>BSAI01000096.1:15649323-15954519 GCA_036245035.1 Adrianichthys oophorus
CACACACACACACACACACACACACACACACACACACACACACACACCCCATCTCCACCAACGCCGTGCAGAAACAGGAACCGTCCAATCAGTCCAGCCCTCCCCAAAGGCTTGTCCAATCAGCCCAAGACCCAACACAGAAATTAATCACTTCAGTCTTTCCAACAACTGATGGCACCAAGCCGTGTGTGGAGCTTTCAACAGAATTGCATGTGGAGTTCACATGCACGTCCTCCTCACCCCTCACACTCACCCACACACTTTACACACATCATTTACCCTTTGGCAAATTGTGGGTAATTTCAATCTGGAAAAAAAAGGCTAGATGTTAGAAGCAGGTAACAATGACTGAGTAGAAGGAGGAAGCTAAAAAAAGATGTTTTCTTAACCAAATTCTGGCACCAAAAAGTGTTTTTTTTATTATTATTATTTTTGTGCCATTTTTAGTCAAAATGTAAAAACCAGTGTTGTTTTCTGGACATAGTTTCTGCAGCTGGATGGCTTAGTTGGCTGGGTGAAGGGCTGACATACGGGAAACCAGGGTTTGCTTCCCAGCTTCAGTGTGGAGCCTTGGCCAAGACCCTTCACGCTACAGCCTAACTGCGTAGCAACAAGGGGACCTGAGATTACGTCTCCCTGCTGGTTCCCAGCCTGAAAAAAATAAGGGTTGTGTCAGGAAGGGCATCCGGCGTAAAACTCTCTGTCAAACCACTTGTGCGATTCGCTGTCATGACCCCTGACAGGAGATGCTAAAAGGTGAACAGCAGTTTCAGCAAAGTGTCAGGAGTTCATTAGAAATTAGAGTTATGGGTAAGGCCATTGGGTTGAAGTGAGTCTGCCCTTTTTTCCCATCATCCATCTGTTTATACTCTCTCCTACAAGCTTACAGGCCCTCATACCCCCAACCTAACATTTGCAGTGGATCAATAACGGCGAGCAATATTGGAGCTATCCAGCCATACAGTTTTGATCCAGATGCCAGCTCAGACGAGGAAAACAAAGACGTTAAATGGATCTATTTGTCTGCAAGAGGATGCATCAGAATAGAGCAGAGCAGGGAGCTTGTGACCCCTCCAGCGTATAGTCAACATCACAAATATTGATCTTTTTGATTTTTTTGTCTGGTTCTGATTCACAATAATTCAATACTCAGAAATGTAATGTAGAGCTTAATATTCATTAATTATGTCCTCCATTGGGATAAAAATGTTAAAAACACCAAAAATACCATTTTCATTGGAGTGGGTCTTTAAACTACAAACATGATCAAAAACTATGAACACTACAAAAGTATATATAGATGGTGAAAAGCAAGCTTTTGTTTTTGACTAAAGTATGAAAAAAGCTGTGAGTTGGAATGAATTTCTGGAAAGCGACATTAGAAAATGAGCTAACATTTCACATTTCTACGTGGGAACTGAAAGGCAGAGAGAATAAAAACTGTTGAGCCTATTTAATCCTGTTTATATTTAACCAGACAGATTTCAATTTCTGTCTCACATGTGAAAGGTCTATGAGGTTCACTTAAAGCTCTTAACGGGAAACAGAGGAAAGTCTGAATGATTGATTTGCAGCAAAAATCTGATCCAGTCAAATCATTTGTCTAATCAAATGTTGATTACAAAACTGATTCTTTAAAAAACTCCATATGTTTATCACAATGGAGACAAAGTGATTCTTTATGAACACCTGTGGTAACAAGTGTGTTTGCTGTGTTTTTGCTATCACATTTCCAAATCCCGATACTGAAAAGAGGCTGAATAAGTGCCACTTCCGGTAAAAGGCTGGAAAACTATTCATCTGCACTTTTGATTTCTTATCTTAAAGAAAATATGAATGAATTCCCCCAAAATAATTGTATTATTTTTGAATTAAATATAAAGAATCTAAAAAAATGAAGGAATGTAACTGGTACTTTACCTACATGGAAAACAGGCTGTGAGTAATTGGATATTAACCAGCAAAAGAAAACAAAAGTTTTCTGTTTTCAGTTTTGGGTAAAAATAAATATTTTTTATATCACTTTTCAGATTAGTTTAAGTGAGTCTGTGGTTTTGTCAGAATTCCCTCATTACTTAATACATATAGTTAGGGAGACTGAATACAATCCCAAAATCCAGTTCCCTGGAAATTTCTCTGAAGTCTCTGTGAAAAACCAATGTGCATCAAAAGTCACGAGACAGGCAAATATAGACCACAATGCATTGCGTTTGAACAATTCGTCATTTGAGAAAAAGTACTGACAGTTTTTTTCATCCCCAGTTTTCATCTTCAGAAAGCAGTGGATTCAAAAATGAGTCTTTATAAAAAGTACCAGCTGGAAATGGTCTAAAATGTACAAATTTCATTTCGGAACAAAAATACATTTCAAGTTGAAGCACTACCAAAAGGCTCAATGGATTTATCCTGTTAGAGCATGAGTGCAGTTTCAGTTTGGGTTTAAGGTAACGTGATTGCATGGATGTTAATGTCTGCACAGACAATAAATATATCTAATAATCCTGAGATAAAAATAAACACTTGTGAGGCATTGCTAGATAAAAGCAGTTATAAAAAAAATCATGCATAAGCTTGGAGACTGTTACATAACTGCTGACCAACTGATCACTGGAGGAGCACCCTGAAGTCCAATGTGCTTTTTAGTGTCATTGCCCACAACAAGCCCCCATTTACTGTTAGTGAGGATCTCATTCTCCTCATGGGGAAAGTGGCACTGTGTCAAAAACTGGTGTTTTTATCTCTCAGGGGGCACTTTCACAGTTTGCTCCTCACTAGACTTCATTTGGGTTTGTTCAGCGAGGGTCGAAACTCATTGGAACTTTGGTGTGAAATACAAGAGTCCGCTTCTTCCTGGGACTCTGAGTCTTTTTTTTTCTATATTAATTCACCCTTTCTTTTTTTATTTTTCCCTCTCAGCTGCGCGTTGACTAGTGGTCAATATGAATTTGCGCTCCATGGTGAGGTGCATAGTTTGGTAGACCTGCAGCCGTGCAGAACAGTGCGCAAAAAGCAGATGTGAGAGAGAGACTGATGGGTGCAACTCATTGTCATGGAATACATAAAGTTGTTCAGAATGAACATGGAGGCATTTAATAAAAAAAAAAAAAAAAAAAAAAACTGGCTTAGTTTCAGATTTCATAGAGATGAATATTATGTAATAGTATTTTCAACATTTGATTTTGAGCAGTGGCATAGACCACATGTGTTGTAACTTATTTTTGTGTTATATATCACACTGTAGTCGGAATGCAAATGAAGCCAGGTTATGTCTACCGTGCACAATGTTATTGCTTTAAAAGACACTTTACTATTTAGTTTTATTTTCTTTTATTTTATGTATTTACCTTTATTTAACCAGATAAGTCCTGTTGAGATTAAAAATCTCTTCTTCAAAGAAGCTCTGTTAAATGAAAGACAAGAGGATTTTGTTTGTGTGAAGCTGTTTTTCTCTTGAGAATTTGTAAATGAGTGGAAAAAAGTAAAGTAACGAGTAGTGAATTACTTTTTCAAATAGGTAATGAGTAAAGTAATTTAATTACAATTTTGATTTAGTAACTAGGTAGAGTAATCATTTACTTTTTAGAAGTAACTTACCCAACACTGGCCGGCAGTAGTTGTGTTTGGTCTTCCACAGAACAGTACTTCAGATGGAGGACTGCAGTTTTTAGCTGTATGTTTTGGAGAGAATCCTGCAAGTTTCATGGGATTCGTGTTGAGTCTGAGTTTAGGTTTCCCCAAACCAAGGATCAAGTAGAGCACTTCAACCAGGATTTGGAGACATTACAAGCAATGTGTGCCAAGAAGCCCAGTGCTTGGTCTTCTCAGCTTCCCTGGACTGAGTCTTGACACAACTTCTTTAACAACAACTTGATTTGCCCTCAAAACACACAAAAAAGTCAGAAATGTGGCATTGAATTGAATCTATTTTTGATTTTCCGTTAGATTTTCTGTTATTGTTTCACCTCTGAAGGAGTTTGTGGCTCACATGAGGGGGTAAAGACAACAAAACCCTTTAATTCATTTTAGTGACCCACGTCCGTCCACAGCTAATTACAGAGCTCTTTGAGAACCACGCCTTCATCCAAAGTCCCAGCTGTGAGCAGAGTCATGCATATGCACCTTCCCACTGCTGGATGAATCTGGAGACGTACATTTGTTCATGGTTAGTGACCTGTTCTGTTGATACACTGGAACCTTCCTGACATAAATGAGATGTGACATAAAGGTGAGTGCACCAACCAGGAATGCAGCATCAAAGTCAGAGAACGAGAGCTCCTGCAATTCTCTAACCATCTCAGCCCTTTTTTACTTTCATTAGACTCTTTGCTGTTTTGTCTTTCTTTGCCTTCTAAATAGGAAGTGACATAAAGGTGAATGCACTGTACCTGTTGGCTTTCTCTGCCATGCCTGTTTTAGCCAGGAAGCAGAAAAGTACAATACTTTTGTGAACAATCTTATCACATATAACTGTGAAAAATGTGATCATTTCTTCCTCATTTGGACGCTGCAGTTTGACCCAAAAACTTACAGTTTTCTCCACTCTAGAAAAGCCTTTGGGGTAAAAAAAAAAAAAAGTGAGAGAAAGTCTGGGAAAAAAAGTCAGCTTCTCTAACTTTCTTGAATGATAGTGAAGGATTCAGACCAAGAATAGCCTCATGCATAAGAACATGCAGCTGAGTCTACAGACGGCTTACAATCCCATTCGAGCATATAACAAGCATCAGGGAGTAACACATTTTCAATAAGTGATAAGCCCAGCTTTTCCTTGAAAGATACTGATGCAGGAATGCATACACGTACATATGCACCGTTGTAGTTTATCTGAGTCTTAAACACAATATTTTGCCTGTTTTTTTTTTAAACTAGGATTATTTGCAAAAAATATGCAATTTAATTCATCCATTTATTGGTATTGTTGGGAAAAAAAAGATTTAACAATCAAAAAACAAAAATTGGCACCAACGTGAGAAAAAGGGTCGAATTAAAAAAAAAAAACAAGAGAGAAACTCAGAAAAAAACTAGAAAGATTGCAAGAATGTGCATAGAGGGTGAGGGCACAACAGACAAATCCTTAAATAGTAAAACCTAATGACATAATTCCAGGCAGCTGTGACCATCTCCAGAAGAACCCGGCGAGGCCCAAGGCATCACAAGAAGTCACGGCCAACCTGAACAGAACAAATCAAATGAGAACACAGAAACCACAAAACAAGAGGCAAACCATAACACTTATAAAAACAGAATCCCAAATGTATTGTGAGAAATGTGCTGATAGCTGGAGGGGTTTGGAACTATGGAATGGTTCCTCAACCAAATGTGTGAGATCTGAATGTTTGCACGGCATGAACTTTGTAGGCTGATGAGAACAGAGATGTTGATTTATCTTTTTGCATGAGCTATTTCGAACACAGAAGCTGTCCACATTCATTTACATTTGTTTTACATTTGAATAGAAAGAAGTCCAGATAGTATCCTTTTAGTTAAAATTATTGACTGTATCTGAGAACTGGAGCGAGTGTCTGTGACGTCACCCATAGATATGGCTTACTTCTGCCTCCAATCAAACTAAGTCACTTCAGTCACCAAGTTTTTAAGGTATGGACGCCACCATGTTGACGCCAAATGCTGTCAGTGAGCAGTGATTGGTCGGACTGAGTCAACATTTCTATGGCAACCAATCAGGAGTCAGGTTGTTTAAAGGCCACACCCCTACCACTTACATGAAATCTGTCATTCAAATGTTTTGAACGTTGGACTTGGGGACCAGCAGGCTCCACCTACTTTTATTGAAGCTTCTGATTGGTCAGTTTATGACTTGAACTACAAAAAAAATGTCATGAAAAAAAAAACGGAATTAATGGTTATTCTGACGAATAGAATGACTGAGTCATAGCTCTTTCCTTCTCTATAGAAGTCTATAGGATTTTGGCTTCTTGGATCAGAACACGAGTGCTTTCCTCCATCTACAGCCCTCAGGTCTGTAGCTGCTCGTTCTCTCCACTTGCTGCTTGATTTGTCATCTCTTGGCTTTAAAGAAGAAGTGTCTGTGATGTCCGATCACAACAAAAAATGGACAAGTCCCTCCAACTGTCCCACCGAGTTACCTTCTCTCTTCCAACTTCTCTTTGCTGACCTGGTACTGAGTCTGAATCCACAGATTTAACAATTATTCTGACGGAGATATCGATGGGTGAATGCTGTAATTGGCCTCCCGCCTGCTATTTTTAACCTCATCTCATCATGCCACTGTAACTATGAGATGATGTCAGCTCACTGTGTCCTCACAGACAAGTTTATGGGACAAGACTGAGAAGAGAAGTGGAGCTCTCCTTCTTCAGGACTGCAGCACCTATTAGTGGCACTTTTTTCACACCAACCTGTCCAAACTCTGGGCAGTTTTTAGATTGTTTCAAGACCTATAACGGGTGGTTTGTAAAATTTAAAATATTTGTAAAACGTAGTCCTACATTTCATTCTTTGATCATCTTATCATCTCATGAAAGAAGATCTTAAATTAGTTTCTTCAGATGAACGGTGACATCTGACCTGTTTTCACCTGAAATCAAACAGAAATCAAGACAACAATGTATTTACTTTTTGACATTGTGTCTTGTTTTGTCTCATCGCTGGTTCTTCTGGGAGTTTGCTCTTTCAGAGCTCACCAAAGGTCCAAATGCTGCTTTGCAGGTCATTCCGGTCTTCGTCCAATCTGTTTGATTTTCCAAAATTCTCATGGAGGGGCTGCAAATGCCGTAGCTTAACTTCCTGTTTGCCATGCTGGAGGGCCGTGAAAGCAAATTTTCACAGCCGCAGGCGTCACAACACGCTGTATGCAGTTAATTTGTCTAAATCTGAGGCACAATGATGGTGGTTACCTGCAGTGTTTGTGGTTGCCACAACCAGAAAAAGCATGAATCAGATCGTTGATGTTATAGATTACATGCAGTCATCAAGGAGAAACAACCAAAAATGTGTTGAAAGAGTATGGATCAAATGATTCTGGCTAAATAGCACATTTGCAGTAAATAGTGCAATAAAATCCAAATCCAGCCTCCAGAAGCTGATTTAACAAACTGTAACATTTATGTTGGATGTACAGTAGTGCTGTGAATTGATTAGAAAAATTAATCACATTAATCACACTTTTGGGTTGTGATTAATCACGATGTTTTACAAGTTAAATTTTATACGACAAAATGCGACTTCCGAACAAAAAACAGACCAGAGAGAGCATTTATCCTTCATTTTTATCGTCTGAAATGTTTAAATTTATAAAGTGTTTACTCAAAAGTGTAATTTTTGTGCACAAAACACAACAACAGTAAGATAAACAGAACTCCAAAGACTTTAATGTCTGCAATATTACTCCAAGAAAACAAAGATGCTGATTTACAGAAACTAACATTGTGTTTCTGGACTTCAAATGGTTTAGATGATTACTCCATCCTGATTGGCTGCTGGGTGTTCTGGCAGAGGTCACAATGCTCTATATGTGCAGGCTTCAAAACAAACATTTCCTTTATGACCTGGACAAAAACAAGCGGTAAGATGTGAACTTTCTCTCTGAACTGATGCTTCATGAACCTATCGTGATGATCAGCATATATTTATATATCGCTTTTCTTTGCCACTGCTTTGTTTTGGTTTGCCGTTGTTGTTACCGTGAAAAAGTGATCTAAACCCCAAGATCAAACTGAGGATCAGAATGGGAAAGAAAAGTGATTGAGGTGACTTTTAACGTGGCGTGGTTGTTGGTGCCAGACAGGCTGGTCTGACTTTTTCAGAATCTGCAGGTCCACTGGAATCTTCACCCACTGTTAGCAATCAACTGACAGGAGACATCAGCGTCACAAACTGTATTTTTCTCTGTGGGAAAACAACAAATTCAGGGTTATTGTTTAGATTAATTGCTGATGAAGTACATCATTCTATTCTGTTGTATAAAATGAAAAACAGCAGTTTGAAAGCTTTGTTTTTTAACTTTGCATTGATATGCTCCATTTTTTTCTGATTTATTTTATATATATATATATATATAAATATATATATATATATATATATATAGGAAGAAGAATGGGCCATTCTTTCCTTCATGGTGGATACATACATAGTTCTTTAAAAGAATTTGTAATTCTTCCACTTCACTGTTTACTATTGGTAGTGAGGATTTCATCTTTGTATTCCAGCTTGAAGGTCCTGCTGATTTCGCTGAACAGAAAAACATTTTTTTTTCTCTCCATTGCAGGTCATAACACGAACAAGCCATAAAGAGAAGCAGCTGAGGAAAGGGCTAAAGGCCACTTCTGACGGTAAGTCAGATGGTAAGTCTATACTGTAAGGATCTATACTGTCAATATATTGAGATTTTCACTGACAGGTTGCAAGATCTTTGGGCTGTTGCTCTCCAGAATCGTTCTCCGGCATGGCGGGTGGACGATTACTGATGATGTCATTACAACCCATGTAAAGTAAAATGGTAAATGGCGTATACTTATATAACACTTTTCTACCTTCCTTGAAGGCCCAAAGTGCTTTACAGTCACAGTCCCATTCACACACTGATGGTGGCTCTGCTTCAAAACACTGGCACCAACCTTCCACCACAGGCAACGTGGGGTTCAGCGCCTTGCCCAAGGACACTTCGACATATGGGTGGGCAAGGCAGGAATCGAACCTGCAATCTTCCAATCAGAGGCCAACCACCCTTTCCACTGCACCACAGCCGCCCAATAGTGGTTGTTGGTGTTGAAATAGTGTTGAAATTTCCCAACGAGTCACTTTTTTCTGAGCAGAAAATCAGTTTGCAGAGAGAAGATATGTGGGTTTCAAGTGAAAAAAAGTTCAAATCAGATCTATTACACTGTGAGACAGCAGGCTGATTTGCTTACCTTCGTTATGGCTCAGATGTAACAAAGCCCCATGAGAAACCTTCAGCAAATACATAGCAAGGTATTGCCTAATGTTGATCAGTCAACCAAAATTAAAGCAGGATTATCCAAAGCTGTTCAGCTTACGCTGGGATATTTTCTTGAAGTATTTGGAGAAATGCCAAACTGTGAGGAATCATGTCTCACCCAGACCTCAGGAGTGACATTAAGCCCACAGAAGAATTTGCTAATTCTGCGTGGAAGGGCTCAGACTCTGTAAAAAGCAGCTGCGAGGGCTGGGAAGTCAGACAACTCATGTTACCATGACCACGATTATTCAGGAGCAGGCTCGTACAAAAAGACAATAAGCAGTTCATTAGAGTCACTGTGGAGCGTATGGATTGAAAAGAAAAACATGCATCCAGGAAGGAAATGTTTGTTTGTTAGCAGACAGCGGTTTCTCTGCAGTTTTTCTGCAAATGGTGAGGAATGAGACAGACAGACATATAGGGTTTGAATTCAGTTGTTTCTTTTCTTTTTTTTTTTTACCATTTTACAGTCTCAATAAACTTGCAAAATCCCTGAAAACTCAATTGTCATTTTGGAAATCCACTAAAGTGTTGGTGGCTTCGTGTTTTTCTGGACAGTCAGAAGACAAAGGACCCAGGCAGAATGGATACTCGTACAGTATGAGCCGACTACATTTCATGCCCCTGTCGCCGTGGAAACAGCATCCATTGGACAACAGACCTCTCTCTTTAAATGAGGGTTTGTTTGCAACCTGACAGTGGTGTAGGTAAACAAAAAAGGACCTTTCTCCTTCCTGCTGTGACAAAAAAAGACTCCCTCTGCAGTAATTCTGCAGCTGAAATGGAATTAGTGTGAAAGCGCAGTGAAAACCAGCCTGAAGAGTCTGCATCTGAAGACTGCCTCTCAGAGGGTCTGCTTTCAATGAAAAAGGCCATTCACACCTTTCAATTGCAATTCATTTTTGCTACCTCTCAGATCTCCTTTAGACAATGCGCCGCCTTTGTATGCTGAATTAGAGCTATTGTGCATCCTAAACTTTCAGTCATCCGTGTCCTGATCACTCAAGCCTTTGCCTTTGTGCAGAGAAATTCATTTAGTTTCATCAGAGCGCTGTTTTTATACAGCAGTTATAGAAAAACAGCATATGGTTGCACGACACATATGTGAACTCCATGGTGACATACTTGCTATTGATTAAGGAAGTTTTGCTGCGATGGCAAATGATTTCCACAGCAGAAACAAATTCTTACAATATTTACACCCAAATTAAATCTTTTGAACTTGTTACAGAAGCCAAAATTCAAAGCCAAACCCACATTGTCAGAGGGGCTTTGAAGGCGGGGCCATGTGGGGACTTGTGTGATCCCCGTGCAGAGGAGCTCCCAGGTCTGCCAGATGGTGGTTCATTAGATCCTGCATGTTGTGTGTTTGGTGTGAAGCACAGGAGGAGCAGGGCGGATGTTTGCACCAACCAACAGCCAGACTTTAAGTCTGCTTTCATTCTCATATAATGCTTCGCTCATCACACTGCCAGAGCGGCTGGCGAGCTGTCGCACTAGACTCAAGTGTGAAAGGAGACCTTCCTTTTTTGTTTTTTTTATGTTTCGTTAAACTAATGATTTTTTAACATAATTAATGAGCAACTGCAGGGATCATTTTAGCACTTTGCATTCTTGAATCTTGATTTGGAAAGAGTGGAGTATGCAGACAACACAAGTCACAGCATTATAAGTAATTTTCCAAACACCAAAAGTGAACATCTAAAGCAGAGCCACACTTTACCTCTTTCATATGGTTCACTTAAATCTTTGTGCAATTTTTACTTTTGTGTTGATTTAAACTAATAGAAAGTCTCCCTCTCTGAGGAATCTGTTTCAACAGATACCAAACTATTTACTCCCTGATCAGATGATTCTTGCACATGTGTTTGTGTGAAGAAAGCACTGACAACAGACGGTGTTAATAGCAGCGAGGCATGGAAGAACAAGAAACAGTGAGTCATCATTGTAGCTGCAAACTCATTATTGCTGCAGGATTTTGTGGAGGTCTGTGGAGAATTCAGTTCTGAAAAACTGAGCCATGGACGAGTGAAGGAACTCAAAAAACGACCCGCAGAACCAAAACCGCTGAGTGAGAAGGAAGAATATAAAATAAAGTGAATCAAAAAACAAAGTATTCAGATATTAAGGTGGAGAACTTAAAATATTTTGAAAGTTACTATTAAATGATTTATCAGATGGTTTTTTTTTTTGGGGCTGCATGGTGGTGCAGTGGTTAGCGCTCCTGCTTCACAGCAAGAAGGTTCCCGGTTCAAGTCCTGGCTGGTGGACCTTTCTGGGTGGAGTTTGCATGTTCTCCCCGTGCATGCGTGGGTTTTCTCCGGGTACTCCGGCTTCCTCCCACCGTCCAAAAACATGCTTCACAGGTTAATTGGTCACTGTAAATTGTCCCTAGGTGTGAATGTGAGTGTGTATGGGTGTGTGATTGTGGCCCCTGCGACAGACTGGCGACCAGTCCAGGGGTGTACCCTGCCTTCGCCCATGAGTAGCCAGGTTAGGCTCCGGCAACCCCGTGACCCCGAAAGGGATAAAGCGGATTGGAAAATGAATGAATGAATGATCAGATGTTTTTGATTAATTCTAGTCTTCGCACATGCACCTGTTCACAGGTTGACCCATACGGGTGTTGCAGGTTTTGTTTTATTTTCACCTGGCGACAGCATTTTTCCAACCATGGGTACAGTTGGGACTATGGCTTTAGTATTCCAAATTTACTTCAAAATTCAGAAAATCCTGACCCTCTGTCTGGCCACGAGCTCCTTCGGTAGCCAGCATAGTGAGGGTGTCCACTACAGCTCCATAGATCCTGTGACAGACCTTCTAGAGTGTATCTGCCTTTGTCCAGCAGTAACCGGGACGGGATCTGGAAACCCTGCTGCCCAGAAAGGGATACAGATACAGGATTAAGAAAATGAATGGAAGTTCAGGAGAACTATGGATCAATCCGCCATATTAGATGTTTTCTTCCCGCTGTCACTGAAAACGTCACATTCCCGAAGTTGAGTTCCCTGATTGGTTGAGGAGAAGCAGTCACCTCCCTAGAGTTCAGATTTTTTTAAACTCTGGCCGCAGAACCTCAATTTACTGAAACTGCATGAGGAAAGACACAATCACAGAAACATTTAAACCGGCAGCTTTTTTTTCCAGACAAATGTTGAAAAATAGAAATAAAATGAAGTCTGGCTTTGTCGATAACAAGCACAAAGAAAAGAAGCAAAATCCTTCATTGCATCCTTTATCTTTGATCCCAGCATCCTCAGAAAAGAAGCCTCTTCTGATTCAAATCATTACGGAAAGTCTGACTAACAATCAGAAAACGTCAAAGGCTCTTTTCAAAGACATGTTTTCTGTCTCTCATTCAGAAAAGAAGACCAATGTGCTAGTTAGTAATCCAGGAAAGTTATATTTTGATTTGTTGTGAAAGACGATCCTCATAATGTCTGTCACTGGAAGACCTGTGTGTTTGTCAGTTTTAAAAAAACACCTGCTGGAACACAAAGAACAATGTTAAAAATTATGTTTTCCAATTGTACATGATGCAACAAAAACAAAATAAAAGTATAGATTTTTTCATATGTATTGGTCTAACATTTGCTTTTTTCTTCATTAAGTTGGATCTTGTTGAAAGAATGAAAAAAGAAAATACATAAAATTGTAATGCAATAAAAAAGTTTCTTATGTACTTATGTATTTATTTACAGTTTCTAAATTTAGATGACGCAACAACTGATTTTGGTGCATGTTTAAATGCAGTGGCGGTCCGTGAATTTCAGAGCTGAGCCCATAGATTTCCTCCGCTAAACCCATCCTTGTTAATATTAACTGTTTTATGTCTCTAAAACCATCCTGTTAAATATGAATATCATTTTATGAAGCACTTCCATCAGAAATGGATCATTTATATAGAATGAATTCACTACAAATGCACTTAATGTAAAAACAAACTCCTTACTTGCAAGTCTCCTCCCACTGCAACAACAGTCCAATGAGACGGCTATGGCGGTGATATTGGGCTATATAAATAAAATTGAACTAAATTGAACAACAGCTGCATCAAACATCAAAGCACAACTGACAACTCATTAAACTTGAAAATAAGCATTTTTATTTGAATCATTTTTAAATCAGCAAATCCAGCTCATTTAAAGATGAACTATCCATGGATTTCCCACTGATCCAGCTGGATCAGTGGGAAATTTCCCTGGAAAAGCCTGCATGTCGTATAAGAGCGTCAGTTCTGTTCTCAGCTGAGATGGATCAGAGCTCTGTGCCGAGAGAGCTGCATGTGGGAAGTTTTTCTGGTGCTCCCGAAATCTCTGGGGGTTGAGGAGTGCGATAAACAGTAGTTTTTCATGGTCTTGAAACCTGTTTTTTATACCAAAAACTAGAATATTATGTAATTTATTGTTGTGTGTGCTATGAGAATGAAAAACAAATGAATAAATAAAGACATGGAGACATTAATGGACCTGTTTGTCTGCCATTGAATGCATCAGGATTGGAGCGAAGCAGGGCGAGTTTGGATTACCCATGCTTACCCGAGCTTTTTCAAACCGCAGGTTTTCATCTGTTCCTGATCCATACTGATGTGAATAAAGAAAAACTCAGAAATGAATATGGAAAAAAATGAAGATTATCAAGAGCCTGTTACGGATGAAGCAGAGCAAGAATGGTTATTCTGACAAATAGAATGACTGACTAATAGTTGTTTATTTCTCTTTAGGAGTCCATTGGATTTTGGCTTCTTGGAGCCAGCGGATACTTCCTGTTTAATACGCCAGGGGGAGGGGTCACGCACTCCAGTTCTCATACACAGTCAATGGTTCATGCTTTTATTTAAGAAAATGTAGACATTTCCTGAAAGAAGCCGCTTTAGTGTGGCACTGTTCAGGTTTGTTTGCACCACAAATCATTAGAATTCAATGATTCTTCAGAGTGAAGCATGTTTGCAGCTTTCTGGTGAACGCATGCTGTCATCACTCATTCTTGAAGACAGTTTGCCAATGAGAAACACAATTTTGCATTTGACCTTCCGTGTCTGTGTGGCTCCTGCTCCTCCCAAACAGAGGATCGATTGCTTCTCCAGTTAAGCTTTTACTGCTCATGATGGGTCAGCAGTCTTGTTTGTTATTCACAACTATACACCCCCATGATTGCAAATACTATTCACCCTCCACAAATCAATATTCCCATGACCCTCTGAAAAAAGCTGTCTGCTCAGCCACATATAAGCCTTACCAGACTAATGAAACTTTGAATAATCAATATCCTGAATTAAAAAAAATTAAAATGAGTACAAATCTCTCTCAGATCTTAACCACCACCCACTCATCCACCCATTCCGGCCCTTGAATTCTTCCTCACAGCCGCAGCTGTTTAAACTGGAAACAGCCGATTGTCAATCAATAGCAGAGCTCGCCGTTGCTTCAGGGCGGAAAGGACAGCCGACAAGGACATCTTGGTAAATGAAGATAATTCAGCAGCCGTTTGTTATCTGTTTGTTCCTGTCTCCTTATCTAATTTACCAATGAAAGAGCACACACAGAGAGGACGCGGCACGAGGAGCCTTTATTGTCACACTTTACAAAGTTTACCCAGTTTTTGTCTCCACTTGATGTGAGATTGGAAGCTAATCTGCCAGCGCTGACCTTTCTGGAAATCATTTTTTTCATTTTAGCCATTCTGGTTGCTTTGGAGAGAAGGCAGCTAAAAGGCTTATGAGACCTCGCCCTTCCCTGGATTGAACTAAGGAGGTGGTCACCTGTGACTTGACAGACAGGAAGCGACAGTCTGTGGGGAGGTTGGGGGCAGATGTAAGAGAGACAGATGATTCTCTGCTGGTTTAGAAAGTCTTCTTCCTCCTTTCTTTTGTGTTTTTGTGAGTTACTGGTCCCCAGTGAGTGAGAGGGGATTTCAAAGGGCCGGCAGAGATAAAAACAGTTCAGGTGTGAGAGCTATTTCAGCCTTGCAGACACACAACAAAGGTTTGGATTCTGGTTTCTAGTTCCCCTCCCTGGCCCTATGACTTTGCCTTTCCCATCATGGTTCCCCTTAAAAACGAGTGAGGAGGACTGGACAGCCCTTCAAACTGGAACAGCAGCGCTTCGTCATCAACATTCGCTTGTAATTGCATGAAACGTAAACATGACAAACCTAAATTGGTCTGTCAATCAACACTCACTTCTGCAGAGGTGTATGGATCGTGTGGGCCGTTGGTCTCCATCTGTACCTGTCTGAAAGGCAAAAGAGAAATGCCAGAAGGAGACGTTTCTAGAGGACATTTGTAGATATATTTATGGGATGCTCTGTCACATTTTGTTCTTTTCTGCACGGTAATGACTACAGACTTGTCGCTAACTGCTAATATAAATACATGTGTTAAATCAGATTTAAATACAATAGAGATATTCATATGATCAAGATAAAAGGTGAATCAAAATATATATTTACTGTAAGCTCATAGTTTTTGGTCCATACATGTGTCAGCATTCAACGTAGCTGTCAAACGTGCATCTTAAGACACGTTCAGAACAACTGTTACAAAGTTTACACCAAAACAGACAAATTCCAGTTATTGTTTTAAGCAGAGTCGACTGGGTTATACGATATTGGGTAGGAGAAGTCAAAGGTCGGGGTCCTCACAGAGTCGATTTGAGCCACCTCCCCTCATGCCGTGCCAGCTGTGCTTGAGGCATGCTGAACCCTGCTCAGGGTAACATGATCACAGCAAGGCTGGAACTTGCGTCAGGACAGCATCTGCTGTGGGGCTGTGGAGGCAGGACAACTGTGTTCCATCCAGTCACAGGCTATTTCGAGTGACCAGAAACAAATCTGTGAGGAGGAGGAGGAGGAGGAGGAGGGCCATTGCTCCAACAACCGCTGCCACAATTTCAGATCAATAAATGAAGATGTGTCAGCGGACTCAAACTTTGATGCTTTCAGTTGTGTCATTGTGCTGGCACGGCTGAATGCGTTTCCATTACTACAGCTTGTTTTCCATTTCTTCATAACTTTAACTCCTGGGCCACTAATCATTCTCCAAATTTCTCCGATGCCAAAGTCTCTTGGTGCCTCTCTTTAGATGCTTGTCAAAGTCAACAACACTCCCTGGATCCCTCCTTCATCTGAAACAGGCGACACTTTCGCCTTGTGCCAGTGTGAGCTCCCATCTGTTGTCCTGGCACCATCCGCGTGCATGTAGATTAACTACCTCATACCACAGCAAGCCGCTCTGGGCCAAACATGGAGCTGGCCCGCACGAACAAACGCCACTATTGCCATGTCTTGCTGGCAGCTCTTAAATTAGATGCCTCTCAGACCTCAAGCTCCCAGGAGTGTCCAAACTTTCATCTACGAAGGATACCTTCTTTTGTTCAAAGAGCAGCAGTAGTGCAATATCTTTCACAGAGGATAAATAAATGATGAAATAGATGTATTCAAAACTGACACGGCCAGGATTTCTCACCCACAATTCAGTGCAGCTGCATTCCCGCCAGCCCCAATGGAGCGCCATAGATTGGACTGCTCCAGCAGCTGGGGCTGGAAGTTGTTTTTTTTTTTTTGCAGGAAGTAGAAAACGTATTTAATTGTGTTTTCTCTGCACCCAAAAAGGCTTGTGATTAATTATTCAGCAAATCTTTTGCCATCCTGGCAGTGAAAGCAACATCTGTCATTTATTTAAAGCCCATCAATTCACAGGGAATCGAGTCCTGAACACATTATGGTTTCATGTTTCAATTCAAACGTCTTTTAGCACATCTGCTGTTTATAAAAACAGAGAAAAAAAAAAACAGAAACTTTTTTTAAATCTCTTTTTACTGCAGAAACAAATGTGCTGTCAAAATGACCTCTCTGTGGCCGAGTCCCTGAGGATCCAAACCTCCTTTGTTACATTTAGTGCATTTTTTAGTAATATAACTTGATTTTGAAAATGAAAAAAACATGTAAAAAAACAAGGACAGAAATGTATGCTATTGACAAAGTACAAAATAAACACAGGTTACAAAAATACTGAAAAGTTTGTCCTTTCATTATTTTTAAAAGAAAACTTTTTATTCTAAAAGAGGCTAATTTTTTAATATGTAACAATGATTAACAAGTTTATCTTAAATGAAACACTTCATGATGCACTTTTTAAAATTAATTTAGAATAGGAAGGATTTTCATCCTCATTTTACTTTGTTTTTTCTTCTAATCCAAAGTACATCTATTGACTTTATGGAATCAATCGATTCTTTATAGGATCAATAGATGGCGCAAAAAAAATAATCAGAATCTATTGTGAATGGATCAAACTGGTGCAGTTTAGATACTTCCTGTTGCCGCTCTGAGACAATAAAAAAAAAAGACAATCAGCTGAAATTTGTACAACTACATTTATTTAAAAAAACAAACAAAAAAAAACCCAACAAACACCCCACCTGGGATGAAACAGTTAATGGAGAGACATTTTTAAAAGCATACAAACCAGCAAACTGTTAATCTAGCAGCATCCAAAAGTTGGAATCTCCAAAACCATTATTTATATATTCAAATATATAGTTTTGTCTAGTTTTCTTATTTTGTTGTCGATTTTTTTCTTTTTTTTTTTTTTTTTGCCCTGGCAAGCTACACTTTACAACATACACAGAGCTTTATTTGTCCTTAGTGCAGAAAACAAATACCCTTAATAAAATAAACAACTTTAGGTTAAATAAGCTTAAATAATAGAGTTAAATACAAGACACTTCTGTGGCAGTTATGTACACAAATAAACACATTTGGCATTGTAAGTGTGGTTCACTGGCGCTTGCACTAATGCTCTAGAAACCACTGCATAAGAACTCATTTTGCTGTAATAAACTACACTCACGCAGATGCATTCACACATGATTTTAGATCAGTGAGCCACAGACAAGGCATGTGTTTATCAAAAGAGAACAAAGAAACAATCCTTTTACAACCAGTTTTAGGCACAGTCTCCTCCAGCTTTATAAATACATATTCAATACCACTGCTTCTCAAAAGAAAAGGTTTCACGTTTTGTGCTAACTTCTTTTTTTCTTAAACACAGTTTTGCAACTACCACTTTGTTATTGCTAAGACATGGTGACAGTGAATGAAAACTACTGACAAAGGTGTCGGAAAAAGCACCGTTGAACATCAAAACAACCGCCATGAGACCCTACATTACAACATAGAGGAAAGAAAACGCAGGTGGAAGTGAGTTCTTTTTAAAACAAATCGGAACGTGTCGAACCTCAAAACGTTTGTGACTTTGGGAACCAGAAATCAACAGAGAACAGGGTCTCAGTCCGGCTACATTGATCCCTCCCATTGTATGTTCTAAGACCGCCACCTGTGGACCCCTGGTAAAAGCAGACAGTAAGTTCTCCTTCTTTATGTCCAGTACATTCCACAGCTCCTCCTCCCTTTCACCTCCACCTCTCTGCTTTGTGAAAGTCGGCACAGAAACAGCGGTGTGACAGTGGTGCGCAATATTATACAGTACAGCTAAGAATACAGTACAGTAGACTGACGTGACTGACGTAGGTAGATTAAATGTTGACTACAGTAAATGAGATTTACATTCCACTCCTGTAAAAAGATTCCAGGGGCTCAGCAGGGGCCCCTGAGGGACTCCTTTCATAATTTCCCTTAGCAATGAAGATGGTGAGGTTTCCCAAGCTGCTTGTTTACCAGGATGAAGAGCGCGTTGATGCCAGAAACAGCCATGCATGTCAAACAGAGGAGGATCCCAAAAATCCGTCTCCAGATCCGAACAACGAGGCTTTTCCAGCAGTCTCAAAAGCAAAGGGATGGTCAAGGAGCTTGATGACTGTAGATGACAGTAACCTTTATTCATCTTTACTCATTTGTCGATCATCTAAAGGTTTTGATAAGGGACGAGTGCCAAGGGGGCGTCTCCCCTCCAAGCACCTGAGTCTGTGCCTCAGGGTTTCTTGTCAATGGTGTGAAAGAACCACTCTGTGAACTTCCTGAGCTGAGCCGCCGCCGTCTGGCTCTCCTCCTGCAGCCGCATGTTGTCCTGTCGTAGATGCTGCACCTCCTCCTGTAACATTGCTTTGTCCTCTTTCTCCTGAAAACACAGACAAAACCAAAATGGTGACATGAGGCAAAAAAAAAAGGACAAAGAGGTTGATAAGGCCTCCGCTATTACACCACCATCCGTCTTTTGTCAGCACGGGCTCTAAAAGGCAGTTCAGCTTTGTCCTCTGTTCTGATAAACGTGCGTTTCCTCTGTTTTAAGCGCATTAGCAGAAGTGGGGAAACACTTGGCTGGTGCAAAATAAGGAAAGGAAATGGGATATTCAATTAAGTGGATGAGTTTGTATAATGTAGGCTGCGGGGCTCCCATTACTCATTGTTAGGCTTCTGAAAGAGACACAGCCTTTCAGCTGATGTTTAAAGAAAAAAACAGAACAAAAGTGACAAAAATTATAACTGAGAAATTATTGGTACATGTGTGAACTTGCCTTTCTGAGGTCGTTCTGCAGCTGCCTGAGGATAACCTCCAGCTGGTTGACTTTGCCTGTCAGGGTGGATGGGGAGCTGCTGTGGATTCACACAAGACAGTGTAAGAAGAGTGAAAACAAAGACTAATTAATTATAAAAAGGACATCAAATATGTATGAATTTAGATTTTTTTGCTAAAAAAAAAAAGATTTGTCTGTCTTTTGCTCCTTTTTATTCATGCATGGTTGCAAGGGTAACACTGATTATGTCTGTGACATTTATGTTATGCTTGTGAATGAAAAAGAAAACGATTCACTAAAAAAAAAGCTTTGAGTGAGCGAGCGCTTTCCTTTTAGTAGCTTTCGTGCATTTTATTTTTATCCATTTAGCAATTAAAATGTGAATGGTTCACGTAGCAACAAGGCTGCAGTTCCTACAAGTAAACAAGGTTTGGTGTGTTAAAACCCCTCAACACAAAGATGAAAATGTCTGCATTTGAACAAATCTTATCATTTAAGCTTTTTTATATCATATTGACTTACTTCGTTTATTGCAGTGTTTTGTCTGTAATCTATAAATGCCTGTCTATTCTTTTTTTTACCTTAAAGTATAATTGTATGGGGCACAATTTCAAAATAAAAGCATCAGAACTCATCTGAATTGATGTTTAGGAAAGTTACATTAAACTTGAGTTTTTTTTTAACGTTATTATAAAAAGCCATTAATGGAGGGTGTTGCATATCCTCTGTTTTCAGTCTGGAGGAGACTAACTAATGTTGGTGTGTTTACTTTCTGTCTAAGAGGCAGACAGCCTGATTTTTTTGTTTTTAACCGCCCTTCAGACACCCTGCGATCCTACAAAAGCTCTTTGAGGTCATTTTTATGATTAATTTTAAAAAGAATGAAAACATTCACAGAACATCCCAAAACTGCTGTTTATTACAGAGAGATTGAACTTTGACCCCCCCTGCAGCGCACTCTCTAAGCCGTGACTGGACCTTTACAGTGTGAGAGAAGAGTGTTTTATTTTTTTTTTTACACAAGATTAGTGTGTCATAAGTGAAGCCTACTCTGCTTCCAGCGCTGATCCCTCAGCCTCCACCACCCGCCTGGTCAGCTCTCTGGATATCAGCAGAGCCTCGGCGCGCTGCATGTCCGTCATCGTGCAGAAAGAAGCCACGCGCTGGTCTGGAAACAAAAAAAGATGACAAAAGTCAGATGTGGACAATATGCTGCTTTGTGTTAAGTGTTAAACTAAAATGAATAAAGTGGAAGGAAATAATCGCATGCATTCCTGACAGGAACTCATTCATGGTTTAAATGAATGACAGTTCTCCTTTATAACCTTACAATAAGGAACAAGGTGGTAACAGGACGATTCTAGAGCAACACAAATATAGTCAGTCCCCTGAGAGTTGCCCTGATCCCCTTAAGTTTCCTCTGACAACTGTTTGGCTCACAATGGGTTGGATCCCAGGGAGCTGTAAGACACCCGTCATGCTTGTTTTACCATATCAGGCCTTTAAGCTCTGTCAGAGCCGCATGCAAACACCAAAAGTTGGCGTGTTACACTTGGGACTCTTCAGTTCTAAGGCATAATGCTCTTTTCTTTGAAAACCACCACACTCAAGCCCCTGGTCTGAGACTGAAGATAGGAGGATCTACATATTCATAGGGAGGATTAAGCGAGCCCTTCCATTAATTTAGCCCCCAAATAAAGGCTAATCCACTCCCAGACAAAAGCTTGTGGGGCCTGGAGCTGGTCGCTCCAAAGCCACAAGAAAGGGAAACCAGGAATCCATTTCCATGTGAATGAACATCTTCCTCATATTTGATGGCTGCATCAGAAAGATTAAAGACTTCCATGAATGGAGAGATGGGCTCGGGGAATCTGCTTGTGTCCGGTTTTAGTGGACAAAGTGATGAAAGTCAAAGCAAACATACAAATGGGACGAGAAAAAAACAGCACACTTTAGAATAAATGTGCTTTGTTTAAACTGCAAATCAGTTGGCTTGATTCCCTTTAAATCAGCGGTCCCCAACCTTTGTTAGGCCACGGACCACTTTAATGTCAGACAATATTTTCATGGACTGTTCTGTACAAAGCTGAAGTTGGTGTTTGATTTCTTTTCTTTTACTTTTTTTTAGTTTCCAAGTTCCCTTAACTTTTGAGTGCAAAGTTTATCTTCATCCTGTGTTAAATATATGCAGCTGCTTTAAACTTCATTTGTACACTAGATTTTGTGTAGAAACCATTAAAACGTGACATAGATTTTCTCTGAACCATAACTGTCAGCGGAAGCTCAAAAATCAGACGCCAACTTCAGCCTCGTCTGACTTTTCAAGTGCAATCGATAAACCCAAAAAACGTTAGTAACTAAACTAGTACTTTCTAAATATAATAGTAAAGGTGAATCCACCATTTGAACACATTTATTAGCAGCATCCTCTTTGAATTAGACAGCCAGTTGAAGAATATTCTGCATTTTTAAATCCAGCATTTTTTTTATTTTGAAGTCAATGGCTCTTCTGTTTCCTTCTTGACTCTTTTCAACCAAAAGAAACTTTTCAAATACGTTTGTTTTTCATTAAGTTTGCTATCTCTGGGATTTCAATTTAATGGTTTTTATCAGCCGCTGTCAGAAAGTAGCGGATGGATTTTCAACAACTGACTGAGCGACTTGACATGCGTCACAAAGGAGTCTGATGTGGTGGAGAGAATCCAGTAGTTTTTCAAAATAAAACTCCCTTCAGAACCAGATTAGAAATAAAATGGGAGAAATTAGTTGGTCCTGTTTCCCCTGTGGCCTGGTACCAACTGTCTCACAGACCGGGCCACTGCTTTAAACCGTCATGCTGATTTCAGTTTCTGTTCTTTTCCAGCCTCTTTGGGTCTGAGTCATCATTTTCATGAGCCCTATACGTCTCAGTCGCCCTCCTTTCCCCGAGCTCTAAACACAACTGGTTAAACATACATGGCACATTGACAGCCTGGAGCCACGATGTGCTCACCAAAGAGAATGCAGTTCACACGGGCTGCCATGATGAGCGCCTTTCCACTGTCATTCAGATTCTTTCTTGTGTCTCTGGTTTAATGATGGACTCCGGCAGAAATTAGTCAGATATGAGCCCAAATGGAGCAAAGAGTGATCAGAGGTTACAGCGCCCAGTCAAATCAGGGTCAAATGGAGTACAAGTGAGGATGGGGGGGGGGGGAATCATGGTGTTTGAGCCTCTCCGTGGAAAACGATAAAAAATGAACAGAATGATTAAAAAGTACATCAAGAAAAAGAAAAGTTAAATAAATGATGATGCTGCCTTTGCTATTAAGAGTGATAAAAATTGTTTAGGAAAGTGAGCTTCACCGTCTCCTGAATTTACCCAGACGCTTCGTTCATAAATCACATTTTATGGAGAGGGAGGGCACACCTTACAGTGTCGCATAGTTTTGCTTGATGATTAGGAAACCTAACTAACAGACCCAGAACCTGATAGTAAAATCGGCTCCTCCTTTATGGCTTTGGGGCGGCGACTCCTTTTTCTGCACAACATGGGAACCAAAGAAGGAGCTCGGGAGAGACGAGAGCAGACGTGACCTCCTACAGCACTCAAAACAGGAGCACACAGCTTATACAAACCTAAGCAAGCTGGCACTGCAGATTACAGACACAGCAGGAGACATAAAACAGAAAGTACACCCTCTTTTCATGAGGGGGGATGTAAAGTCTATCATTCAACCTCAGATAAACAGCAACTATATTTAGCAGCCAATAAGCCAGAAAGTAGAAGGACTGAATGGATTCTCCTCTTGCTTCTGTTTAAAATTATACGATTACTACAGAAGCTGAGTAAAAAAATAATTTAATTGATCATCTGATCTGAAAAGGACATTTTGGTGGTTTGAGATTTGAAAAAACGCTGCACACGCACGGAGCGTGCATGTGATACGCAAGTGTAAATCACATCAACGAATCACTCGACGCAAAAACATTTTTAAGATCACAAAAAAAAAAACAACAAGAAAAAAAGACATTTCTAAAAACAAAAGTAATTTCCAGGAAACGAATGAAAATGTTAGAAACACGAAACAGTAAGAGGGGGTAGGTACTGCAGAACTTTGCTGGTTGGATGATGATATCCAGTATCATTTCATGCCAAATAACTTTTAGTTGAAATGATGGACAATCATCAACCAAATGTGTTGTATAAGTGTTCACTACGACCTGTCGCCCGCAGCATGCATGTAAAAAAAATGTGCATGAACATTTTCTCTCTACGGGTTCACCGAGTGCTCTATGACAAAGACATTTTGCACGGGTCACTTGGGTACAAGTTTGCCCATTTTTTACCAGCAGACAGCCTATATCCACCCTTAAGGGCAGTTCTAACTAAGGCTTTAGTTTTTCTAAGACTTTCTGATTATTTTTTTCCTTTTCAAAAAGACATACCGTACCTGTTGCTGATCTGAGGTTGTTTTTTCCTGAGCAGTCATGGTAAGGACCATAAACATGTTTCATGTCCAAGCAACAACTGAACAACAGAAAGAGGGTGTACTATCTTATTGCTAAAGGCTATTCAGCTAGCAAGGGGGGGCTGGGAGGGGGTCACACCAGGTGCCAGCAGCTTTAGGCAAGCTGGTTACCTTCAAAGGCTCGTGCTGCATCAACCAGGTGAGACCAGTCCAGGCCTGAGGCAGTGTCTGGGAGGGGCATGAGGCCTGGGTCGCTGAACTTGGCCCTGTCCGCCAAGGAGCCATCAGAGAACCAAAACTCACCTGCAGAGACAGGCAGGCATTGGGATGAGTGTCTAAGCCCGGCCGGGGCTTACGGCTAACCTTTCAGCCGCCAGTTCGTGTGCAATGACAACAGGAGGAGAGAGGGGGGGTGGGCATAGAAAGGAAAAAGAGTCTATTTTTTTTTGTTTTTTTAATGTATTTTTTTTATCCAACTGTAGAGCATCACATCAAACATGTTACCTTGTCAGTCTATGATCATCTCTAACTTGGCTGTCTCTTGGAAATCCTCCCCCTGGCTGGCTAACACATTAAAGGAAAAGTTTTGTGTCTATATGACGGCATGAAAGGCCTGAGTCACATCAAGCCAACTTCCTGTGAATCCCTCAGCAAGTCTCCATCTAAGAGAGGGATAAATGACTAGTCTGAGATAATGTCCTCAATCAATACCTCCTACTTCTTCCCTTGGTCCCTCACATCCTTTGTCCCCGTAAGCCCTAAATGACAGAACGTAGTAAACAAGCTCCCATTCCATTTAAAAAAAAAGTAGGAAGGCAGAGAAAAGACAGAGAGCTGGAGGTGATGCTGACACCCTCCTTTCAATTCGCAAAAGCTTCTCAGAGCCTGAGTGGCTTGCTGTTTACCAAATTGGGTTTCCAGTGTGGGAAAAGAGAGAGCCTGTGTTCTCAGCTACCCTTTGAAACAACCAGGGATGCAGCAGATTGACAAGCCTGAAGAGGCTGGAGAGAAAAACATCTTCCCAAAGCCCATTTTCTATCTGTAGCAGCAGCAGGAGACAGGTGAGGAACGCTATGGAAATGAGACAACGGGGACAGTGGGGGCAGGCAGGCGCTGACTGATAAGTAAATAATGTATGACAGACACTGACAACACAGGTGGAAAAACTGGAATGCTCACGCCAGAGATGTTCAAAACCAGCAAAAGGGAAGATGGGACACATCAAACCTCTCATTTAGGTATTTTTGCTGGGAGGAAGGCGGTGATGAGAACAGGAGGGCGGAGCAGCCAGCAGGGACAGGTGCCGCCGGCTTAATGAAGGAGAAGCGGCACGTAGCTTGCAAGCAGCCTCACCCATTTCAAATTAGCTGTCTATTTTGGGGGAGTGTTGCTGGAGAGTTGGGCTAATTATATCAGTGCAGAACAAATAGCTCGTTAAATAAGTTTTGTCAGAACAAAAAAATCAAGAAGCCACTTCCTAGAAAAGAGAATATTAAGCTTTTATCCCTGGGAGACTGTCCTTCAAACAACCCAGAGTTTGTTTCCTTCAAAGAGGATTTTGCTGATGATGGAGGACATGTAGAGAGTAAATTAAGCTTAAAAATGTGTTCAATTTTATTCAAATTGCTGTAAATAAGGGAACAGACAAAAAAATGCAGTTTGAAAAAGATCGTATTTGACGTGGAAAATATGCTGGGCGGGCCACAGGATCCCTGCTGCGCTCCATTCTGATGCATCCACTTGTAGAAAACTAGATCCGTGTACACTCACCGGCCACCATATAATATCCACCGTGCTAGTATCAGGTTGGACCCCCTTTTGCCTTCAGAACTGCTTAATCCTTGGTGGCATAGAACCCATCTGCCTACGTTCAAAGTCACTTCAATCACCTTACTTCCTCATTCTGATGCTCGGTTTGAAATGCAGCAGATCCTCCTGAACATGTCTACAAGGGCAAATGCATTGAGTTGCTGCCATGTGATTGGATGAATAGAAATTTGCGTTAACGAGCAGTTGGATAGATGTGCCAAATAAAGTGGCCGATGAGTGTCCATCTTCGCTTTCGTCATCAGAGCTGGCATCTGGCTGAAAATGATATGGCTGGATAGCTCCAATATTGCTCACTATTTATTTGGTTATGTTAGGTTGTAATTTTAGGTTCAGGATGTGAGGGGCTGTAAGCTAGCATGGAGCACGTAAACAGATAGCTAAGTTGCGGGTGACATGAAAGGAGGGTGGGGTTGCTCTGCGTCAACAGTCCTGCCCACATCTCCAATTTCCAATGCATACTGTCACTCTGCAGAAACTGTGTCCTAGAAAACAACACAGGTTTTGTGATTCTGGCTAAAACAGAATAATCATAATTAAATGACCACTAGGATCGCCCAGAAAATAGATCAAAAGATGATCGGAGTGAGACTTTAAAGATTCCCGTTGGGTGTTGTTTAGCTCTTCACAGCGGTGATCCTTCATTGTTCCAGAAGGGTTTTTGTCTGGACTTACTCCGCAGGTTGGAGGCTCCCTGGTTGTGGATCATGCGGGGAGGCAGCGTGCTGTGGTACGGCGGCGTTGTGCTGAACAGGATGTCGTTGGGCATGGCTTGATCCAGCATGGAGCTGCGCGAGCTGCCGTACGACGAGGCTTTGCGGTTGCTGCACACACTCTCGTCCGACAGCGTCCGGTACAAGGAGCGCCTCGGAGACAGACTGCCCACGCCGGACACCTGACGGAGGAGAGGAAGACAGCAGTTTGTCAGGGCATCATTGAGCTTTACATCACAACAGTTTACATGAGCAGGCAGTCAGGAGGCAGGGTGGGGGCTCAGTGTGAGGAATCAATTACAGTCTTTGCAGTCAGGAAAATGTAAATAATTGTGCACAGCTGGAGAGTGTCTGACAGAGGAGGAGAAATGGGGATGAGGCTGATGGAGGTGTTGACAGAGGTCACTCCCTGTGGCAGCAGTGGTCACTGATCTCAATGTGAGGAGCCACAGACCACTGAAGAGTGTAGGTGACATGTAACCCTCTGAAGGAGGACAAACAGGGCGGTCTGGGATGTGAGAAGCATTGGAATTGAATTGAAGGTTTGCACAAAAATTCATTTGAATCTTAACAGACGTGAAATCAGCGCTGTGTGCACAGCTCTCCTAAAGTCTCGTCATAGAATAATCTCCATTCGGAAGGCGGGACTTTAGCTCACTGTACGCCTCGATTCCTCCATTTTTGTTTCAGATTCACTGCTGCACATTTGCTGCTGCTCCTGGGGTCAGTGTCCCATGTATGTCCCAGTTTTACTCGAGCTTTGGACAGGCTGAAACTGGGTCATAAGACGGATTGGCTTCCATCTGACTGAAGTGATCAAACATACAGTACATATACATTCACTGCAAAGGGCTGGGGTTCTATGGATGTGAGCAACAATGAACATCTTTCTTTGTCTGTGCATTCAGCCTAACATTTACACCTTAATGTGACAGCTTTGAGGACTCATTTTTGGGCAACTTTGACGTTCTGTCATCCTGCTAAAAAGTTAGGTATTTTCCCCAGAATGTCATTGTTTTCAACATTTTGATTTTTCCTAGTATGAGATAAAGCTTCTTGGTTGTTATTTTTTGCATTACATTATCAGACCTCAGGGTTAACTTGCAGGAATAATGCCTGGGAGGCTTAGCAAGAGCCCCAGACACTTTCCGTTTGTAAATCATCTTTTTCTCCAGAGAATGACGGACTCCAAATTGTTTGGAAAAAGCCTTTTGTTCCTTCTAGATTGATGCGGAGCCACATTTGCTCTTCTGTCTCTTCCATAATTTGAACTGATGTACTCTGCGACCCACAGGAGATGGTTCAGACCAACAAACAGCCAAAACAACTGCTTTTGCAGCGCAGGTCACAAAGAGTGATCTCCTGTAAAAGAGCTTTAGCTCAGCAGGACCTGGCTCCTACTTTTATTGCAGATCAACTGGAACAAGGTTTTTGTTTTTACTCACATCTGCATTTTGACTGAGATGTGTGTCACAAATTCATGAAAAATAACACTTTTTTTCAAAACAGCTGCTTTTCTGTTGGTTTTATTTTCATGGCAACCATTTTATGTTTTGGTCGCCTGGGGGTGACAGACAGGTCTATGTCATTTTTAGAAGAATTGGCAAAAGTACATTTTTGGATTTCCTTGGCAACAGAGGTTTTTTGCTAGCCACGCCCACATTCCTAAAGTGGTCATATCGTATGAAATTTTGTTTTGTTCAGCTTGAGCCAACAATTTATTTATTAAACTTTCACAATATTTTCTGCCAAATTTCACACTTTATCACAAAATGGCCACCAAGCCATAGGCCCCATGGCCATCCCATAATAATTTCAAAATATCCCTGACTGGTGTATCTTGGTTTTGTTTGTGGATTTTGAAATATTTATTTTGAACCCATTTGTTTTTTGATGGTTTCTCCTGCTGTGTGGCATCATTTTTTGGGGGTAAGGTCTTTCTCTCTTTGCCCAACATTCATTTTCACTGGGTACTACAAGTTTGGGTGAGTTTTGATTATGTGGCGCAGTATATGTATGAGCCCAAAGAGAATTGTGAACATAATTTGGTCCTTCAGTCCTGGACGGCTGCAGAACAGAATCATAAAAAAAAACTTTCTGGTTCAAAAGACGAGCAATTCTTCGATTAGAGGGGATTCAGTTCACATGAGGAAAAACACAGCATTACCGTGTTTCTCTTTTGGTTTGCTGGTCTTTGATCTTTCTGTTTTTTTTTTAAAGAACATGGCTCTTTAGCAGCACACGTTCATTTTCCCTCCAAGTGTGACAAACACAGAAGGCAGAACTCCAGAACAGCCATTATAGCTAACTGCAGAAAATCTACATAATAGGTCAATTAAATAGTTGACCTAATTCTGCCACATTGATACGAAGATGGTGGCTAATTTTCTCGTTAGATGTGAGCTGCTGTTCTTTTTTTTTTTTTTTAACGATTGCTCAGGATACAGACAGAGAAACAGCTTTGAGAGCTAGCTTTAAAGATCCAGCAATGGACAGTTGATGGAAGTGTAATAAGGTTAATTCGCCCAGGTCAGCCAGATCATTAATTCATTAATGCAAACCACTGCGGCGGCAAGAGAGAACATCTAAAGTGGTTCAGGAGGAAACAAAAGTCAGAAGGGGAAATCCTCTGACTAAACCAAAAACCGCCGCAGATATCCTTGTGTTTCTTCTCTGTTGTTGGAGTTTTGACTGAAGATCTCCTCTTTAAACACACAAAACCACAAAAAGACCAGTCCCATCCATCATCATCTCATTTAACTTACATAAATACAGCAGAAGTGACATCAAAAGTGGCCACAAATGATACACAGAGCAGCTGTGTGAGAGGGCAATTGTTCGCTTTTGGCTTACCGACTGTAACTAACACTAGAATTGTATCCCCTCAAGCCAACACCCAAATCCATTTCAAAGACAGACCCCACCACACAAATCTCACGCTGAGACTTTAACTAACTGCCATTCTGTCCTTAAAAATGAGACTCGTTGACTTTGTCTTATTGTGTTTCTTTTTAGGTCTCAAGGACTCCACAAAAACATCTTTGAATTGAATTCGCTCCTAATGTGATGTAAAAACAAATTTAGAGCCAGAAGAGACAGAATCACTAAAAGGAAATGTTACTCTAAAAGCCAGCTCCTCATTACAGGAACACAATCAGATCAGGCTCTCTAAACACCTCTTCTCTGAACCCAGAGTTTTACACCGCGTGGAAAACGTGTGAAAAGGCTGCAAGATTAGTCTAATGTGTCTTGGACTAGCAGCTTTTTGTAGAACAGCTACGCTCTTATCAGCGGTGCCAGCAGTTACCATCAAGATCTTCCTGATTCCCCCGACTTTCCTCCTTGCAGCGCTCCCCGAACAAAGAGGAAAACCAGCGCCGGACCCTTTTGACGTCCCCCTTCGGGAGGATGTGTTGGACAGCCACCTATTCAGATGCTTGTTTTTTTTTTCTTTCCCACAGTAGGTTCAAAAGAGGAATGTTGTGGGAGAGAAAGCTGTTAACGGCCTTTCCTTTACGTCAGCCACACAATGGTTCATCTGTCTGCGGGGAGGGCGTCCAAGTGGACACTGTGGCTGGCAAGGAAAGTCTCTGCACCTGCTGGCCCACAAAGGGCTGGCATCGGGTGACGGCTGGAACAGACATTAACCTCCGCCGTACCCTCTGTTTAATCACTTAGAAAAATTAAACAAGTCAGACTGTATTAGGGTAAATGTGAAATGAATCAACAATGCTTCCAACGCTGTCATTATTGGAATTTGATTAATCTATTTGCCAATTCATGGTTGAAAACATGCAGCCACGGAGAAGCTGCTCCCAAAAAAGAACAGTATATGAGCATGGTTGGACGGTTTGACCCCGCGCGCTGCCTGATGCATCTCCTAGATTGTTTTTCCATGAACCATATTATCAGATTGGAAAGAGCGATTACAGCAAAGACCCTGCTGCTCTTTGAGCCAAGCAATCAGCCGTGGGCAGACATGCACAGGTTCACAAGCTTTCCTTCTCTGCAGGAAACAAACTGGAATCAAACGGAGGTGTGCGCTGGTCTCATTTTAGGCAAGCGCTAACGCTGCCTTGGCTCTCTTGTTAGCATTACATTGTAGTGCAAGCCAAGTGAAGAATAACAAGACAAACAAATCAGTGCAATGAGCGGATTCATGGGTGAGACAAGGCTCGCCTGTGCCAGAGGACACTGTCGACTCCTTTAAGGGGAGCGAAATGAATTTGTATTAGATCCGAGCGGCATCCAAAAATAACTCATTTGTTTGTCTCCAGGGTCCCTTTCCTGGTAGATAATGGATGTAGGAGGTAAAGGGAAGTGGAGATGCAATTAATCGAGACTGCAGGACCAGGGAACATCAAGCATCTATGCAACTTCCTGCCTTTAATCCATGACATCCCAACTGAGTTGGATCAGGGCCTTTATAAATCGAATTAAGCAAACGCAGTGCCAGTCTGCGGGGACGCTTGTGTCAAAAGAAAGCAGATCTGTCAGTAGTGGAGCTCACAGAAATGGCAGCTGATATTTTTATTTTCTTAGACTCACTCTGATCATTTTTTGACTAATTTTAAAAGTGTTCCCAGTGGACTTTCAATTATGACTTCCGTATTTTCTGCTCTTTCTGAGGTGAACTGTCAATGAATGGTCTACTTTCAAACAAATGCCACATATAAGGCACACAGACTTAAAGCGCGTTAGGAGATGCAAAAGAGTCAGAGATGAGTCCTTCAGTCAGACTTTATGACCTGCGTTCACAGTAACACTAGAACTTGTTTGTTTCACGACACGCTAGCCACATTAGAAGCGTTAGTATGTTCACAATTCTTGTAACTCCCAACCTTGTTTGCAACACATAAAAAAATAAACCAGACTGATGCTACTAAAGCGAACATTACTGCGACAATGCTAACCATTTTGACAGAGCGCTGTGTACCTCTCAAAATTGCTTTGACAACAGTAAGCACAACCGAGCTAATCCATAGATAAGGCGCTCCAAATAAGGCGCACTGACATTTTGTGAGGAAAATAAAGGAGGTTTTAGGTGCGCCTTATATTGCGACAACACAGCATGCTGCTTTTAGCCAAAATAAAAAAAAGTTGTGCTTTTCAAGGACATAGCTCCCACAGAGCCCAAGGAGTTCATTAGAAATTTACCTCTTTTTTATGGGGAAGGACCGTTGGCGCAGAGCAACCTCGCCCTCCTTCCCATCACCCATAACTGAGAGTTCTCTGTTTACACCCACTCTTACTAGTTTACAGCCCCTCACACCCCCATTCACTGTATAAGTTAATTGGACTCAGCGGGTGTGATGTCACCCATAGAAAATGCCTTAATTCTAGGTCCAGCAGAATGTAGCCAATGCAGTACCCATTTTTTCCTCATTCGGACGTCGCCATGTTGGAACCAGACTACAGCGATTGATCCAAGTTGGTCTGAGTCTACTTTTCTTTTGCAACTACAGTCGGCAATCAGGAGTAGGCTTGTTTGAAGTCCACACCCCTCAATTAAAGTGGGTTTGGGGGACTCTGTCAATCAAACATTCGGGGTGGGGCCAGCGGGTACCACATGCATCTGATTATTCAGTTTATTTCTTGAATAACTTGTGAGAAAGAACATTAAGTACTAAATGTTCGCCTTCACTATATTTTTCTTTGCTTTCAAAACACATCTTGTATCTTGTGATACAAATGATTTCAGATGTGTTGTCAATCTAGAGTCTAGATTCTAGACCAGGGGTGTCAAACTCAAGTCACTCCTCAAGTGCTACTTTTTACTATTTACTACTTAGAATATATTTACAAAAACACAGGTTTTAAAATATTTCTGGGTGTTGTACAGAATCTCATGAACATAATTTGACTTGATACATTATCACTCAGGAAATCAGCACTTTAACCATAACAACCTCACCTTTCGGCTCCTGTCCTCGGCTGATGGGCCGTCGGGCAGCATCATCTTACAGTATTCCTCCTTTGAGAGTCGCTGCAGCGACTTTCCTTCCCGCTCTGCAGCCTGGAGGCGACAGGCTGCTTCTTGTGCATACAGCTGCCTGTAGATGAGAGAGGGGGGCGTACAAAACAACATTCATTAGTAAAGGCACCCGTATGAGGTCTTGTTGGAGAAGCCTTGGAGGGTTTTTTGGAGGTAGCTTGTCCAAAAGGAGGACCTGTGCTGCCATGCTGACACAAAGATAACATCATCTGGGGGGGTTAGAATATTCTAAAAGGCTGGTTAGATTTCCAAACAATGATTAACAAAACTACCATGACCAGAGACGGGAGCTGTGAGGGGAAGAAGAGAAAAAAGACAGACATCGTCGCCAAGGAGGGAGGGAGTGCTCACACAAAGACAGAGGAAGACATGGAAGAGCATTTGAGACACTGAATGATCTCAAGTGGTAAGGGTTTGGTGGGAGGGGGCAGAGGACACTGCGGAAGTGAGCGACCTGACTGGTGAAGTGGTGTAGCTGTGAGAAGTCTGCTTCATGACACTCGTGAGTGCTTTTGGCAGGGTGTTAGATGGCTGCGGGGAGATTTGTTAGACGGCTCAAAGGTGGAGGAGCCTGGCTGTGACGGTTACCAAGAGACGCCACTGCTGAGAGTTGCACTGTTTTAGGCTTTTGACACCATGGAAACCGAGCTCTGAATATCCAGACGGAAATCACAAACGTCTCTCTGCCTTCTGAAGACTTCTTCTGAAGAATACAGGAAGCATTAAAGAAAGGAGTCAAATTCCTTGTGATTCTGCACAACCTGCACTGATGGAGAGGATGCTGCGGAAGACTGCAGGAAAACCTGCTGCTGATACGAGATAGAGCAGAAATGTCACAGCTACAGCTATGGGCAGAGGTTACATGGCAGGACCAGCATGAGAGGCCTTGCAGGGGGGTGGGGGGTGGGGTGGGGTGGGGGTGTTGCTGTGAAGGGATCAGCAGAGTGAGTCAGATCAGGACCAGGGTTGATTAAAATTTGTACCTGGATCGCTCAGACAGCATTTGGAGAAGGAAAGCTAACAAGCTCTCCGCTCCTCTGAGACGAGAGACAGAAGCAGCAAAGAGAAGCTGAGGGTTAGAGGCGGAGTCACATATCCACCATCACATTCAGTCATACAGCAAATGAGAAAAACAGAGAAAGGAGGAAGAGAAACTTCATTATGTGAGAACAATATCTGTGAGTAATATTAGGCCATTTATCATAAGGCGGCGTTATGTAAGGTGAAATAAAATGGCAGGAATATATAAACAAACAATGGGGAGCGTAACTGAATTATGGAGCTTTTTCATAAGTCGGCTGAGGACGACTTGAGTGCCTGCGATCAATCACACGGCAAATTCTGCAGCTCAAATGAAATTACTTTGAGGCAAAGACGTTTTTTTTCTACATCAGATCTCACATAGCCAGAGCCCGTTGGCGGACACCCGCCAACACCGTATGAATGTGCACTTTTCACTACAGCAAGACATTTAATCTACAGACAAATACAGGTGGTGATCAGTGCTCATTGTATAGACACTACGTCTCTCGGTTAATCTGAAATTCCTCCAGTTCCAGCACCTTCTATGCGGATGGTGTGACCCACTCCTAGCTGAGCTGCCGATCTGTCTGAGGCTCAGCCTTGCGATCCGTGGGGACCCGGCTTCACAGGAAAGATCAATAATGACATGTGACATGTGTCAAGTGTATTATGTCAGTGGCTTCATTGAGCTTATTTATTTTGTGGCTGTCTGCTTCAATCAAAGCCAGTTTATGCACTCTGGGTGGGCCAGACAGCGAGTCTGAGAGGAAAATGTTCAACAGCAAGAATGCTGTTCACACCAGCTATTATGTATGTTTGATGAGTTTACCACAGATGGCCTTCTGTAGGTACCACAGAAGCCACATCCTCATGGATCACACGTGTAAGGACTTCATTTGGATGAAGACAAGCTTTCTAATTTTAACAGCACATCTGATGACCATAAAAGTTCATCCACAGATCTAAGAAACTATTATTTAAGGTAACTCCTGGCTCCACCTCTCTGTTTACATCTTTAGGGTTGCAGCTCTCTTTGACTAAAGGGTTGCAGGAAGGCCAAGGGAAACACGATCCTTCAAATTAAAGGCTACAAAACAAAAACAAAGACAAATGAGAAGATTTTTCTGTTTTTTGATGAAAGTTTTATAGCTACAAAAGCAAGTGTTTCATGCTGAATTTAGCATTGCACTCATGCATGTGACACTTCTTGTACAACATAACACTTTCAAAACCTTATTTTACATTAGAGTTTAGCATGCATGAATCGTGAACATAAGGATTTCTCATTTTAGGATATTAAATAAAATATATTTAAGATATTAAATCAAAATAAATGTCATGGTTTGTTTGTGTAACGAATTATATAAAATTAAGTATTTTTCTCATTTTTTATACTATTTATTTATTCTAAATGATGTGTAAGATTACCAAAAGCTGATTGGTTTTAGTGGCAACAGTTAGAAGAACTTTCTGGACAATGCTTGAATTCCAACCATTGACTGTATCTGAGAACTGGATCGAGTGAGTGTGACATCACCCAAAGAAAATTGTCTTACTTCCAGCTCCAACAAAATGAAGTTGATTCAGTTGCCATTTTTCATGATATGAACGCTGCCATGTTGGAAGCAGATGACATCAGTGAGCAGTGATTGGTTAAAGTAGATCTGAGCCATTGACAGTATATGAGAACTGGACTGAGTGACCCCTCTCGCTGGCATTCTAAAAGGAAGTGCCCGCTGGCTCCAAGAAGCCAAAATCCCAGACTTCTCTAGAGAGATAAACAGCTATTACTCACTCTTTCTATTTGTTAGAATAACCATTCTTGCTCAGTTCCCTTTTTCTTAACGTTCTTGATTGTCCTTATTTCTTTCATGATAATTCTTTTCTGTAGTTCACGTTTTTCAAGTTATAAACTTACCGATCAGATAAAATAAAACAGTGGCCCCCGCATCCTACGTTTGAAACCATTGATTGACAGATTTGGTGTAGCCAGGTTTTAAATCGTTGACTTCCAACAAGCTCACTCCTGATTGGCCAGAGCTGTTGCCATAGAAACCTCGACTCAGATTGCCTTGGACCAATAACTTGCCAAACATTGTTTAGTTTCTTCATGGCAGCGTTCATATTGCGAAAAAACTGAGACTGAATTGACATTCGGTTGGAGCCAGAAGTGAACCATTTCATACGGGTGACGTCCCACTCACTCACTCCAGTTCTCATGTGCAGTCAGTGGTTCCAACATTTCAAAGCCTCTACTATGGCCCATAAAATGAAGAGCCAAGTTAAGAGTCAAAGTTAATAAAATGATTGACATACTTAACAGAACCCTTTAGAACACAGAAAATCTTAACTTCTAAACAAGATGTAGATTTATTTTATTGTGCTACAGAAAGAGCGCTGATGTCAATGTTTTGTAAAAGATGTCAACACAATGAGGCGCTTGAATCAAACTGTTTCTGTGGACGTGTGCGATTGATGGGCCTCATTCATGCTCTGCCTCGTTTTTCCCCTCTGTCTCACACACTCACCCACACTCTGAAATGTTGGGTGGTCCCTCAGTACTGTGGGCATCATCATCCTCATCAGCACCATCATCAGTCGTCTTCATGCCCTCTGGGTGTTTACAACTGGACTGTGTGCGTGTTTGTCCACAGGCCTCTGAGCTGGGTCCTGGCCCCGGCTCGGGCCCCGCGCTGCTGCTCTGGGGGATGGTGTACACCTTGGAAGAGTCGGCGAACACACAGTACCTGGCACCGCGGGCCAGAGGGCTGCCAGAGTGGTGTGAGCCACTGATCAAACAGCAAACATAAAGCAAAATGTAACTCAAGAATGACAAAGACAATGAATGCAGAAAGAAAAAACTGGAATGAAAACAAAAATGAGCATTAGCAACGGAAACACGCACGAGGTCGAGAGCAGCAGAAGAAGGTCAGATCTCTGGAATCACCAGATTTTTTTTGGACTAAAAATGGTTCATGAGCTCTACAGTTAAACAGGATGAACCTATTTCCACTGTAGGCAGGATATTTTAGTTGGTTCCTGTTAAATCTACCCAGGATGATGACTCAGTTCCAGTCTGTCATGTGTGTCGCCTTGTTGAACTTTGTCCTTTCAATATTCACTCAAATATCAAATGACAAACCGCATTTATGGGTCAGTGGCTTCAAACAACGGCGAGCCATTCTGCCCTCCTGCTCTCAGTGCTGTGCAGAGGTCCACCGACATCTGCGCCTCTGACCTCTCTGATTTTAGGTTCTCCAAGCTGAAGGAACCGCATGCAGCTATTTGAGTGAAATCATGGTGAACTGACCCATGAAACTGCGATCAAATGCTTAAAGGAACACACAACTTCAAATGTTTCTGCAAAAGCAATGATTTTAGTAACATTAATTTAAACAGTCGTTCAGTTAGTGGATGACCTGTAATATGATGGTCACTTAAAAAAACAAACAAAGCAACAAACATTTGGCTCTATTTCACTGAAATGGATTAAGACAACAAAAACACCCTAAATGTTTGTGATTTTTTTTGTGATGATGGAGGGAATATTAACAAAAAGTTAAGCTCAAAATTGAATTTACTTTAATTTAATTTATTAAATAAATTTTAATTGACTGTAAGTATTTCTTTATTTATATTATCTTGAGTCAGGAGCAGACAAAAACAATGCAGTTTGAGAAAGATCGTATAAAAATACACTTGGCGGACCACAAGCTTCCTGTTCTTTTCCATTCCGATACATCCAATTGCAAACGACTAGATCCATGAACGTATTGGTATGTATAAGTTACATTTAGACCGCCCTCAGCAACACACATTTAAGCGACCACTTTACCATTTACAGTCTATGTAAGCGCGCAGTGAGAGCTTCTGCGTTCAAAACTCCCATCTTCACACATAGTTTTTAAAACCGTTTTTGGGCTAAGCATACAAAACGCACAGCTTTTGAACCCTCATTTAAGGTTAAACCAATTCAAGTATAACCAGCTTTTAACCAATCAGGGACTCCGATTTGGTAGTGATGTATGCATGCCACCTCTTTTCATTCATGAATGTCACAAATAATTGTAAACTGATCAGGAGAAATTAATAACCGGGGTTTGTGCCTGATCTGTATGACACCCAAGTCTTTCAAAAACTTTTTTTTTAAATTTGGCTAAAAATGGCATAATCATAATTTTAAAAAAACACTGGGAACACTTTGGAAACAGATCAAAAGATGATAAGAGTGGGTCTTTAATGTGCATTAACCTCATGAACTCCTGTCTCTATCAGACATATGTGGACAGGAGCTTTGGGTTCGGCTTTATCTGATTTCTGCTAGGATGAATCCCAGGTTCAGGCACTCTCATGTAGACTGACATAAAAACTATTGGTCAAACGTCAAGCTCTGTCTCAAAATGCCATCAGACGTTGGAATCTGCTGTTGCAGGAAGCGCTGCACGCTCACTTTTCAAATTCATGACCATCAGCGCCACACCCAGAAAAATGTACTCCTGCTGCTTCCCTGTTTGTCCAGATGACTCTGGTGTCAAAACCATTACAGTCCAGTGAAAAGCGTCACAGCAGTCAAGGTGATGGAGTCTGATCTTTCTTTCCTAAAGGGTGTCATGGGGCGAGCAGCTCTGGAGCCTTCTGAGGTCTGTGATCTGAAGACATTTTGGTAACATAATCCTGCAATGTCAAAGTAGAGAGCTTTGTGTTTAATAAAGACAGACCGCACGCTGGCTGCAAGGCCAAACACTCTCAGAAATCCCTCCTCTCCCTTTAGGAAGAGCAGAGGAGCCCTGGCTTTAGCCTGAGAGCGGCGGCATGCGTCCGACAGCAAACACCACCGGGTGAGAAGGTCAGTAAACAGACACGAGCCTTCCCTTTGTACACATGTTTGTTTGACAGAACAGAAAATGAAGAACAGTCTGACAGGGTTTGAGTGTGAATGAGCACCCATTCCAGCGGGTGGAATTTCACTGCAGGCCATGTAGCAGAAAAAAGGGTGTGAATATCCGATGCAGGGCCGTCAGTTCAGTGAACCAGGAAGGATTAAGCCGCAGAACAAAAAAATATTTACCCACAGAGATAAAGCCACATATAAAACCTTCTGTAAAGCTTCAGCGCCTTGGCATCATGTTTGATCTCAAAGTTCTCATCCTCCGTTTTAAAATCAGAATTAGAGAAAGCTTTCAGAGAAATCTGACTGAAGGAACAGACGCATTGACCTCAAAATCACAAATGTACATCTGTAACTTCATCCAAAGCATTAAAGAAATTAGCAGCAATTCCGGAAAACATGTCGGTCTGTTCTGTACCTGGAATGAGACGAGATCTCGCTTAGGTCTCCGATGCTGCCCTCTGTCACATGACTGGACAGGATGGCTGAAGCGAAGCTCTGCTGCAGGTAAAGCTTCCCGTTATCCTCCTCTGATATGCCGTCCTCGTGGTGCTCCGACACCCAAGGGTGTCCCTGCTCCCCCACCCTACCCTGGAGCACCCGGGCCCCGGGGGGCACGCAGGGATTGGTGTCTATGCCGCTGTCTGTGGAGGCCCCTTTGATGTAGGTGAGGCCCAGCATCTCTGGGTCCATCAAATCTCCAGAGCCAAAGTGCTTATCATCACTGTTGCTGGAGGCGTTGCTCGAAAGGGTGTTGCTGCTGGAGTGGCTGGAGTTTTTATCCCCAGTCTGGTAGAAAGAGAAGCAGGAAGGTCAGAGGAAATACAGGTGCTCATGTAGAAGCTGCAAAATAGTTTCTAGATCAATTAATGGAAACTGCTAAACAGCATCAAATGTAATCTGAGAAATTCAGAAATGTGGAATCTAAATCAGTTACGGTGGTCGACCGGTTTAATATCAGACAATATTTTCATGGACCGGCCTGTACGAGTCTGAAGTCTGATGTTATTTTTCCAGTTTCTCTTAAATTTTGATGGTAAAGTTTATCTCCATTCTCTGTATTATTATATCTGCAGCTGTTTTAAACATTACCTGTACACTAGATTTCATGTAGGAACCATACAAATGTGATACAGATTTTTCCTTAGCCCATAACTGTCAAAGTAGAAGCTAAAAAAATCCAACACCAACTTCATCTGACTTTGAAGATGTGATAGATAAAAAAAATTAAAAAAAAGTTGTTGAAACTAGTATTTTCTAAATACAATAATACACATGAATTCACTTGTTTGAACTTTATTAGCAACATCCTCGTTAGACAGCCGGTTGCTGAATATTCCGTACTTTAATTGTGGTCTTTGGGAACAACTGTCACAATAAATTCCTATTTGGAGTAAAGACTCCTGGTTTTTCTCTGTTAAATGCAGCTTTCTTTTATTTTAAACTTCTTCTGTTTCCTACCTGGATCTCAGCTGCCAAAAAAAAAAAAAAAAACGTCCAAATATTTTTGTTTTCTGCTAACATTGCTAGCCTGGGGGTTTCAATTTAATGGTCGGAGCAGCTGCTTTCAGAAAGTGGCGGATGGATTTTTAACACCACTTGACGTCCATCAAGAATGAATGGGATGTGGTGGAGACTCCAGTAGTTTTTCAAAATAAAGCGTCCTTCAGAATCAGATCATAAAGAAAACAAATTTTTAAAAAGTTTTTTTTATGTGGGTTTTTTGACAGGAACAACAAAGACCAACAGAGCCATGGAGAGGAAGGGGGGGTCAGGGTTGCCCAACGCCAGTGGTCCCGCCCACAATTTAAAGGTGAACTACTGCTGCAGAAACTATGGCCTAGAAAACAACAGTTTTTTTTTTTTTTTAATATTTGTTAAAATGGTCAAAATTATAAATTAAAGACCACTGGGAATGCTTTAAAAAAGATCAAGAGATGATCAGAGCGGGACTTTAACTCAGAAAAGTGTGCCTGAAGCTTCCTGATGGCTAAAATGGCTTTTTTTAAAAAAATAAAACTATAAAATACTCAGAACTGACCTAACATGCTTTCCTTCCTATGCTATACCTAACACTGATAAATCATGGATGCAACTTAAATTAAATTGCATCACAAACAGTTGGAAAAACAAGCTCTGTGCATTAGGGACACAGCGCCAAGAGAGCGGTTTAATTTTTTATCCGTGGGCTCGGGTTAATGCAACCGCGGCTTAGAGCACAAACGGGAAGAAAAGGCGGCTGTTTTAGCTGCTCTTCAGAACCATAGGGAAGGAGGGGGAGGGGCACAGATGGGGGAGGGGGGGGTGTTGTCATTAGTAGCTAAAGTGCTTAATGTATTCAACCTTTAAGTAAAATCTGCCCCACCAAAATAGGACAAACAGTGATGAGATGAGACAGCCATTAGCCTTCTGTTGAGGGAAATGCGAGCAGAGAGGACGACACAGACATCCCAACTGAGAAATTCACTTCTCACTGCAGCAAAGCCCATAAACAAGGACAATCTGTCCTCCTTTCTAAATCAGTCACACAGAGAAGGTAAAGTGGCTCTGACATTCAGATTTGGACCACATTAAGCTACTGAAAAGCAGACGTCACACAGCAGAGAAGACATTTACCCTGGACAGCTTGTTTGGGGAGTCTTTCCCTCCTTCTCTTTGCTTTACAGGGTTCAGGATCTTGGTAGAGGGGATGTGCCATTTCGCCTCTGTGGAACCAGGAGAACAGACGTCATCTCTTAAACTCGTTCTGCATCTGCAGGCGCTTCAAACACGGCTCACCTGCAGATCTGGTCCTCTCCAGAGTGGGCTCTCTGTCGCGGCGGAGCTCTCCATCTGCTCCCTGCATGTCCGCCGCTCGCTCATGGAGAACCGGGGAGGGACACCTGAGGAGAGGAGAGCCATGAGGAAAGCTGGAAATAATTTAGAGTCTGCACGAGGTTTCTAGCAGAAGAATGGCTTCAAAAGATCTGCTACAACAATTAGCTCAACGTCCCTTAAGGTCAAATCACTTGAGTTTGTAACAGAATAAAAAAGCTGCCAGACAAAAGCAGAGCTTCTTTTCATTTGACTCGACATGCCAAGCGCTTCTCTGCTCCCAACAAAGCAGCAAAACTTTTCTGTGTAGGTCTTAATTAAACCTTTAAGAGTTAATCAGGGTTACAGCTGGTGAACAGAGGCCACGGCGGCTCGTTATCTTTAACAAAGACTCTAACTGGAGATCAATTGGACAGCCTGTTGTTCTGCACTGAGGCTCCTCTGACAGGTCTCAGTGGTCCTCCAGGGTTCAGTGCACTTTTGAGGTCTCCAACAGCGAAGCAGCACAGCAGAGCACTTATCAAAGTCTACTTACACCCCGACATGAAATTCAGACAGATTTTGCTCCGGCACGATGCACGTCAAGCTGCAGCCCTGCAGTCTATAAACACCCTCTTTACATACAGGGCAGATTAAAATAAAACCTAAATAAAAAGCGACTTCTTTATTTGCTGAAAGCCTCAACAGCTTTGACAGATTTTAGTCTCCTCTTTTTTTTTCTCCAAACATTTCTGTTTCCTGGCATACTTCGAAATTGCAGAGCAGTTTTCTAAAGTGCTACAGAGCAGGATAAATGCATTATAATGACTTTTAATGATACTTAAGTGCTCATCATTTTAAATTGCTCTGAACAGACCAAAAAAAGATGTTCTCAGAGCAGAATCTAAGCTACAAATGCACGTCTTAATTCGTGAAATCCTTTTTCCATCTGTGGTAGCCACAAGAATAAGAAAAATAAAATAAAAAAATCATAGAACCAAAAACTGAATGAAGGCTTTTTTCAAAGGATTTCACACATAAAACTTTCTAACCTGCACCCTTTTTCTTGAAAACTTCCTGTAAATAACATGTGATGAATGACCAAAAGTGCACTGATTTGGTCATTTCATAGAAAAAAAAATTGCTGTCATTTTAGAAAATAGCAAGTTCTAGGAAAACGGTGCAGGGACTGATTGTAGCTGTATTCATGCCTGCAAAAATGCATAATCCAGGATAGGAGAGAGTCTTTGTAGTGTTCTTTTTTTTTTAAAGCAGCATATCTGAGGTTCATACCCATCATATACAGGCTGCTGGGACCAGGTGCCACTGCCGCAGGGCCCTGGATCGCTGGAGGAGGACTGGTTGCTGGGGGAGCTTCGGTAGTGCTGGTCTCCCTTATTGCACGAGGACAGCTGCGGATTCTCCATGTCCTGCATCGCTCTGCAGCAAAGAAAACACAGGAACCCCTTAGAAATGCAAGCAATCGTCGAGTCAAAAAACAAGCAGTTTTATTTTATTGTGTGCAATAGATTTTCAAACAACAATGAAGAACCCCTTTTCTAGAGGAAATGTTTCAGTGCGGAGTCTCCACAGCGGGAGGATGTAGAAGGAGAAAGAAAGTGACACATCCAGCAGCTTTAAAGCCGTTTACAACCTGAAATATCTGCGCCAATCATCAACATTAGTTCCAGCAGTTAAACTGGTTGAGGGCTGACACTCAAACAGCCTGATGGAAATGTAACTTTGGAGGTTTATTCTCTGGTCTCATGAACAATTCGATCTTCAGCAGCTTGATCATATTTTAGTGCATAGAGCTGCAGCCATGTTGCTGACTAAATTGATATTTGCATCAATAGCAAGTCAGCATTGAAAGTTTGACCTTTAACCAGCACATCAGAATTGACAGGAACAGAACTGAATGATGCAGCCATGAAGGCTAGTTTAGATTAAGATGAATCTGGTGAGATATGCTACCCTCTTCAGACTGTCTTTTCTTTAAAACTATATAAAAAGTTTGGGGTTGTTTTGATGAAACATGTGGTCATCTGACAAAATCAACTATGACGACAAACACAAAACCAAGATTTTCTCACAACCGGAAACTAATTTTAATCCTGTAAAACTCACAACATCCGAAAAATGACAGACATTTCAAATTCTTTGAAATTAAAATGTTTTTTAATCCTTTTGATGAAATCCACAAATCTGAAATGGGGTTGTGCCAATTTCATCTGCAGAACTTCATCTAATATTTATGTTTTTGTAGTATGAACTATGAACTACATCCTACTTTTACCCTCTGGAAACTCACTTCTGAATGCCAGAGAATCTAGCTCTTGTTGTCTTTTCTGTGGTGTTCCTCAGGGTTCTATTCTCACCCCTCTAAACCTAAACCCTCTAAACTCATGACACGTCTGGAGGAAGAAACTATGTCAAAATCCCAAAGAAAACAAAACAAAACAAGTGTTTGTTGTTGTTTTTCTCTTGCTGTGTGATTTCTGCCATATTCAGAGTTTATGAAAACTATTTGGTTTAAGGTAATTCTTTATTTAATCCTGGGATAGAAAATTGCAGGCTCTCAGATTAGATTATGATTTGGCATGTGAATATGGTTTAACCGTTTCAAAGGTCTACAATTAAATAATTTATTTTCTTTTTTTTTAAACCCTTTGATGAAATATAATAAAAATCTTGCAATGTATGTACGGTATATTTATGAGATATAGATGCTTTCAGTTATGATCTGTTGGGCGATTTGGTAAGTTTTTGCTAACAATGTTAGTTTATTAGCATTAAATGCAAAACTATTATCATGAGTGTTCAGGATAACAACACCTTATTTACCCACAGTGTTTAATTTGACCCTTTTTAACCTGATGTAACTGTATTATAAATAATTCATTATTAAATAATTCTGCTTCTTTTAATTCTTTTAATACAGCAAATAAAAAAAGAACAACAATTGATGATTTGTTCCACCATAAAGCTTTGAAAATAAGCAAAACTTTCTCGGCCAGAAGTGTTTTTGAAATTATATGAAAGCAGCCATTTTGAAATTGCAAAAGCTGCTCTACTGCCTCTTGTGGAAAGATTATGAACTGCAGGGCAGAAATCATGGACCAAGTTATTTACAATGGGTTTTTAGGGAGAGTTTGGATCATGGCAATGAGATGGAAGAAAAGTAAAGATTAAATTGGGAATGTGATCCTGACGGGTTTTATTGCCTGCTTTTCCCTGTCCTTCTTCTGCACGCCGGTTTCATCCTCACCCCCCCAAGTCGGGCTCAGGCACTAAAATGTTAAAACAGAAGTGGCTTTTTTTTGTTCTCTTTTCAAACCCTCAAAGCAGGAATGTCAAATGCACATTTGTCACGGTGTTGTGCTGATGTCTGAGCGTCAGATTCAGCAGAAATGACATGAATTTTACTGCTCAGTGCTTCCCAGCTGCACTGGTCTGAACGGGCTTTCTTTCTTACTCCCACTCATTACATTTTCTAGCTTTGATTAGTTAATCTTTTTAGATGCACCTTAGTCGTCTCTGAACTCATGGGTGAGTCTGCAAATTACATCGATGGTTTACAATGACATTTGAAAATTTTACATGAAGTTTCCAAAAGTTTTAGCTTTAAATTGTTTGATTTATAACAAATATGACTGGACTTGTATGACATACAATTGTGATACCTCTTGGAATAAATCTTTGAAATATTTGATATAGTTTAGTGCAGTGGTCCCCTACCTGTGGGATGCGGCGGAACAAAAAAACACAACCTATTTTTTTCTTTTTTTTTTACTATGTGGTTCTGAAGGAGTTTTTTTGGAAAACAACTGGATTCTCTCCACCATATCCGAGTCATTCTTCACGTCGAGTCACTTGGTCAGATGACGAAAATCCATCCACTACTTTTTTAAAGCCGCTGCGCAACCCGCTTAAGTGAAATCAACAAGCAAGCAGAGTTAACAAAAAACAAACCTATTTGGAAAGTTTCTTTTCACGGGAAAGATCCCAGAAAACAACATGAAATATATAGAGTACAAATACAGATAGAGTACAGTTTAAAGCAGCTGCAGATAATATACAGAGAATGAAGACAAACTTTACCCTCAAAAGTTGAGAAACTGGAGGTTAAAAACTAACAACAGCAGAAATTGGATGCCCACTTTAGCTTTGTACAGGCTAGTTTGTGAAACTATTATCATACTATTAACTGGATTGAGTGACCCCCACTCCCCGGCGTCCCAAACAGGAAGGAACCTGCTGGCTCCATAATCCCATAGACTTCTACAGAGAAATAAACAGCTATTACTCAGTCATTCTATTTGTCAGAATAACCATTCTTGCTCTGCTACCTCTTTCTTAAACATGTTCTTGGTAATCCTCTTTTTTCATTATGTTTTTTCTGTAGTTCAAGTTATAAACTGGTCAATCAGATGCCTCAATAAAAGTAGATGGAGGAAAAGGCATCACTCGGAATTTTGTTTTTTGGACGGTTCATTGTGGAATTATTGTGTTATGAAACAAAATAAATGTCTGTAAAAAAGAAGAAGCTGGGGTGGTACTAAAATGATGGATGCCAAGCATTGCTTTCAAAAGCAATTTTGAAGATACACTAACAAACCAAATTGTAAACTAGAAATAAAGACGCTAAAAATCCAGGACAACTAAATACTTTTAGTGCATTAATATTTATTCAAAGTAGCTTCCTATTCATTTTTTACTTGTTTTTTTTCTGCCAATATGTGAATAGAGAATGATAATTTCTTTGAGTATTCAGACGATTAACCCCTTCACGCCATATGTGGCCAATTCACAATGTACAGGATTCCACTTTATTTAGAATCACTTTGAAAGGAAAAACCACTAAGGATCACTTTTTTTATAATTGGAAAACAATTCCGGCATGACTGAGTTAAAAGTTGAATGGAACAGTTGCTTGCAGAATGCATCTCTGTACAATAACCCAGACCCACTGCCTCATTCCTGGCGCCTCCTTCCTCTACCAGGCCTTCCTTTCGTTTGCTGCATATCGTTGTCCAGAGAAGAGCTCTCCCTGTGCTTCTGAAGTAATTGGATGAGATGAGCCGAGCCATGTCAGTGTCCCCATCACCTCCTCCTCAGCAGGGTGCAGGAGGAAGGAGAAGGAGGGGTACAAAGACAGTAAGAAAAGGAGGAGCAGAGAGCTCCCTCCACCACAGACTGATTAGACAGAAAAGGCAGCCATTATTTCGGTATAGTCAGAGCAGACAACACCAGAGGAGGGTGGTGTGACACGCTGCAAAGGTTATCACGACTTTTGGGGTTTCATTAGAAGGAACAAATCACTGCTTTACATGGCTCAATGGAGCTGTCCAAAGGAGGCACCGCCTCAGCCGGGAACAAAGTCTGAGTGTGGCCTTATCGTCTGAAGGGAGATGAAAGAAAAGCTGTGAATTGATTAGACTAAAATGCTCCATTTATATGTATGCAAAAATTCTAAACACAAAGACAACTCCTCAAAGTGATTCTCCAGCTTCTTCTTGACGAGAAAAGCAGGGAGTTCAAAGATTTAATCTGAAAGCGTTGGTGTGAGCTGTAATATTTGATGATACAATTCAAAGAAAAACAGCTTTTTTACCTCCAGATTCCTCCTGAAAGAATCATTTTCTTTTCTCGATTTATGTCTGAAGATACCACCAACACTCAGTTTACGAGACACAAATTTGCATAAACTCATCCTTGTGTTGGTTTTTCGGGAAGTTTGGAACGACGTACAGTTTTAGCGGTTTGCCAAAACACACTGAGGTGATGAAAAAACATCATTTACTCAGCCGTATTCTACAACCATGAACATAAAACTGATAAAATAAAACTATTTGATTCCAAAAGCTAAAGGATGTCGGTCTTTTCTTTACCATTTTAACTTTTAATACGTTTCAGGATCTGCAGGGAGTCTCAGAAATGACATAGGGCACCATAGGAGGGGCGGTGTTGAAAACAGCACCGTAAAGATTGATGGATCATGCACTTTTTTGGTAAGATGAATGCACACTTTCAATTCTTCAACTTTTGTTTTCTTGGTTTAATTAATTTAAATCTTGCTTTAGCTTATTGTAATATAATTTACCTCTGGTTTTCGTCTTAAAAGGTTTTGACGTTTGACTGGATGATTTGTGCAGATTTAAGTTTGCTTGGATGAACATCACTATCTTAAAAAACATTCATTACATTTATTTGGGGAATATTTTGTGAATTCCACTCAATATTTCAACCTGACAGAGCAGTATCTGTGTTTGAACAGAAAAATACGACCAAATTCAAACAAGAAGAAGAAGAATATAGCTTTGCATGCCGAATAAATGCTAAATCTGATATTCATGGATATTTTTCCCACCATCATTTCCATTTTTTGGTGGCTTCTTATCAAAAGTTTTGCGTTTGTTAACTGCTTTGGTGTTTTATTCCATGATAACACCTAAAATCCTTCTGAAGGTGCCAGAAAAAATAAGACTTTATGTGTGTAAATGTAAATAATTAATCTAGATGAGCAAAAGCTCATAGAACTTCAAGTAACAAAAAATCTTAAATGTCAAAGGTATGTCTAAGAAAAAGTAATTTCTAAAAACAAAAAAGTGTCACCTGATAAACAAAAAACTGGAAATGATGAAGTTCTTGATCCTCACGATTGACTTTATTTGTTTATGAAGCTTTTTATTGCCTCTTGTGTCACTATATAAGTCAATAATACTTAGGCTTCATAAAAACGGTTCTGGCCAAAAGCAGAAAAAAATCAAAGAGCAGACACAGCAGGCCTTACCTGGGGCCATCCGGCAGCTTTCTATCGAAGGAGGTGCTCCGTGGAATGGCTGCCTGGTGCTGCTGCAGGATCTGCTGGCACTGCAGGCGGTCGGGGCCCTGAGTGGGGGAGCCTCGGGATAACGGGGCCCCAGCGGTTGTGGGCACTCGGTGCCAGGTGGTATTTCTCCTGAAGGGCGTCTTGTACTCGCAGGGCGTACCCTCGCTGTCCACCTTGTACTCCACCAAGGGTATCCGGTAAAGTTCCGAGCAACCCCTGAGAGGAAGCGGGAAGACTGAGTTTAAAGGTCATCAGTGAATGTTCTAAAAATATATATAGATATATATTTATATATATTTTAATCTCAACTACTGGCGACTTTTGGAGAAACAGGTCAGATGTTTGTGCAAATTTTTGTATATTTCCAGTCAAATTTTAAGTCAAAATCCAACGGCACTATGTGAAGCAGATGTGCAAACAAGATGTGCACGTGAGGGGAGTGCACAGTCCTGCATGCTTACAATAATCAATGTCAAACGTGAATACGGCTGTGCACAAACACCAGTGGTGCCATGAAAAATAAATGGAGAAGATTTTAATAGAGGCTGAAAAATCTCAGCATGTTGCAACACCACAGCAACTGCAGAGATCAACCATCCTCACCCCGTTGAAGCAAACAACGCTGAAGATCTCAGCAAAGGACAAGGATTTTGATGCCATTTTATGCAACATTAATCTTCATGGTGCGTATGCCTGAAAGCATGGGGGAGGTGGAGGTTACCCGGGTGGGTGGTGGGTTGAGGTTAAACAGCCTGGGCTCTCTGCTAGCTCTTCAAAAGCATCTCAAGCATGACCCTAATGATTACACCACTCTCCCCCTCCAGGGACCATTTTCTGGGGTCCACTTGAAGAAGGAGAGCGCTCCCCTGGTGTCATCGCGGTGGAGCTGGAGAATAAAGGACAGGCTGATTGCAATGAAAAGGAGGAGCGTGATCCCGGTCAGAGGGTCCCGTCCATCATGTAAACTGCTGACCTCCCACAGAAGCCAAAGGTTTTGCTGCAACATGGAGATTTAGCTTCCATCTCCACCACAACTCCACTGTAAAACATCCTTGATTTAATGTTAGTTTTAGGGCAAAACTTTGTAAAGCTATCAACAACATTTTTCTGCTTGGCTTTTGGTACTTCTTATATAAAAAGCATTTAATGTTTGATGGCGACAAAGAGGAATACAGCCAAATAGCGGTTTTACAGTGCCGACCAGACCTTGCTGTTTGTTGCAGGCATTTTTTCCAGATAAAACTCAACTGAAAGACTAAGAATTGAATGTTTGGAAATGTTGGAGTTGGTTCTGATGTTTTGTTTTGTCGTGATGACCAACAAAAGGCCAATCGACGGGTTTCATCGTGTGACCACAGTAGCTCCGCTCCAACCGTTTCGTTCCATTTTTCAATGGACCTCCAAGCAAAGGGGATCCAAAAATGTTACGGTTCGGTACCGCTCAGAGGAAACAAGGCTCAAGTTTCCTCATTAGGTCTTTCTGAGACTTTTTTCCAGAGGTTAACAAGTCTTTAAATCCTGCTGACTGCTTCTAATCCACTTGTTACCTTAATGAACTGCGTGTGTTTGTGGTTGAGCTTTGTTGTCACACATCATTACCCCCCAGAAAAGGCTAAGTCTAGGAAACAGCTGGTCAACAGCAAAGGTCTCAGACGCTGTCTCCTGCCGTACTTTTTCCACTAGAATGACTCAGAAGTGACAGGATGAGTTTCTCCTGCGAGCGTTTTACCCCCGCCCCCCCCATCAGCAGCAGCACTACGACTGAGCTGAAGCAACAGTTCTGCTGACCTGACCAGAGCAGAATGTGCTTGTTTGTAATGTACACGGGGACCCTCGCTGTCAGTGTGTAAATCCCGGTGAAACAGCAGGAAAGTGGTGTTTAGTCAACGGTTAAAGCTGAGCTGGAGGGTTCTGGTGTTGGACAAATCCAGCAAGACGTGGAGAGGAGGTGAGATGAAAAACTCTGCTTTATTGTTCAGAACATGAACCACAACTGAAGATTAAAGATGAAAATTGTGCATTTGGTGTTTTTAACGTGTTCTAGTGGCCTTTTTTAGATGATGATGGACGTCTGAGCTGGTATCAGGCTCAAAGCTGTGCAGCTGGATCGCTCCAATATTTTTCACCAATTTTGTTGCACCGGTAATGTTAGGCTGGAGGTGTGGGGGCTGTAAGCTAGGAGAGAATGTAAACAGAGACCTTCCAATTATGGGTGATGGGAGTGGGAAGGAAGAGCAAGGGGAATTTCTACTGAACTCTAGCCGTTCTGCAGAAAATATGTTCCAGAAAACGACACAGTTTTTTGATTTTACCTTAAAACAGCATCATCATAATTAAAGACTGCTGGGTCTTTAATGATAGATGATAGGAGTGGGTTTTTAAGAAACTGTTCATCTTATTTATTTAAATAAAGCTCACTTCTATCAACAATCGAAGACAGAAACAGTAAATTCCAGTTAGCAAAGACAAGTAAAAATGTTTAGATCAGATTGAAAACCAAAAGTTGGACGTCATTCAGAAAGCTGTCAATCCCGGCCAGTGAGCGAAGCTAATCCAGTTCCACAGAGCTGTCACAGCAAAGTCACAGAGGCTGGGATCTTAGCCAGCGCACTGACCAAGAATTCATTAAATATAGCGATCTGGTAGGGGATTTACAGATATGCAAAAGCAAAAAAAAAAAAAAAAAAAAGAAAGAAAAGACAAATAAACGTTCAAACTATTTACATAAAAAAACAAAGCATCTCTGGTGAAAGTTGAGAGAGGATTAAGCAAAGCGGTTGGTGCTGCCGGTTCTCTGGGTTTAGGTTTAGTGGCGCTGTCTTTAGTGGAGTGTTGGCATGGGAAGTGAGAAATCCGGCTTTGCTTCAGTCCAGAGGAAAATCCGCAATGACAAGTCTGGTGACACTTCCAGCAAAAGGTCACAAGTGGCCTTTTGAATAGCACAAGCGAGGCTCATTATCAGCAGGGATCCAGCGCAGGTTGGGCACAATAAAAAGAAACGCTGCCACGCATATCAAACTTTAATTACTATTCACAATCTGCCAGATGCAAAGAAACAAGACAAATTAAAAGGCTAGAATCTAAAAAATAACTAGCATGTGCATTTACTTCTCTGTTCCTGTTTATTTGTCTTGTAATAAGTATCCTTTCAGTCCACATGAGCTGATCTTTTGTTTAATGTTAACTCTGTGATGACCACACACCCAAACAAACATGTTCTCCGCTCTACATTTCTGTTTTAAAGCTAATTTTTCCACCTTTTGTCTCTGGTTTTTATCTAGATCCAACACGCTGACCACGTTTGAAGCTTTTCAGAGCAATGCCGGAGAAGCTTCTGGAACTGCTGAGCTGAAACCACATCTCTGAGCACAGCAATGAACAGATAGTGTAAATGTTTCCTAAGTTCAAATATTCACAATAAACAGGTTACAGATTTCATCTCAAGACAATAGGAGTCTGAAATGAGCAAGCTTGAATGATGGACGAAAACATGCTTCGCACCCATATGTGCTTCTGAAAGCAGGTCTCTTGGAGGTCAGGAGATTTTTGTCCATTGTTGTCCTGCTAACTCTGTCCCGAAAGCCTCAGGGGACCAACTGGAGCCATCGGCCCCCGGCTAAATTCCTTTCCTGTGAGATAATACTGTGGAAACTGAAGCACTTACTGTTGAATACAGCATTTTAGCAACTCAAAGACATGGCAGACAGAGGAGTAGAGGGTACTCCAGATTCTTCATCTGACCCCTCACCTCTTGATTTGTTGGAGTCTTGGGAGAAAATTGACAAAAGTATTCAGGCAGCTCTGTGCTTCTGACCAGAGAACCAAGAAAAATTACATTTCAAAGAGTCGCTTTTGTCTCTGTAAAGTATCTCAATAAATGAGACGTGTTTTCCTGTGAAAGATCTGTGACGTGATCAGAAGCCCTTTGACTTCCAAATTGAAACTTGTTAAACAACAAAAATCAAGAAGACCCAGATGGTTTTCATCAAGAAATAGCTATGGGCTTTTTACACAAATAAATCAGTAATGTGGACTGTATATAAGATAAAGGAAGTCCTGTCACACACATGACCTGTTGGCTTGTGTTGAAATCGTTTTTTTAGCATTTGGGGTTATTACAGTTTTCACCAAAAATGAGCCATAGAACCCCTTTCTTTCCAAAACTATTAAAAATCGATAAAAATCTAAATAAAAATATGACTGTCAGATGGTATACAGCTTGGCACTTGACTCTTACTTGTGTCCTTTTAGTGCTATTTTTGTCTAAATAAAAATAAAATTCACCTCAATACAGTTGTCTTGAAGTAAGAAACCCACAGAAGTTAATAAAAAAGCAAACAATGGAAGCCAAAGTGTAAATGTCTGTTGTGAAATTTGACACATTTTCAATTAAATAAAATTTCATTTTGTGACAAGCCACCTAGTGGCTACATAGGGAGTTGCATCAGTTCCATTTTTGGTTCTAAACCAGCTATCCAACTATATTTTTTATTTGTAAAATCGTTCCCAGTGGTCTTTTGATTTTGATTATGCACTTTTCAGCCAAAATCAAAAAGCCTGTGTCATTTTCTAGGAAAGATTTTCTGCATTGTAAGCAGGAGCTAATTAGAAATACGCCTCTGGGTTGGAACTGCTGGGACGGAAGTAAGCCTCCAAAAAATTCACTGTCAGCTCTTTGTTTACACTCAAAGTCCAAGCTGACATTAGCATAGCAAAAAAAACGGCGTGCAATTTTGAAGCCATACAGTTCTGAGCGTCACTAACCCAAGCTTTTTCAAGTCACAGGTTTTATCTGCTCTTGATCCAACACAATTTGAATAAAGAAATACTCAGAAATGCAGTTTTAATCTTAATTATTCTATATACAGTATGTCCTCCATCACCGGAAAAATGCTACAACAAAAACCTAAATTTTCATTGGAGTAGGCAAGGAAACATACAAACAACCTGTGGGAAAAATTACTTCTTATTATCAAAAACACTGTGAGGAGGGTAAGTATTTAAGCACTATATTATTAAATCTGAGCCATAGACTGCAAAATTATTGGACAGCTTGACCCCTCCCCCCTGGCATTCCAAATAGGAAAGTTTCCACAGGCTCCAAGAAGTCAAAATCCCATAGATTCCTACAGAGAATTAGATCGTTATTAGTCTGTCATTCTTTTTATCAGAATAACCCTTCTTGCTCCGATATTTTTTTTCCCCATTTTCTTGCTAATCGCATATTTTATTCTTTATCGCAAGTTTTAAATTTACCACTAAGATACCTCAGTAAAAGCATGTGGTGCCCGTTGGCCCCCATCTCAAACGTGTGATTGACAGATTCTCCCGAGGTGCTGTCAGTTGAAGGGGTGTGGACTTCGAACAAGCTTACTTATGATTGGCGACAGTAGTTGCTATAGAAACTTGACTCAGACCGACTCAGATCGATCACTGTCGACTGGCTTCAAATAGTGGCGCCCATATCGCCCAAAAATGGCGATTGAATTGGCTTAATTTTGCTGGAGTTGGAGGTATGGGTGACATCACAGCTGGCTTTGTCCGTCTCCATTTACAGTCTGATGCTATATCACTTCAAGTGCTTAAATAGATCCTTCCATCAGCTAAACCTTCATGGTTTCCTCTTTCACACATTTACTTACATTCTATAGGTTATGATCACTTCTATTTTTCATCAGACAAAAAGCATTATTTACTGAAGTGTCTGTGAATGGCACCATTATTTTATTTCTTTGGTTTTCTGGGACCTATTTTAACAGCTGTCTTCAGAATCAAACTTATCCAGAGTCTGGATCCGTTCTAGCAGCATGTCATCATCTTCTTTTCCTAATTCCTCAATCCTGTAGCCACAGCTTCCAGTGAGACGGACAGACATTTGGTGAAAGAAAAGTCCGTTCTGATGATGTTTGTTTTGTTTTCTCCTTCCCTGTTCTGAGATTACCATTGTATCATAATGTATCAGTGCTGAGTGTGGTAAGAGGATTAGGTGAGAGCTGTGCCAGAGAGGCTGCTCTGTAAGATTCACCCACCAGACATATTAGTCCACCATCTGTGGGGGCAAAAGTGTTGTCTTCGCTGCTACACAGAAACCTATGGCTGACGTACAGTTAAACACACACAGTCTATAAGGCCTGATGCCGTTGCATACACAGATAACGGAGCTGGGTTATGATTGCGTTCAATTACCAGCTGATTATTTAAAAATAAACAACAATATACACACAGATTAAGGATTTTTTTTTCAGAACTAACAAAAAATATATTGTTCCCACTTCATGTTAAACGTAAGTTTACTGTAGATTTTTTTGGGGGGGATAAGGAGGAACCAGCATTTTCTGATCCAAAAAGTGGACAGCCTGAAGCAAAGACGTCAAAAATGTGAGAGTAAAAGAGCGGCAGATGTGGTTTCACATGTCGGTTCCTCACAGGCAAAAGCAGGCAGATGTGCTGTCAGAAGAAGAATGTGAACGCAAGCTAGCATCTACACAGATCTGGCTCCAGCGGGGTTTATGGGGCGGCGCGTGGCGGGGGTTGCTTGTTCCGAGGGGGGCACAGTAATCAATCGCTTTCTTTTGACTTTTTAAACACACTTTATTCAAAGTCTCACAAAACATAGGAGGAGAATTCACAAAACATCACTGAAATGAGAGCCGATGAACTGTCTGCGTGAGAAACAGTCTGCAGCATCACTTTTAACTGAATATTCTCACCAGGATCTGTTTTGGTTCCATGAACTAGAGAAACTGCATTTCTCTCGAGAAAAATATTAGATCATTATATATTGATCCAATATTCTATGAAATAAACGTGAGAGTTTTGAATGCGAAAGCCGGAAACGAGCAGATACACACGCGTATATGCTTTTCATTGGAAGAGGTCGCTTGAACGCACTTTGCCGAGGATAGGAACAAGCATGAGTCAGACTTTATTAGCTGTGTTCACCATCGTACGATACAATACCAACTGTAAATCTGAAAGGGTACTGTAGCCGCCGTTCCTGGGGGGGCCTGATTTGTGGATGGCTGCCCTCTGGTGCCGGGACTGCATCAACACATCCCCAAACTCAGCAGAATTTCAGCCACAGATGGTTCTGTGCCCAACAAAAAACAAATCAAAACATTCATTCATTCATTCATTTTCCAATCCGCTTTATCCCTTTCGGGGTCACGGGGTCGCCGGAGCCTAACCCGGCTACTCATGGGCGAAGGCAGGGGACACCCCTGGACTGGTCGCCAGTCTGTCGCAGGGGCCAAATCAAAACAAAACAGAAAAAAAACAGCAAATACTCTGCTGTTATTGCTGAACGGAAAATTGTCAAGATTAGAGAAAAAGTAATCCGCAGGCAATGGCAGTAAGAGTTGAGCCATTAATCAAATGTTTTGGCTCATTATCATTAGTGAGAAACGCTGACTGTCCAGGTCTGTGACTGCAGAGCTGCTGGAGCGTTCTCTCAAACAGACGTAAAACTCTAGAGAAATCAGAGACAACATCAACGAGCAGCATCGCCTGTTATGCAAATCGTCTTAAAAATAAAAGCAAATGTCAGCTTAGTTTTCCCTAAGCCTCATAAAAACAAGCAACTAGCTCTGCTATTACTTTGAGGTTTTCCAGAAACACCTGCTTCAACCTGACTAAGATCAGCACGAGTCAGAGTCTGAAGTAGAGCTCCATCTGTTTAAAGGGGGGAGTTCTGTTCTTATAACTGCTGGATTAATCAGAAGGTAAGAAGCAAAGCAGAAGGAGGTTTCTGGCAGGAGGTGATCTCTTGGCTTCTATGTGTGTTGGAAGGAAGGACAGACTAAAAAAGCGACTCGCAATAATTCTTCCAGAGGGAAAACGAGCGTCCTGAATGTGCCAGTCTGAGCTGCAACTCCCAGAAAAACTGCTGCTCTCTCAGACAGGGCTCCTTTGGGGAAACGACAGATCACGGCTAATCTGTGTCACACAACTCAAAGGATTCACATGTGCAATGTGAGCTTCTCCTCTACCTTTCTGTCCGTCGATGAATCTGCTGGTTAAAACCTGCTGATTTCAGAGCACATGGTTCTGTTCTGCAGTTGCGTGGACCATGGTGAGAAATTACCTTCTTGGAGTTCCGTCTTCGTAGGGCTGGATGATGACCACTTTGACGGTCACAGATGTGCGCAGCAGGTCAATCATCTGCTCGTGAGTGAGCGTGGCCACAGCCACCTTGCATATCTCCACCAGCCGGCTGCCCTGTCTCAGGCCTGCCTTCCAAGCAAAGCCAAAGGGCTCCACATCTGCCACGATGCCTTCAAAGTTGACGTGGAAACCGAGCTGGCCCAGGCTGTTCCGCCGTAGAGTCATCTCTGACGTCTCACAGCCTCTGGTGGTGATCTGGAATCAGAACAGAAGCAGAAATGTTTATCATCTGTCATAAAGGCACGGCTGATTTCGCCTGGATGAAGTGGTACAGACATAAAAAGACAGATGGCATCACTCAAAAGAAAAACGGGAGATATTTTTTGTTGATTACGCACTCTGCAGGAATTAAATGAAGAAAAACTGCAAATGATGCATTTAAAGCACACAAATAATGTGTTCTTTTTAGAAAAAGAAAAGAAACCTTACAATTACTGGGTTGACTGAGGAGTTCAGGTGTATAAAGCGTGGAAGCCACACACCTGTCCCTGTGGACAAAAGCTACAATCTCTGATGTACACATGTGCACGAAAGTAGCATGAATACAAATCTAATCCCCAGAGTCTTCAGTGTTGCCTGATAGAAAGAGCGCAAACGACAACATTTTATTACAAAAAAAAATTTAATTTGCATCAAATAAAAGTGAATACCCAAACTTTGATGGTGAATCAAGCTATAAAAATATTTTTTTGTTTGGGAGGTTGTACACTTCTGAAGCAGAAGCTTCTTGTGCAAATCTGCCTTTAAATTACATTGCTAATTACGCTAATGGTTCACCTGGCTTTAGCTCATGCCTTATTGCAGTTCAGGTTCAAACGAAGTTCAGGCCCTGGCATATACACTACAATGTGCAGGAGCTTGGAAGGAAAGCACATTTTTCTGTAGATCTTTTGATGCCAAGAAAAAAAAAAAGAAAAACTCACATAGCTTCTGATGAGTGGTAATCGCCCATCAGATTAGTTTTGGTTCAGTTCTGGGTGAATGCTTCCATTTGCTGCAGAGCAGCATCTGGCTGCAGTGACACATTAACACACTGTGGTTTTTCAATACTCCACAAGACAGCAGATAGCCTCCATTGCAGTGTTAGGACACCATGGTGCACCTTCATGCAACACTGCAGTCAACACAAACCCTCTATGCCGTAAGAAGAACAAATCAGTTTTTGTCTTTGCAGGTTTTTACAGAAATCCAACTGTTCTCCTCCATCAGATATTTGAGGAGAACGTCACCTTTAGCCTGAGTCCCACTGTCATTACGGGTGAGAAATGGTCAGTCCTGGAAGGGGCCGCACAGGTGACCCACAAGAAGTATCAAGGTTGTAGACCGGTCAGTGATCCTCTACAAAGAAAATGTTCATGCATGTTTTTTTAAAGGGAGCCCATTAGTGTTCATGCCCTAACTGTTACAAATAAAGAAATGAGAGAGTGTAGATTGTGTTGGCGTACCACGGGCACACCCATTTGAATGCGGTCAGTAAGGAGCCAGTACTCACACCTTACTAATGACTAGATTGTCACGACAATGGTACGTTCCATTCATGACATCTCGTGAGGTGGCCATACAAGCCTCAAGGTAACTGCAAGACAGGCCTGTGTTCACCCTTAAGATGCAGCCGCTCTCCTCTACGACCCTCCACGGATCCAGACAACCCAAAAACCGGCAGCACTCGTACAGGTCAACCCCTTACATGTACATGTGACTGACAGAAACCTAAAATAAAATGAGCAACACATTGAGGTAACCTGCTGCAGTTCTCTGAATAATCAAAGTAAACATGATTTGACAAGATTTCAACACAGAATTCAAATAAGTCTAAACTAACTGCTAACAAAATGACCAAAAAGCTAAAGAGGAAAAACTTTGACTAAACTCACATTTGCTGCCAAGTAACTGTTTCTCTGTTACCCAGTCAGAGTTCTGATGAATATATCTTTGACAGTGATGACAGCATCTTTAGAGAGACATGACAAGCATGTCGCTGCTTTTCAAAGGAAAAAATATAGAAGCATCCATCTAGAAAGGTCAACGAAAGGTCAACTTCCACCTTGGGCCGTAGCTTTGAATCCTTCATATTTGATCAAGAATACATCTTTTATGGCAGCTTCTAACTGGAAAAATGGTGATGTGTCAGATGAGGCAAAAGCACACGAGGGACTGGTTTCTGCAGTGAATTCTAAAACCACAAACTGGCTTCACTGTTATTGTTCAATAAACGTTCATTTATTTATGGAAATAATTCATCACGAATAGAAACTAGGTAAAATAAGCCACAAATGATCTGTTTCTGTCCATTTTGTTGGTCCGGAAATTAACACAAGATAGACAGAGATGTAAGCGTCAGCATACAGGGGTTAAAAAAAACACTATATCTGCAGATCTACTGCTGCATATAAAAAGACTCAAACACACAAAGAAGCCCACTTTATTCAGGAAACAAAACAGAGAAAACAGCAAATATGGCTCCCGTGCCTGTAGGACTTGTCTAATAAAAGCTCAGCAACACCCCGGAGAGAGGAACGTATCTACAAAGCTTTTAGTTGTGTTCTCACTGGGCTCCTCTGTGCATTACAGCGGGCAGCCTGCTTTCGCTCTGGTTCACATTACATCACAGGTCCGGCAGCCTGTAAATCCTCCCAATGAAACGCGACTCCACTCGACCTCTGGGACTGAAACCTTCGGGACAAAGTCTGCAGAGTCAGCTTAGCTGCTGCTGCACTTCTCCATTTAAACTCAGATTCACAACCTGTAATGATCATTTCAAACACAGAGAGAAACGAAAAGTAAATGTGAAGGAGATTAGCATAAGGAATGAGGAAGTGAAGTCCTCTAGCGGTTCACAAATGCTAATTTTTCCCCTTCTTTGTCCTTATGATGGCTCAGAAAAGACACTGAGTGGCATCTGTGTCCTTTCAAGATTAATTATGGAAATACTTTTAGTTCTTGTGGGAGATTTTAAGTGGTCTGAATATGCAGTAATACGATATAAAGAAATCAAAGATTAGTTGTTCAGCAGGAACTGGACTGTTGTTTCCTAATGGTTAAAGGTTGCAGGTTTTCAAACAAAATGAAACATTTAGGTAATAGATTTCTAGGGGATTTTTTAGGTATATTTATTATTATTTATTCTAGTTTTAACATGGGCTGCACAAGGGGGGAGTGGTTAGCCCTCTCATCTCACAGCGAAAAGGCCCTGGTTCAGGTTTGGATGTTGTCCCTGTGCATGTGTGGGCTTTCTGCAGGTACTCCGGCTTCCTCATGTGGTCCAAAAACATGCTTCATAGGTTAATTGGTAACTCTAACTTGTCCCTTGGTGTGCATGTGTGAGAGTGTGGGAATGACTGTGTGACAGCGTGGTGACCACTGACAGAACACTGGACAGCTCAACCCCTCCCCTCTCATGTTCCAAATAGGAAGTGGGTTCCAAGAAATCCCATAGACTTCTATAGAAAATAGACAGTTATTACTCAGTCATTTTATTTGTCAGAATAACCATTCTTGCTCTGATACATTTTTCTTCACATGTTCTTTCTAATCCTTAGGTTTTTTTCATGATATTTTTGCTGTAGTGCAAGTTATTCAAGTTATAAACTGACCAATCAGATGCCTCAATTTATGAGAACCAGGGGTAAGGCATTTTCTACGTGTGACGTCAACTCCTCGCTTTGTCCAGCGATAGTATACAGTCTATGGTGCCAGCCTGCCCAGGATGCACCCCGCCTTTGACCAACAGTAGCCAGGAAAGGCTCCGACAACCCCGTGATCCCAAAAAGAATAAAGAAGTTTACAAAATGGATGGTTTTAACACTTATTAAATTCAGTCTTTGTCCTGTTCTCAATTTATTTAAGCCGCACATATGTAAACTTAATTCCCATTGGCCACAATTGGGAAGGTATTTGGGGGAAAAAAAATGTAGGTTTTAAAGTTTGGAGATTTTGAACAATGTTAGCATGGCGATCTCGCAAAAGTGGCATTTAGCTGTTGCTTGCACATTTTTTATTGTATTTTTGTGAAAATGTAATAGATGAATCGTTGATATGATATGACATACGGTATGAACATACTAGGAATGTGGGCGTGATTAACAAAAAACCTCTGTTGCCAAGGAAATCCAAAAGTTTTTGTTGATTCTTCTAAAAACTACATTGACCTGTTTGCCACCTCCAGGCAACCAAAAAATAAAATGGTTGCTATGGAGATAAAACCAACAAAAGGATGCAATTTTTAAAAAATAAAAGTGTTTTTATGAATGTGTCACATGTAGTTCTGACCAGGATGGCAGAGGCAAAAGGGGACAGTGAGGGGCATGTCGCAGCCAGTAAGCCAATGAGGGTGGGGCAAAAGCTAGCGTCTGTGGACCATATAATGCCGCTTTCTGCTTTAATTAGTTTTAAATATTATCAGGGTAAATTCTTGTTTTAAAGAATGAATTACAAACTACGCGTCGTTGTACCAGTGACAATAACAAATTAAAGCAAGAAAAAAATGGGTCGTCTGATTTAAGTTGTTGCATTTTGAAACACCTGAAGTTGTTAGAATCAGCAAACTGAAAAAAAGACCAAACAAGCCGAGAAAGTTTCGATAAAATGACTTCAGCAGGAGGGCAAGTGTCCTCTATTCTTAGTCTGTCAGACCCAAAAACATGACCGTGTTTCCGCTCACCCTCTTAAAACTGGGTTAGTGTCCTGCTTAAACCCCCTCCTGTACCTGCACCCAAATATTCTCCTAAAAACCCCAAATCCTGTTTTAATCTTTCACTCCATTAAATAACACGGGGATCAGCTGTGGCTTTGGTTCTTTTTGATAAAAATGCTGCACTCGCTCATAATGGTTTATCCTCTTTAACCTGCAGCCCTCAGAGCTGACTGCACATCCACAACAAATCCAAAAAGGACCAGAGACAACAATCACCAGCAGGCTAACAGAGAAGGATCCAACACAAGACTTAATAGGATGGATGTTAGTTTAGTGATAAACATGTCAGAGAGAGAAAAAATATAATAAAAGGTTTGCTGCGAGCAGACAAAAAGTTTCACAGCAGAGGAACCACAACATAGTAAAACCACTGGCAGCAAAGCTATGATCCATAGAACCACAAAGAAAAAGATTTACTCACTTATTCCAATAACATGGTTCATCTACACTTTAAATTAGAAAAATGCTTCTTTTTATTGCTGATTAAAATCAAAATGAACATTTTGATTTGCAACTAAAACTGCAAAATCACAAGTACAATTAAAAGGAAATACATTTAAATACAACTCTTTTTTGCTTTTCAGCTAATAATTTACAGATGCTCACTGCAGAAATGCTTTCTCCCAAAGTTTTATCAACAGATTTATTTGTATTTAGTTATAGTCTTTTCTGTGCACAAGAGAAACACATTTATCAATTTGATTGCTCAGTTTTACTAATGTGTTTGGTTTTTCTCTTTTTTGTTATTTTTTAATTAAATTTGTTTCAAACATGTTAAGAATTAGAATACAATCTACACAATACAAACTTATATACAATAACAGTAAATATACCAACAACAATAATTATAATAATAATGCAAAATATGTTGGAAAAAAAGCAAACAGAAGATTTTTGAAAAATTAAGCTGCTTTATGTCTATTTAAAAATAAGCTTAAGATTTTCAGCTCATGTTAGGCAAGATGGTTTTGGAATTTTTATAACTATCAAAAGACTATTTTAAACATGTCATATAGCTGCTGTAAAGAGACAGGTGTATAGGTATAGGTGATGCAACATTAGAATCACATTTTTATTTTAAAATATTCAAAATGTAACTTTTTATTTGTTTTTTTATAGAACATGATCATTTTTTGTTTGTTAAAGTCATCATTATTGTCTTTTAAAACAGTATTCAAGTTTTTGAGGGTTTATTAGTTGTCTAAGCATTTTAAGCAAATAACAAAGCTGCTTTTGTCAGTTTTTATCAAGGTTTTGCTTTTGAAATTCTTTGCCTGACCCCAACTTCTTAAGCAGTTTTAGCAATAATCCATCCATCCATCCATCCATCCATCCATCCATCGAATCCCTTTAGTCAGTCATAGGTAGCCTACCTACTGTTGACCAAAGGCGGGGTACACCCTGGACAGGTCGCCCCTCTGTTGCACAATCACACAAGCATGCAAACCAAGGGGTAATATAGTCACCAATTAAACAATGAAGCAAGTTTTGGACTGTGGGAAGAAGCTGCACTGTCCTGGAGAAATCCAACGCACGCATGAGCAGAACATTTCCCCACAGAAAGAACCCAGCCGGGATTCGGACCAGACCCTTCTCGATTTGAGGCGACAGCGCTAACCACTGCACCAACAATAACGGTTTGTTTAAAATGTTTTGCTTTTTTTTTTCTATTCTTAAATTTTCCTTTAGAGCTTAAAGAAACTTCAACATCTTCAGAATGTGCTGGAATTTTTTAAGTTAAACATAATTTTTCTGGATCTTACCTCCAGTCTTTGGACCATCTCCCGAATGTCTTCTCCACAGTTGTCATGGGTGGACAGCATGACACACTCCCCACGCTCGTAGAAGATCTTAATGCTCATAATCCCTGAGGTCCATCCGATTACGTCACGGCAGGAGCAATTAAAAATCACATTTTTGGACTCCTCTTCAATGAGCATTATGAACTCATTAGATATGCCGAGCAAGCAGTCCACATCCATGGACTGGCTGAAGTCCCGTGCACAGACGCTCCAGGTGATGGCGCCCACACTGAACATGTGTGCATCCTTCCTGGGTTTCACTTTCTCCTTCTTCTTGGCTCCGAGTGTGATGAAGCTGAATTTCACGGCTGAATCTATGGTGGCCGTGCTGACAAAGTTTTCAGCCAGATCCTTCAGGTACTCCTGCCGCGTGCGAGTAGCCATGACTCGGAACTTCTCAGACTTGTGGGCAGCGTTCTCGCCATTGATGACCTTGGCGAGCAGGAAGTCCCTGAAAACTGCCGACTTTGGGAAAGTGACGGACTTGGGAATGGGAGGGCCGAACGGAGGAACGTTTTTGGATCTGGAAACAGCAACGCTGGAAAACAAAATCCAAGCGCTTAAAATGTGACAGAAACAAAAAAAAAAGATCAAACAGTTTGATGATGGGAAGGTTCTTAAGTGCTGAAATGATAACGCATAAGGAAAATTATTCCTGATGCGAAAGAGGAGATCTCTGACTCCTTGAATGTGCCGTGTTATTAGCTACTCATCTGAGGAAACATTAAAGTTGTAAGTCATAATTTCAAAGTGGCTCTGAAGATAATAACTGGATCATCAGTGAATTGATCAAAAGAGCCTTGTGACTTTTAAATATTACCATTTAAATCATGTCAGAACCATAGAGGGAGTCTGCGAGGGATAATTACGGCTATAAAAACGAGGTCCTTTGAAAGTTAAGGTGGAGTCATTTGGCACATCAAAAGCTCCTCTAATTATCACGAGAAAACCCAAAACTCTTATATTTCTCCATGCAGCTAAATACGTTATTCTATTTGTTCCTTTATCAAATTAATTCTAGGAGCACGTTCGTGTCTTACAGGTGAGGTTCAAACGTCCTTCAGTTACCTGTAGCAGACGCTTTCAGTGCAGGGGTTGTGGACCTTGACGATGACAAAGACGTGCTGGAAATGAGAACGGATGTTTTTTGGAGTAAAAGGAAGGGCCCCGGGCTCCTGAAACACTATGGTGACAATGTCGTTGCCGATGTGCCTCTTCCTTAACAGCTATAAAAACAGAATGAAAAACAAGAAAATAAATAAATCCCAAAACTATACTTACAGTAGCACAAAAATTGCTTTATTGCCATAGCATAAAAGTTAAACAAAAATACTGAGGAGAAATAGGAAAAGAACGTAAAATATGTCTTCTGTTTAAGCTAGGACGAGATCTAGCCCAAGTCCCAATCCGATTATCTTTTGATCTATTTTCAAAGTTTTCCCTGTGGTCTTTTAATTATGATGATGCTGTTTTTAGGCAAAATCAAAAAACCTGTGTCCTCTTCCAGGACATAGTTTCTGCAGAGCAGCAGGAGTTCAATAGAAATCTGCCTCTGAGTTGTTGGTGGGACCATTGGTGAGAGCCCATTGTTTATACTCTCTCCCGCTAGCTTCCAGACAGTTACAACCCCAACATAACGTTACAATATAGGAGGTATCCAGCCGTACAGTTTGGAGCCGGATGCCAGCTCAGATTAGGAAAACAAAGACATACATGGATCTATTTGTCTACAAGTGAATGCATCAGAATGGAGCGGAGCTGGGAGCTTGTGACCTACCCAGTGTATTTTCTACATTTTTCTCCTTTTTCAACAAAATACAACCTTTTTGAAACAGCATTTTTTGTCTGCTACTGATTGACAACAATTTGAATAAAGAAATATTTGGAAATCCAATTCTAGACGTGATTTTATTTATATCTGTCCTCCATCATTACAAAAATGTCATAAAAACGTAAAAAAAAAAAAAAGCATCAAAAACACACGTTTTTCACCAGTGGGGCTTTAAGCAAACTTTTTGGGGGACGTGTGGGCTAAAGCTATGAAAGGATTTTGATTGAAGGAGACGGATTCATCCAAACACAATCACCTCTTTCTGTCTCAAATAGGGCTGTCTGAGTCAAAACGCATCCTAAACAAACAGGATTAGAGGGCACAGAGGTGAATTGAATAGGATCGGGAGGGGTGAGTGGAGTCTGCGGTGGGATTACAACCAGGGATTAAATTAAACTTTCCCATTCCATGAATACAATTGGGGAGAAAGAGAGAGAGAACCCTGTACACTCTAATGCATCATAACAGAGGTTCTGGATGCTCTCCAGAGAGCGGACGTACTAAGACCCGTTCAGTCATATTCCACAGGTTTAGGCTCTTTGCTCTAATGCATCTTAAATGGACTCAAAAGGCCCATCCATAAAAGTAACACAGATCCTAATGTGGGAAATTTCAGCTTTATTGAGTTATTGTTCAGCTATCAACAACTCCAGCCACTTAATTCCACTTGTTCACTCAGAGAGACACAGCAGTCTATCCTTCATCACATCAGCCCCAAGGGAAACATTGATTAGAACCATACTATGAGGCACCGTCACCATGGTGACGCTCATGCTTTCAACTGATGGTCATTACTGTGGCACAATGAGTCTCTGGGGAAGACTGGCAAGTGTCAGGAATCCAGACCCCCGAAAAGAAGCTGCTCAGCGTCTCATTAGACCCATTAGGCCGCAGTTTGCTCCATGGAGGCGAAAACGCAGTGGTCTCCGAAAAGGAAAATGAGATAAAGTGCAGTTTACCTGCTGCCGGTTGTTGGGTGTGTACGGGAGCATAGTGGACACGTGAAACATCAGCTCATAGTCCTTGTAAGTGGTGTAAAGAGAGTGTGTGCCTGTGGAATCCGCTGCAACACAGCACAAGAACAGACCTCAATACAAACCACCATCAGTTAGAAGTTCATGTTTAATGGGCTAAAAATGAGGAAAAACTCTCAGAAAAAGAAGCAGTGAAGATGTGAAACATTTGCATGCATTTAGCTCTGAGTTTTTCTTACTTTTATTATCCAGCTGGGCTCTGTATTTAGTGAAGCCTTTGAGTCGCACTCTCTGACCGAGCAGATCCAAGAACTCGTCGAGGGCTGGTCCCGCGCTCTCGTTGTTGTACATCTCCTCCTCTGTGCTTTGCCCCGCTTTGCAGTAAAGCACCCCCACCTTGTGTTGGAAGCTGAGCTGGAAAGACGAACACACAGGCGGCCAGTGAATGATAATCCTTTTCCTGTTGCCGAGATGTATCCTGCACAACACTCAAACATTCTGCAGAGTATGCACTCAAAGTGAGTGCCAACTTTCCATCATGTCACAAGCTGATGTGAGCTCCTTCAAAGCCCTTCCAGGAGAGATGAAATCCCCTTTTGTGAAACCAGGCTATGAACTCTTTGGAGCCCTGAGCAGAGCATAGATCAAGCCCAGCTATTAGCTGCTACTTAAGAGCAGCTGTGGACCAAAGGGAAGTGAATTAGAGGCAGAATCAGGTTGGTTCATGGCAGAACCAAGCTGCCAAACTGTAAAAACTTTAGCCTTTCCACTCAAAGTTTCACCCAAAAGCAGCACTTTTGTTTGGTAAATAAGTCTTCTGCAATAAAATACTAGCATTCTTTAAGTAAGATAGTGACTCTGTTTGACAAAAAAATAAATAAATCCTTTTTTTTTTTTTTTTAAATCAGGATGGACATTGAAAAGACATTAAGTTGCGAGTGGTGCTTTATGGCCTGCAGGCGCTACCCTTCTCTGCCCTCGCTGCCACCATTTAACTCTAACGCCATTTAACCCTCACTGGCTAAATGACGGATACGCCCCTCACTCTCCCTTTCTGCCCATGCCAACCCAGTACGAATTATATGTGACCAAAACGAACTTTTTCAAAATGGTGGCTTATTTGTTGGTTTTATCTCCATAGCAACCATTATAATTTTTGGTTTCCTGGGGGGGACGAACAGGTCTATGTAATTTTTAGGAGAATAAACAAAAGTAAATTTTGGATTTTGTTGACAACCGCGGGTTTTTTTGTTAACCACGCCCACATCAGCTTTATTCGTGATATCTGACCATTCCTTTGCTGCGTTGAACCACATGTCAATTTAAGTTATAAAATAAACTAATCATTGGTAAAGGATGTCTCAGGTGGGAAATGTCTTTTTCTGTTTTGCAGCTGGCCATTTTCTCAAAGAACTTGTTGTCATGGCGACTCCTTTATGAAGCAATCTGCTCTACTGAAGTTCTTGTGATGACAGAAAGGTATTATACCCAGAGGAAATGGCGTGATGATCTGTAATAATGCAGCCCACCATTTTTTTAAGCTAAACCACACGAACTCCCTTATTCTCCTGCTTTTCTCAGAGTGATCCGTCTTTTCATGTAAACTTTTTGTAATCTAAAGAACAAAAACCCGTCAGCTCTACATGAGTCTTCTGGACTCACCATCCCGCAGGTTTTTTATGTATTACTTGAAATGTGGGAAACCATCCAGCTCTGCAGACCTGCTGCTAGAAGTCTGCAGGAAGGTGGACACTGAGAACTTTGGGAAACCCAGACATATCGGTTTTACATGTTCCTGTTTGGCACTCTTATGCTACATACACACCAGACATGTGATGTGCATTCATGAATGCACTGAACAGGCATTTTTAAATGTACTTTTAGCGTACGTGTTTGTACTGGTCTGTCACAACCCAAAACTAGCACATGTACCTACAGTTAGAAAAAGATTGGTGGAAAATCTGGTGGATCTTGCTTCAGGCTTTTCCTTTCGCAGATCTATTTAATCCCTCAAGCGGTAACTCTAGCGGGCGGGGGGGTGAAGCCAACACGGAAGGAGCAAAACGTTGCAGTACCGCAACTGACCAGAGAGGCTGATGCTTTTATAAACAGCTTTTATTTTTGCTTAATAAGGGGGTGCGATTTTATGATGAACAGATAGTGATTGTAGTGGATTCTGGGAACAGAACTCCAGTGTTTAGCTTGTTTCTTCCGTTTTAGCATCAATGTTATATTTTGGATTGTGCTGTATACTGTTCTAACACGCTTTCTGGGACTTCTCTGTTATCTAAGTACTAAAAATGGCTTTATATTTGACATTTTTAAACCTTAAATATATATTATGATCATTTCTGTTATTCTGGTAATTCAATTTATTTATTTTCTAAATGTCTTCACATTAATATCTTTAGTTATTTTTTTATGTTAAAAACATTTACATTTTTGTTATTTATTCTTATCAAAGTCATAATAAATAAGAGCAGGATTCTGAAATGTTGCAGTAACACCAGAATCACTTACTGTAAAGTGACTAACAAACCACAGATGATCCAGATTTTTAAAGTTAAACTATGAAAACATACTGAAGAAACATTCATTCTACTACAACAAGAGCATTTAATTTAATTTAAACATTTAATTTTTGACAAAGTTGAATATGTTTAATTGTTTGCCTATTGTATTTTACTGTGGTTTCATTTGACGTGTTTGTCTCATATGTTCCTCTCTGTACATTCTGTATCTTGTGGTGGTGAGTGGATTAACAATCCAACATTTAAAATTTTAAGGCAGAGAAATGTTTAAATGGGAAAAATGTTTAAGTGCTCAACGAGCACATATGTGCATTTTCATAGACTTTTGATAGGAAGTGGCAGTTTGAACATGCATTTCTGAGCCTGGTGTGAATATATAGGGCAAGATCACTGTCAAAAAGAGATGAACGCTTATAGACAAAGTTGTGTACACTTCCAATAAAATAAAACAAAATATGGGTAAAAAATTTATTAATACAAATATGGTTGATAATTTCCCCCTTTATGAGGTCAAAAAGTTCTAAAAAGATCTATCATATTTTAGTTTAATTAATGAGCCTTACTATGCACGTGCGCTGTTGTGTCAGGTTTCATGACTCAATATATAAGCCTGTGACCTCTGACATATTTTTGATGGCAAGTTAACAGAGAAAATGTTATATTCAAGTTGAGGGAATCTACTTCAAAACAGATATATTAAACGTAAAACTAAAGGTTATATTACAATTTTTTGCAAAGTTGTTTTTGTCTCTATGAATGTTTATTTGTGACAGTTATCTTGCTCCATATAATTGTAGCATTAGGCTGCATCAGCTTATAAAATGCCGGAGAAGTTTAATGAAAATCTGTTCAACAAAGAAAGTCATAATTTTTCTTCCTGGTAATAATCCAGCAGAATTTTCTGACCCTCAAAAGTTTTCAACAATTTATTTTTAGACTTACTTACAGATAATGGATATTTTGAGCTAAACTAAATAAGAAAAATGAGAAGCTGTAGATGTTTAGCTGATGGAAATGAGGTCAGCAGCGCCCCTGGGGAACTCTGTGAAGCACCTGAGAGATCCAGTTGTCCCAACTCAGAGTGCATATTTTACACTGCGAGCATAAGCTCTGAAGTGACCTCACGCAGCACAGAAAGTTTTTAAAACCTCCACATAATTCACAGAAATCACAAGAATATGTATATTAAGCTCCTGCACAGCACAGCCTTCACTAAGCCCCACCACACACTTGGAGGCTCAAAAACTTAAATTTGGAAACGAGACAGTTCAGAAGGGAGGAGATGCAGCAGATGGTAAAACTGCAGAAAGAAAAGATAAGGTCACAATTCACAATTCTGTGGATTAAAACAGCGGATTGGCTCCAGGTGAAGAGTGAGCTGCTGTCTGAGGCAGATGAAAAAACTTCCAACAGGAATGCCTGGAAACCGGGCTTATCTTGTTGCTACAGTAACCTGACCTCCATTAACCATAAAAATATGAAGGGGTGCTCTGCAGTTCTGAGTGCTCAAATTCACAAAAAAAAAATCCAATAAAAACTTTTTCAACTTTTCTCCAAAGACGGGAGGCTTTTTTAAATTATAAATGTATTCCTCTCTTTTGCATTAACAGCCTCGGTAGGTGGTAGATTACTCTCTTAAAATAGCCTAAGAAATTACATTAGAGGCAGAATTCTTCTTAAGGGCTGAACTGAACCTCTGTGGGTATTACAAGTGATTTATGAACCTGCAAAGACCTTTGGCTTGTTTCAAGGAAGAAAAACTTAGAATTAAATCTGAGTGCACTGCAGTGAAAAACAAATTCAGGTTAAACAAAGGGGGTTTGAGCTTAAACTTCTCTGGTTGTCTGTTATTTAATTGAGCATGTCCTGTGCAGACTTTTGCATGCTTTTATTAAAATGTCTGCTTCAGATTACTTAGTTTTGTACTTAGTGTACTTAGTGTTGTAAAAGTGTTGACTATGACCTGCCCAGAGACAAAAATGTGCAAAAATATTTTCTCTCTACGGGTTCAAGGAGCGGACCACAATTTTATTATTTCATGCGGACCACCTGTGTGCCCCGTACAGGTTTGCCTCCCGTATCCACCCGCAACAGCAGTTGTGACTAAAGCCTTACATCTTTACATACATCTCCTTACATGCAGAGCTGCTTTACATGCCATCTCTCTGCAGGACACTCACTTAATCTGCCCCCTTTTGTTTAGAGCAAAGATGCTAACATAAACACGGAATGGGGGGGCATCTGAAATCCTGTGTGTGTTACACATAGTTTAAACATTCTGCAGATGGTTGACAGAGTTGGAGCTCAAACGAACAAAATCAGGACATGATGATTTCAACATTACAACTCCCCAACACAAACAACTTTTCAGGCGAGGGAGGATCTGGCTCGGAGTTTGAGGCTATGAAGATGAAGGCCAGAAAAAAGGTCCACAAATTCAGAACTAAATGGCTTTGAAATATGAGTTTCTTCCTTTTGACAAAATTAGGCATATTTTTAACCCTAATTTTGTAGCTACAGAAAGGTATAACATGACAGGAAAACACGTTTTACTCCTTTACATCTCCACTTATCTCCCCAAATGTACCAGCTTGGATTCACTAATCCTACTTTAAGAAAGACGCATTTTTCTTCATTTCTTGTAAAGCTAAATCTTCATAAGGAGATGCATGGCTGACACTAACTAGAAAAAAAGTATTTCCCAAGTCAGCTAGATGGATGTGTGCATGCTAAATGAATGTAATTATACTAATAAGCAGCCCATTCTCTGACAGCCAAACAAGCGGCTCTCAATTGGCGAAGCCTTCCACTCCCATTGCAGTTTCATTAGACGAGAAGCTTAAAATCTTTAGATCCTACAAATGGTTTGTTCAACAGGCTCAATGAGCAGTCTACAACTTTGATATTTTGCATAGCCCATTCGTTTACCCATTTTTCACCCTGCAGACAGCCGTATCCACCCATAAGGGCATTTGTGACCAAGGCTTTAGCAGGAATGCTTTTTTAATGATCTTGCCAAAGTTGTTGACACATGAGGAAAGGCCTTTTTGTCGCTGAAAAGAGTGATACTTTAAAGTAGTAAAAGAATGTTTTCTTGGGACTTGCATAGCCATCAGCAGTTTTCAATCTGTCCCTCATGGAGGAATTTCAAGTACTGTGAAGATCCGTACTGGAAGTGCAGCGCTTGAGACCTTGAGTACATGAGGATGCCAGTGAACTCACCCCCTGCTCATCCAGTTTGAGGAGCTGCTCTGGGACTTTGGGAGAGTTTAGGGCCAGCCTCATACACGGGATGCTCAGCTCAGGAATGACATACTCCAGCACTTCCTTAAGAGGAAGGCCGCGGGCTGTTCCGTGTCTGGCTGTTGATGCGATGGCATCCTCGAGGATGGCTCCTCGCAAGGTAGTGAGCTGGAAAGGAGAAAAAGCCATTTGTTCAGTCAAATTCTTTGCCTGTTATGAGTCATACTTGTGCCAACTTGACCCTTAGCATTGAGCTTCCTGCCTGATTATTCAGTGTAATTGCTCCATTAGTGAACCTCTGGACCCCATTAAGATTTCAAATTATAAATAATTAAGATGGATTAACAGAGAAGTATGTTAGGTGTGTTTTTGAACTGTTAAGGCCATTAATCTGCCTGTAAAGGAAGCAGCATCAAAGCAAGCCCTGTGTTGTTTAGACCAGCAAAGGCACATTTACACCCACAAATCCCATTTCCATCCATTCGGTCGGTGGAAGTGAATGTCAGCAGACGATTGCGGTCCAACAGAGAGGCTTTCTGAAAAGCAGATTACTTAATAGACTTAGTGAGGAGGCCAGTGGGAGACTGAGTGGAGCAGAGCACTGAGGGCACTGAGGCTAAATGATAGAGGAGTAAATGCAAACAGACGCTCCACTAGCTGAGACGTTCAAATGCTGCCTGCGTGCAAACGGTAGGACCGCCATGACCCAGATACTGCACATTGTTTTATCATGGAAGTGGTTCTCCAAACCAACCATGGCGCTGGGTATCAGTGGCATGTCCCTGCCTGATGCATCTGTTGCATTTGAATTATTCAGACCAGCAGCACCAATTAGGGAGGGCTTTAGTGCACCGGGACATTTGGTTTTGGTCGCGCAGTGACTGCATGTGTGAGAGCATCAAACCAGGGAGGAAGATGAGAACGACTCTGCTCAGCAGCAGTGTTTGCATGAGTTGACAGAATCATTGGACGCTAAATTGTGCTGGGAGCACATTTACTTTGACTTCTTGACTTCTCGGAGAACATGAGTTTGAATCCATTGTCAGATCAAAGTAGCATCAAGAATTGAACTCATTTTCACACATTTAAATTTGTCACAAAAAAGAAACTGGATTTTTTTTTTTGTTTTAGATTAATTTCCGTCCCATGATGACAAAAAAAAAAATCAACACACCTTTTCAAACCTTTCACCCATTATGTTGATTCCATTACTTCCAGTAAGGCTGGATTAAAACATTTAATGAATTGGAGAATTTATTTTCTTTTAAACTAAATATTTTGTACATTTTCAGGGAACAAAAGTATGTTTTTAGGGTTTTATAAAACAAATGATAGTTTTATTAAGTGAAGCACCACTTTTTAATTAATTTAAAATAACATTGGTTTTAAAAAGAACATTTGATTTTTTCAAATTGTGCTATATATTTATTTCAATGAGAAGAAAGCAGTTTTACTTGTATCAGCAATGCAGATTAAAAGGCAAAATTGTCTCAAAAAATTGTCTCAAAATCTGGCCAGTTTTTGTTTTTACAGCCCAAGGATGTCAGCGGTTGAGTCACACTAGTCGGATGGCTTACTCCTGGTAAAAATAATGAGGAAATAACAATAAATCACTAAGGAGCAGAGAATACGTGATCTGCGATAAAAGGGCTTAGTCTGTGACTTGTTTTTGAGCTGCAGACGAGGCTCTCGTTCATTGAGACTCATCCTAAACATAAACATTAACCAAAAAGTTTTGATTTGACAAAAAAACAGAGGTTTTAATTTTATTGGTTTTATTGCTTAAGTACAACAAACAAGAGTTGTTTCTTTTTTTTCTTTCTTGTGGAAAATATTGTGACAGCATAATCGGTGAAAACCAATTGCTGGCTACTGCAGTTGGAATGCCAACCTTACTGATGTTTTATTTTTCTGCAACTACAAACTGTTAAAATTATTTACAAGTATTTCCATCACATATTAAATACAAAGACCATCATTTTCTTTTGGGTGTTTTTTATTGATATTTGGCTCCAGTGTAATTAATGTCAATTAATGGAAAAAATAAACACATGATTGTTAAACTTGTATTTTTTTCAAAGCGTTTCCAGTAAGTTAAAGACAATTATTTGATTTTTTTTGTTGCATTGTAGAAGTATGACACAAACCTCTGACTGATGTTGTGTATTGTTGAAAGGTCAACATTGTCACGGATGCATTTACTGCACTGATTCTTTTTTAAAAAATTTATTTTCACATTGTTTTTCTGTAGCTTAAATTCTTCGAGTTATAAACTGACCAATCAGAAGTCACAATAAAGGCAGGTGGAGCCTGCTGGCCCCCACGTCCGATCCTAATAACGCTTTGACAGATTTCAAGTAGCCCGCTTGCAAGAGGTAGGGGTGTGGCCTTCCAACAAGCTCACTCATGGTTGTTATTTGTCTATAAGTGGGTATGCAACAGAATGGGGCGAAGCAGGGAGCTTGTGGCCCACCGACTGTCACACCTACATCACTGCTACAGGTTTTTCATACAGCATTTTTTGTCTGCTCCTGATTCACAACAATTTGAATTAAAAATACTCAGTAATGTAATTGCAGGCTTAATTTTCTTCATTTATGTCCTTCATTATTAGAAAAAAGACCACAAGAACATGTTAAAATATTAAAAAAACACAATTTTTCATTGGAGTGGGTCTTTAAAGGAGAGATCCACTGTGTCTTGCAGTAGAACTACAACAATCAACCTGTGGTAAACATTGTCCTGCTATCCAATTAAAGGTGCATCAGATATATTTAGTAGAAGAAATTATTCAGATGTGTAGTAGAGATGTAGTGCTTGCTGAGGGCAAACAGGTGCTTTACTGTCATCATGTTGTTTGGAAGCAGTTACCTGGCTGGTTCTGAAGCAGACCCGGTAGTTGTACTGCATCCCCTCTTTCTCCTTTCCATCATCCAGCTTCTCTCGACGAACGCTCACTGCCACGGGTCCAAGATTGTCATCGACGCCAAAATAGTTCTGATGTTCTGAAAGTGTGGAAGAAACTCTTAGTGCAAATTAAAGTTTTGAAAGAGATTATTCTACACATTTGTGTCAAATGATACTTTGACATTCTTTACTGTAGGCAAATGGAGGCCAGCAAAAACAATCCATACCAGTTTACATGAACACAAACATACAAAGCAGATCAAAAGCATCAATTTTATCATGGTTCAGTGGTACAGCTCAGTTTGCAGCACAAATCTAGATGGGTAAAAACTCTTCTTAAAAATAAAAAAAAAGGAAATCAGCTAAACAAAAATGTGCAAAATTGCATTATCTCCAGAATTAAATCAACCTAATTTGAGGATTTCTTAAGTATGGTCCACTTTATTCAGGATCAGAGTCCATGATAAACCTTTTTTTTTTTTTGAGCTGATTCGAAAGTTTAAGTGGTTCTGTGGCATCGAGAAATGAACTGGCTCTAGTTCTGGTCGGTTCCAGGTGTACAGTTGGTAGGTGAATGTTCCACTTTACTCTTGCTGTTTAAATACACCCTTGTTGGTTTTCTGTTATTCTACCTGAGGTGCAGGTATACAGGTGTGCCTAGCTGTGACATGAGCAGGCTGCTCCCTGCTGCTCCCTGCATCTCATTTCATGTCAGATGGGCCAGTCTGCAGTGTCATGTGACCATAAACAGGATTAAAGCGGTGTAGCAGGGATGCAGGTATACCAGGTCAGCTTGTCAAGTGATTCTCATGCAACACACTGTGCATAAAAGAATTGCATACATTTATATTTAGCATAAGGCAAGATCAGATGGTCACAGACAGAACATCCAGTTCTTGCAAAGGTTATGCAAACAAAAGCATTTTAGAAGGTAATTGAGTCCTGCAAATCCTGAAAGCGCATGAAAAAGAGGTAAGAGAAAACAATCACTAAAAGGTTGTTTGGCAAATGTTCTATGATGAGCTAAGGAAAGCTCACATCTTTTATTTTTTAGAGTTCCATAACTTCTTAGACAACAATAAGAGTCTCACAGCTGCAGGAAGCTTTCTACAGAACATTGATTCTAAAGAGAAACTGATCCCTCAACCCTTCTTTATCTTTCGTTATCATCCTCAAAAATCCAGTAGGAAGACTGTTTTGGTAGTAGATCCTGGTCCTTCTGTTTACATAAAGCAGCCAGCTGACCTACATTTTTTGGACGTCTAACTCCACAATGCATGATGGATGGTGCTCTTTTTCCACCCTGATGCTCCCATCATTGTAAAGCAGGAAAACCCTTCTTTCAGTCCATGTTCCCCATTCTCCACTGCTACATAGAGGCCGCGCTTTGTGTCGAACGGCAAATCAAACCTTTTTTTTTTTTTTAGATCATCTCTGATGCAGAGAGGGCGTCCTCACAATTTAATTCTCTTCACACTGTGCTTGCTCCATTGATCTTCCTTTCACCATTTTCCACAAATTTTGCTGTTGATTTATTCAATTAGAGGTCCTCAGGATAACGAGACTTTCTTTAGATTTCAGCCCTCAAAGATGATGGCTCAACGTTTCTGAGTTTTAGTTTTGGACTGTTTTTAATCAATTTTAATAGATTCAGATACTTCGCACTTTTTTTCTACACCTTTTTCTTCACCTACAGCTGGAAGAGTCTTGGGATAAAATGGGAAATGGCGTATACTTGTATTGCGCTTTCCTAGCTTCTTAGAGGGCTCACAGTGCTTTACAGTCAGAGTCCCATTCAACCATGTACACACCTACACACACCCACACACACCCACACCCACACCCACACCCACACACACACAGATGGTGCCGAACACTTGTGCCAACCTATAACCACCAGAGGCACAGTGAAGTTCAGTGTCTCGCCCATTACACTTTGACACATGGCAGGAAGGCGGGAATCGAACCTGCAACTGTCTGATCAGAGGTTGACCGCCCTACCTCTGCGCCATGACTTCATGTCAAAGCAGTGCAAATCTGTCAAATTTTCCTCCAGGCTTTTTCAGTCACATCTCTATTCCAATATAAGGAAGACTTGGTGTCATAATTCCAGTCGAAAACAAAACACAATTATTAATTTCTCCTCAGTGATCAATTTTCATGCTTTTTTTTGTTTGTCAAAGTAACTACTAACAACTAACTAGTACTAACTAGTATATTTGAGTCCCTGGTTGGTCAAAGTTCAATCAGTCTTAACTTTTAATTGAAATCATAGAAACTTGCGTAGCTACGTGTGAACAAAAGTTTTGAACGTGAAAGCCCACATTTACATAGACTTTTTTTAAATAGGTCACTAGAACACCGAGAGCACTGTGAACATAGCTTGCGGGTCAGATAGTTTTCTTCCATGTAGGATGGATCAATAAATCTAAGACCCGACTTTTTTTTAAGACTGTCAGCAGTCTTTTTGATTAAGTGACACATTTTATTAAAAACTTACAAATCCCTCACAAAGGAAGTGAATGGCCACCTTTTTTTCTGTGGCTTTCTCCCAGAACAGCCTGAAGTGATGATGTAAATTTCTAAAGTTCATGTTTAATTAAAAGATAGAAAGGTTAGTATGAAATTAGAATTTTGTAATAGAATACTTTGAATAATTAGGCTGTTTAACCACATAGCTGATGCATAATTTTATCTCCTTTTATGAAGAAAATTAAAATGTCAACATCAGAACTATTTTAAGATTGCATAGATCTTTGCACACGCTTTGCCGTGTCTTTAGCAAACATGTCCTAATCCGGTCTAAAGCCAAGGAGAACGACTCGGATTCAACAAACAACTCAACTGAAAGCCTAGCAGGAGGCTTTGGTGCTTGGATTTCGGATGAAGAGAGCATGGAGGGGAAAAAAAAGGCTCAACACTCTGGTGTCAACATGACAAAAATCAACATGAATAATTAATTAATCGCTGAATTCAAACGCACAGCTTGTCAACAAGTGAACAGAGGACAAATGTTCTGTGAGGCAAAAGTTCAAAAGGTGAAGGAGGCCACAGGGCAAACTGTAGCTTTTTACCACTCATCACGTTACTGACAGCATGGTTGAAAAATGGATTCTACTGATTTTCATGCCAAATAAAGGCAGATCTCTGCACCCATGATGTTTCCGTTTTTTCTTTGTGAAACATATGTTTCACATCAGTTGATTGTGTGTCTCTCATGCAGGATGTAACCCAGACCCACATACATCCACACTCTGTAATGTAGTTGAAAGCTGAATTTGTTTTTTTTTACAATGATGTTTTGTGAATAAACTCATGTTCTGCACAAACCTATCATAGAAGGGGGTATGCCATGTCTGATGTGTGTATTTGTGGTAAGGAACAGGTGATGACAGGCTCAGTGGCCTAATAACTGCACCAACTGAAAATAAATTCACTGAATTCACATGGTTTTAAAAAGCTGTCTTGTTTTTGCAGCTAAAAAAACAGTAATAAATGCAGAAGGTGATAAAACAGTTTAAACAGGAAAAGGGGTTTTGGCATTAGCGCAAACATGTTTGTTTTTAGTGATTTACAGCTTCTGCCTGTGTGAAGACGCTCACAAGGTGAAAGGTGAAGCAGCTGTTTGCTGGCTGAGATCGGGGAGGAGTAACTCAATCTGCTGAGAGCAGTAAGAACCGCCCGTGGGTGGAGGTGATTCTGGGTCAGTGTGGAGTTTCCAGTGTCGGTCACATAGGTGTTTTAATGAGGCGAGCTGGGACCTTGAAGTACTTCTGCTGACCTGAAAGCTACACACGAGGAGTCCTCACACCCTTGCAGTCCCCGTGGGGAACAGCTGCAGCACACCCTCTCCGTCACCCCTCTTTTCTCACGACTAATGATAGTATCGCTGCAGAGGTTGGGGCAATGTCCCAAGGAGGACGTGGGAGCTCCTCTGGCTAAGAAGCGTACTACAGCCTCCCATTCTGCACAAGTCTGCCATTGTTCTGGACCTACTTTCAAATAAGTAGGTTGTAAAAATATGTGACCCTTTAAGCAGAAGCTCTATTTGCACAGTTGCTCTCATGGAACATTTTGAAGAATCCTGGTGAAATGAAAACTGATTTGGCTAAGTAATATCATAAAATGTCAGAACAGACCATATATAAGAACTGGACTGAGTGACCCCTCCCACCTGGCGTTCCAATCAGGACGTGCCTGTGAACTCCAAGAAGCAAAAATTGCTTTTAGAGAAGCAAACCTAAACTTTTTAACTTTTATAGAGAAATAAACAGCTACAGTATTTTTCTGAGTAAAAGTCGGGTTTTTTTTACATCGTATTGCCAGAGTTACAACTCAGGAGCGACTTATGTCATTTCTTTTTAAAATTGGCTCTTTAATTATTTGTTTTCCCCACTAACAACCAGTTGCCCTTATCAGTATTTGCTACTGACAGCAGACAGAAGAAGAGCAAACATGGAGGACAATCTGATCTTTCTCCTCCTGCACTTTGATATTTTTCTTATTTGCGTTGAGACATTATTATTCTTGTTTTTATTTTTTCCTTCCTCAGACTACTGCAGGACAGCGAGTCATCAAATTGAGTTACGAATCACTTCTGCTCACTTCTGATTAATGAAACTGGTTGCCATAGAAACTTAGACCGACTAGTACCAATCATTGCTTACTGATGACGTCTGGCTCCAACATGCCGGCGTCCATATTGCAAAAACATGGCGACTGAATTGACCTCATTTTGTTGGAGCCAGAAGTCAATCATTTTCGATGGATGATGTCACACTCACTCCAGATCTATGATACAGTCAATTGAGCGGACACTCAAAGCCCTACAAATCATCAAAATTGCGATTTGTAAAACCTGGCCAGAATGCATGCATCTTTACCAGTGCTTACCTCTCCCATAGAAGTATTTCCTGTAGTAGTAAGCCCCAAGATCAATGTGCTCTATGATGTAGCGTTTGACCTTCTCCCTGTGGATTGGCTGGTTTTCTCGGGGCACCTCTAGAACAGAGACTCCAGCATTGGTACAGTGGGAACTTAGAGAAGACTCAAAAGAGCAGCTCTCCGATATCCCGCTGTAGTTGGTGCTGTTGGCTCTGGAGAGGGAGATCTTCCTTTCTCCCTCACCGCCAATCTCATTGCGAAAGTGCGGGCAGCTCAGTACTAAGCTATTACTCTTTCCATCTCCCTCATCCACATCCAGGTTCTCTTTGGGGTTTAAATCCTCCCTGCTGCCAAGTGGAGACTCAAACATGGGATTTCCACCGCTACATCCCAGCGCTCCACCATCTGCCCCAGCTCCAGGTCCAACCCCAACCCCTAGCACCACGCCGGGCTCTGCCCCCACCCCAGCAGAGGCGGCTGAAGCTCCAGTGGTGGTGTTCTTCCTCTGACTCAGGTTGAATCTGTTTGCCACGGCCTCGCTGATGTTAAAAAGGACGCTCTGGACGTCGTAGTGGGCAAAGCATTTTTGGAAGCTTAGAGGGCGACGGTCGTCCTCTAAGGAGAGTCTTAAGGCATCGCTCTCGCTTTTTATTGTTCGTAATTTTCTAAAAAGAGATGGCTCAGCTGACTCTGATTTGAGTCGCCTAATAAAGGACTTCTCCCGCTCGCGGCTGTACAGGAGAGAACTGTCTATGTAATCATAGCCTGGAATGTGGATGAACTCTCCCCTGGCGATTTGTGCTGCTGTCTGCAAGCTCGGGGACAGGGAAGCATCACAGCGCAGCAACTCTGGAAAACCCAGAGGCGGTATGCTACGATGGTCCAGGTTATCCACTCTGTAGCCTCTGAGCATCGTAAAGAAGCCTTCTCCACCAAGACCCTGGCGGTCTATAGAAGACGTGCTGCCGTATTCACGATGCAGTGAAGCTCCAGTGTTTGGGTTAACAGCGTTCTGGTCCATGATGTCCTCAGAATCAATGTCACTTATAGTGACATCGCTATTGCTGCGTTGGCGAATGGGGTGAAGGCCCTTCAATGGGGAGTTGCTGAGAAGGTCGCTCAGTGTGTATTTGTCATTGTAATCTATATCCACACAAACTTCTTCCCCCTGCTCCAGTAATTCCACGGTATGTTCCTGCTGTCCATTCTGAAAAACGGATATCACACTCTGGTAGTTTGGAGAAGGCCGTCCATCCCATCCGTCTTTTCTCGGCGGCCACTCTGTCACCCTGGCCCTGACGCCCATTTTAGGCATGGCAGGAGTACCGTTTGTTTTGCCTACACCGTCAGGTTTCACCTGCATGCTGGAGGCTGGTGGTCCCATACTTCCATTCAAGGCTTTGAGTTTCCTGCTGAATAGCTCATCTGACTGCATAGCTCTGGTGTATTCTTCTGGGCCTCCCACTATTCCCACAAGGTTAGACTTGTTATCTGTCACAGGGCTTAAAATACTCATATCCTGCCGGCAGCTTCCTTGAGGGGCAGATTTTCTGGGCTGGTCCTCATAGTGTCATGTGGTTTGCTCACTGGCAAACAGCAGAGAAGCCCCTTTCCTGAGTTAAAGAAGCGGCCGTCGTCATAACTCTTTGAGAGCGCATGGCATGACAGTTGATACACAACATCTGGGTGTCAAGAAAATGTGTTTGAAGCGCGCTGAGCAGAGACTTTCTTCACAGCGTGGAACCAACGCAGACTGACAGCTGGAGAAGTTAGATCTGCAGGAGGGAAACAAAAACAAAGAAGACAATGTTTAGCACACAGCAAGTAAACGCTGTCAGAAGTTTTGACTTTAAAAGTAAAACGTATTGTTTTTTTCACGTTTACAACAATGACACTATCTATCTAAAATTGTAATGCCACTTTTTCTGTTAAAAAGCTTCCAAGTAGGATGATTTTGGATGCTTTACTTTTGAAACAACATTTTTGCAAACACTGCTAATTAGTGTGTGGCTTTATGGGTTTATAAGATAGATGTACTGTATATATAGATGGTTTTTGCCAATGCGGAACAGATGGCGGTGAAGCAAATTACAGTAACAGTAAGGCAGATGTTCAGTTAAATGTTTGCATGTACCAATATCTGATCTAGCATCACAAAGCTTGCAAATCATATGGCAAGGACAGTTCTGCATTGTGAACACCTTTCTACTTTGCAGGTTGATCAGTCCAAGTTGGTTTCTACATGAAAGGAACAAGAACTAAATAAGGCGGAAGAAAATAAACTTTAAAAACTGAAATTTAGAAAGAAGCAACTCAATTCCACCACATATTGTTGAATATGATAAAGAGAAAAGAAAATATTAAGACTTAAGAGTGAAATCAGCATTTTGCTTAATAAGCTGAACTTTCAAGGACAAAGAAAACAGGTATGATGAACATTTATTTGCTTGTCCTTGAAAAACAGCCTTGGTGTCTTTTGGGGATGTGGGATGAAACACAGCAAACGCAGAGACAGCAAACGCTTTCATATAAGACCAGTTATTTGAGCTTCTTGAACATCTAATCAGGACAACTTTACCAGACGAGTGAACTCAATGCAAGGCTTATATCTTTCAGGGGAGACAAACTCAGCTCCTCGAGGGCCAGTGTCCTACATGTTTTCCAACCAACCTGCAGTTGAAGCTCCTAATTGGCTAAACACACCTGATCCAGGTAATCAGCAGCAAATTCAGCAAGATTTCTGGAAATCCAGAAGGCCGGCCCTTGAGGTCTAGAGTTTGACACCCCTTGTCTAACGGAAAAGAATAATTTCCAGAAAAACAAAATAATTTCTTTAATTTACCTTATCCTTTGCTATAAAGCTATGTTTTATGGTCCAATGTTATTGTGAGCGGGGTGTTACATTGACTTCATGTGCTCAAACACTGAGGTCTACAGTGGAAGATCACAGGCAGCAGCAGCGCAGCAGAAGAATGGGAGACTTGGGAGTCTTCTAAAATGACTTAATGCCTTTTCCTTGTTCTTTGTGGCTAAATGTGTCCTCATCTCCTCTAAAGCTTCATTCATCTAAAGAACCCAAAGAGTCACCCAGTAGTCACTGCACATCACAGATACAAACACCAGCATTTGATTCTGTGAAGATAATAAGCTCCACCAAAGCAACCCTTCAAGGTTTAGTTGTAAACAAGGTATACAGATGAATGGAGCCTTGTTGTTTCAGTCTTTGTTTCAGCTACATCAACAGACCTTTTATGACAGCTTCAGCTCCCAGACGACTGTTTACATTTCTTTGTGTCATTTAAGTGGGGGGATAAACTATTTTTGGAGGGAAATGTGGGCCACTTCAAAATGAGCTGCAAACCAGACTGCACCAAATACACTGGAGACAAGTCGGAAACATTTTAATAATCAAGTATTCACTTCTGCCTGCATGGATTAAAATACAGGTTAATACACGCATGACCTACATCTGTAGGAAAATAATGGCAATAGAAACTTCTTGGTTAACCCTTTACCACTATGGCTCAAGCTCTTTGAACTATTGTAACTCTGCCACCGATTATGTAATTAAAGTAATTTCTGATTCTGAGGCGGGAAGACCAGCCATGCGCTGATGTGCAACATTTTACTAACATAAAATGTTTTATATCGGCATTTCACTAACATAAAGTGTTGCATATTAGTGCATGCCTGCTTTTGTCTGTGTCAGAATCTGTATAAATTATATTAATAGGGTACGCTGTCAAAAAGTTGTGCAAGTTCAAATAGCTTATTATTTTGCTGTTGCCGCCAAAAGCTCTGGCGGTAAAGGGTTGAGTGCGGTGCCAGTTCACCCACAACTTTTTCTTTCTCATTAATAGTGTTTTTATAAACCGAGGAAAGGCAGGAAAGACAGGAAAATAGATGGAATGTGTTTGTATTTAAATCCTGCCTGTAGTCATATGGTAAATGGTTTAAATGGCCTTTACTTATAATAGATTTTTTTTTCTTCCTTGCTCTAAGACCCAACGTGCTTTACAGTCACAGTTCCATTCACTCGTGCGCACACACATTCACACAATGATGACGGCTCTACTGCCCAACACTGGCACCAACTTATAAACAATGAGGGGAATGTGGGGTTCAGTGTCTTGCCCAAGGACACTACTACACATGGGCGGACAAGGCTGGAAATTAACCTGCTAAATTTACATCGGAACCCAAAATAAAAATATATTTTGCATGCAACATACTGAAAAAAAGTCCAGTAAATAGCCTGCTCTTCCTATTTCTGTTCTTGTTTCTTTTTTTTTTTTTTTTGCCCAAGGAGATTAATTCTGGATATGTGTAGTCAACCGTTGCCCAAGCTCGAGTTTCTGTCCTAGGTTATGACAGGAGCAGAATTGACAACAGCGGTCCGCTGACCCAAACCCAAATGTCAACTGCTCAATGAAAACTGCCTTTTCACACTCACAATTAGAGCAAGTGGCAGCAAAAGGTGCCACCTGCAACAGCAGCTTTATCAACATTGACACTCCTACAGAGGCTTTCACGGACGGACGGCTAGGAACAGGAAGAACAAAGAGACAGACACACTCTAATCTCACCGCATGACAACAAAGCAGAGTGCGAGACCTCTCTGATGTCTGAAAAGCAGCCTTTCTGAAAGAAAACTGAAGAACAATCCCATCCGAAGTAGATCTGATACATGTTTGGAGAGAACAGCCTAATGTTTCCGTCAGTCACATTCACAGAAAAAGTCTCCTAAATTTGAACTATTTTTTCCCACAGAAAGTTTTGATTTAAAAACCAGAACATGTATTGACCTGACACGTGACCCATGTGTGTTTGTGTTTCTCCACAGGGTCACAATGAGGTTACCTAACCCTTATTTCTTGTCAAAGAAAGGGACATGATAAGGGGGTCCACACGGTGGTCTGTGTTTCCCTTTCCTCTATTAACTACTTACTCCTTGACAATGATTAATGGAAACGTTTGTACTGCGTCCCATTTCACATCCACCCCCTTGTTTTTTTTAGCCAATGGAGAGCTCAACAACAAACATGGTCAGCAGAATGTCTGCTTCTGCATGACCTCCAGGAGGAGGCTGTTTTATGTCTTCTTTTTCTAGCTGTCTGCACAAGAGAAGCAACAGATGGAGGGTGGGCTGGCCGCTTTTGACAACAGCCTTTTGCTAACTGCAGTAATACACTTCCATTATAGGTTTGTAAGACACAAGGCCTGGAGAACTCGGGACAGGAGTGAAAGGCAGGATAGAAGAGACAGAGAGGCCTAATTACAGTAATGAACTCAATTTCTGTCTCTGATGTCAGATAGTCCGCCTTTCATCTTGGTTCATCCAGAGGGGAGTGGCCCAGTGCTTCTGCCAGGGCTTAAAATAATCCTCTGACATTGGCCTGATTAAAGGCACAGCAGATATTAAATGATGTCAGAAAAGTGACCACAGTCTGTCAACTACCAAAAGATTATTACTTTTTCTTTCACTAAAGCCCATCTCGCGATAGAAGAACACAAGTTTAAATGTCAAACAGCCCCAAAACATTACATTTTCAGTTCTAAAGAAAAAAGCTTCAGCAGAGATCACAGTCACTGACACAATGATGGGACCCTTCACTGTTGCTGTTAAATCATACCTATTTTAGAGTTTGTCTAGATCTGAGATAGTTAAAATATCTGTTTATCGTTTGAAGGAAGTATTTTCAACTAAATGACTTTTTAAAGAAAAAAAACTAGAACCACACAATTGCCAAAAATCATATTTCAAGTAATAAGATCTGTTCTAGGTAAACAGGTCGGAACAATCTGAACTCTAAGCCGTCTTTCCTTCTTTCATCATCTGCTTCATAACTTTTGATGTGCTATTTTAAAACAAATGGTTCACACAAGTCACACGAATTTGCATGATATACCATACTTTGGATACCTACTGCTAAAAAATGCAAGACTTAGATTAAGTTTTGAGAGGGTGCACACAATGTTATGCCAAAATGTTATTTTGCTTCACTGATAACTGATTACCTTTCACCTGGAGTTCCAACACGTTCCTCTTAAACATGAAATGTTCCCGGTGTGTTCACAGATCATGTCAATGTCAGACTTGTTTGTTTTGCTTGAGAGAAAGCTGTTAAGCCACTTTGAGCTCTGGTGATGAACACTATCCAGCAATCACAGATGATTATCTTTAATCAAACCTTGTGTAATTGTCAAATTAATTCTTCTGTTTGCTGTGAAGCAAGAGAATACTGACTCATACCTAAATAAGTGGTGGCATTGTCCTTTTTACCTGCCTAAATGAGGATAGAAGTTTTTTGAAAGGCTGCAATCACATGGACATCATTCCAAAGTCAGACAAAACCGTGAAGCAGACATGCTTCCAAGGCACTCATTAGATTCTTGTTACCTGCCTTCTGTTGCTTCATGCTGATAAGCTGCAGCCACCCGACATTTGAGTGTGACTCACTGATTTTATCATTCACAAGGAAGAAGAAGAAAAACAACCAACCCAGGGGCAAAAGAACCTCAAGGCTTGCAGCTAACGCTTCACTGTCTGCCGTTTGAATGTTTAATAATTTCCAGAAAAACACATTCTGTGTCAAAACACACACAAAAACACTCAAATCTTAACTGTTCACATTTCTGGTGATTTGCCCCTAACGAACTAAAGCCTCCAAAGGGAGCAGCTGTTCAAGTGTTGCAATAATAACAGATGTGCGTGTGTGATGGTTTCGGGCAAAACACACATTAAATTCACCACACTTGCAGTACAAGAAAGACGGGATCATGTCTCAAACATGTGACAAGCGTTTTAGTTTGATGAAAGCCCTTCACTGGAATGATTCTTCACCTTAATCAGGTTACTGTAAAGGAGAGTCTGGGTTAAAGAGAAGTAAAGACACAAAAAAGTTTAGGAAAATAAAAAGTTTCTCCCAAATGTTGCTCCAAGAGTTTTGTGTAATTATACCCTACAAGCAATAATAGATAATTATTTCTTAGAAGTTCATTACGAGGGTATGGGAAATCAGGCATGCTGTCCCCCCCCCACAGTGCTTGCCTAACCAGAAAGACCACTTTGACCCTTGGTATTAAAGTTCTACCGCAGTCATCTTTTGATCTATTTTTAAAGTGTACCCACTGGTCTTTTAATTATGAAGATGACGTTTTTATGTAAAATTATAAAAAAAAAAAAAAACGGTGTCATTTTCTAAGACATAGTTTCTGCACTGCTGCAGGAGTTCAGTAGAAATTCACTTCTGAGTTGTGAGCAGGACTGCTGGCACAGCAGTAACCCTTAGCTGATATCCCATCATCCCTTTGTTTACACTGTCCAGCTAGCTTACAGCTCCACAACCTAACATTAGCAGTGCAACAAAAATGGCGAGTAATATCGGAGCTATCCAGACATACAATTTTGAGCCAGATTCCAGCGCAAAGAAAATTAAGACCTTTAAGTATTTATGTCTTCAAGTGGATGCATCAGAATGGAGGGGAGCAGGGAGATTTTGGTCCACCCATTTCACTAGCTGCGTCACAAATATGAGCTTTTTCAAACATAATTTTTTTCATCTGTTCCTGATTCATCCATATTTTAATAAAGAAATACTCAGAAATGCAGTTTTATGCAAATAAAACATGTTAAAAACGCCAAAAACAAGATTTTCATTGGAGTAAGTCTTTATGGACTTTGTGAAAGTAGGAGTCCATTCCATTTTAAATGAGACTATGAAAGTTCAGACCAAAGAAAACCAAATGCACTATTCAAATCTTTCTTCTTTCATCAGCAGCTCCCAAAATTCAACCTCACAACAGGAAAGAACATCCCACCAGCTGACACTTAAATTAGCACTGATGCTAAAGCCCTGCCATTAATGGCCAAACCTTCCCCTTCCTGTGCCCGGCGATAATGTGGTATGTGTGAGCCGGTAAGAGCCTAATCATCAAACTCTACCCTTTCTGATTGTGCTCAGACCACCAAGGGATTACCTTCATGTGCTAGTACAGCCTGCAGGGAGTAATGCTTAGATTTTAATGGCCAGTGTGAATGCACAGTCTCACCCTCCGTAGATGGTGAGGAAGCCAATAAATGAGTTCCACTCAACTGGCTAAATTTGCTCAATATGGGAAAACTGTGACATACATCTACCTTTATTATCATCTGCATAATTTCTGTTTAAAAACCCCAGATTTTGGATGTTTTTAGATTAAGTAGGTTGCTACAGAATTAAAGATAATACGTAAGAGAGCAATTTGGCACCAACATCCATTAGAGGGGATAGAGAGATATTAGTGTCACTGTTCAAAGAGTCTAATTTAGCCACACCAAGCCCCTTCATCAACCAAAAAAACAAATATCTGCTATTCTTACCAATGATATACCGGCGCTGAGAAGGGATGTCTACCAGTCCACTGACTAAAGAGAACCAGTGCCAATACAGGTAAAGGCTACATTTCAGCAAGCTAAAGTAAATATTCTGCTATTTCAAACTAAACAATATACCATTATTAAACAACACAAAAACTAATGAGCTAATAATTATCATCACTGATCTTTCTGATATTGATTTAAGGATTATCCCAGTTAACTTGTAACTTGGCAGAAAAATGGTTATTATAGATGGCTATGGAAGCCCCAGATGAAAGCACATCTGAAATGTCTTCGGAAGCTTTGAACTGACTTCAGTATTTCCGTCTCATTGACAACATTTGTCCTACGTCTTTAAGATAGCTTGATAACTAAAAAACTAGAGCTAGAACATCATCAGGTGATCACTAGGTGGCTCCTACATAAGAACGTCTATTTAGCCAGATGTAAAACAGTACATTCCTGTTATTGATTGACATGTGACTCTCAAATCATTAACTCTATAAAAGCCTTACTAGGTGTGTTGCATGAATTGTCAGGCTTGTTTATCCCACCTATTTGCAAATTTCTGAAAGGTCAGGGTTCTTTGAAGTCCTTTCAAGCGAAAAGGAGGGAAGATCTTGTTGAGTTGAAAGTTGGAAAAGTTGAAAAACTGGTTTCAGCCCAATGTAAACAAATGAGATGTCACATGCCCATTGCCTATCCAAATGCAGTCATTGTCCTTTTGAAAGATGGCGTATCAAAAGACTAAGATAAGAAATCATGACAGTGAGATTCAGAATAAATGATTACACCTGCTGCTGAGCAGAGACAGTGAAAAAAGTACACTTCTAATAATAATCCCATATGAGCCAGCTGTAATGCGCCAACACTCAGTGACCCTTTTTAATTAAAGATCTTTGAATGTTGTTCCATCTTATAAAGCCAATTTGTAACACTCAGAAAGCAAGTTCCCATTACTGAGAAATGTGGTGTAAATTTCAAAGACAACTGCAAAATACCAAAGGGAAATCTTTAAATGTCAATTAATAAAGCTTAGTTGTCAGAAAACGTTAACAATAAAGCCCACACCTACAATATACACATTGGGATGAAGTTGTGTTTGCAATTCAGATGCAAATGCCAAAGCCAGAAACCAAATAGCTAAACTTCTGATTAGAGCAAGACTGCTCTAATATCTTTCCGTCAGGTTTAGCCTCTATGGATTCAAATAATAAGCAAAGTTTGCTTTGCAAAAGACAAACATGAAAGAATGACTTGCATAATGAAAATTCACCAAAGCAGAAAGAAGTCAAGGGTCCAGGTGCTGCCCAAAACGATCTGGGTCACGTTCTCAAAGTCCAAGCTACAGTCATTTTCAACTGATAGTGAAAGTACATAGATAAATAAAACTTCCACAACCCTATAAAGATTAATTTCTACAATACAAAAAAAAAAACAATATTGAGAGCCAAACTTTTGTTTTATTGTTTTTAACCAAAGGTCTGCCTGTGTCCTAGGGTTGAGCGACAAAACGATAACTGCTAACCCACCTTCTTTCTCTGAAATCTTGGATTTCTGATAGTTGTTATAACTGTCTCAAAAATTTAATTTCGGCCCGTGTGGAGGGATTTTAGCTATTTAAAATCCTACAAAAAACAGAGTAACGTGCACTGCAAATTGTGCAGAGGGCATGTTCTTTCCAAAACTGGAAATACCACCAACCTTTTCTATCACATGAAGCAGTGCCACCAAACATGCTCAATCGCAGACTGAAATAAATGATAATTCTTCAGCAAAAACCTTCAGACCTTTGCTGCAGCAGCAGTCTAAACTACGAGAAGAAACTCTGAGAAATTTGTTTTTAGTTCCTAGCTTATTCACAGGATGTTGACAAAAATGTTGTCAATTTTATGTTTGTTCTGTAAAACTTGAAAACACTAGAATGTATTTCTAGAATTAATGCCTTGCTTATAAATGGAACTGATCAAGCAGTTTATTGGTCATTCATTCATTCATTTTCCAATCCGCTTCATCCCTGTCGGGGTCACGGGGTTGCCGGAGCCTAACCCGGCTACTCATGGGCGAAGGCAGGGTACACCCCTGGACTGGTCGCCAGTCTGTCGCAGGGGCAGTTTATTGGTCCGTTTTATTTATGTTCTCTTTTGAAACTGGAACACTTTTCAGTTTAGTTTGTAATATAGCTGCTATTTTTTTTATTAGTTTTCTGGGAGGATTATATTCCTTCAGTGCATCTGTTATATTTAAAGTATGATTGGAAATGCATATTTGCGTGAACAGTGTTCAAATTTGACAGATATAGTTTTTTTTTGTTTATATTGTAATATTTATCATTATTGCCTGATATGAAATAAAAAAACAATATCGTGATGAAAAAATCCCCTATCACCCAGCCCTACTGTGTCCTTGTGAAGAACATGTTATCCTAACAGTTTCAAAGCCCAAAGTTCCCTGATCTCTGTGACTGTGAGCAACAAAAGATGCAGCAGAGAAATGTTTTTGAATAAAAAGGACTGCTAACACAGCGAACGGAGAGCGACTATTACAGGCTTTTGTTTACATCTTGGTGTACAAAAACAGGAGATGACCCAACAACAGAAAAACAATCAGCAGAAGAGATAAAAAACGAGGTCAGCCGGCATAGTGGAACGCATACCCTCTCAGTCTCATCTGTCCCTGGGCACCGGGCCGCTCGGTTCACTGTGAGAGATGCCAGGATTCGCCAGAGCACAGTCAGTGCCTCAGGTGCCCACATTTAAGAAGTAAAACAACTGCAAAAAATAACTGTCTGCAGAAATCTAACCTCTGGCACAAATGTAGCTTCAAAGTGATTCTTTCTATAGCCAACCCAAAACTAGATCGATAAAAAAATCCTTCCAGCTGTTACATATCTGAAGATTAGAATTTTCCAAAAAATAAAAAAGAAGCTTCCTGATGAAACAATAAAACCGATTCTTCAACAGCAGCTTAGCAAAAGTGAAGAGCTTTCCACAGATTTAGGACAAACAACAGCTGGAGAATAAGAGCCCTTAAAGATATTTTCTGAAGTGCACCAGCTGATGTCTGCTTCACTAAGTGAAGGTCACTGCCCTGCAACAGTCAGAGCACCACACCTCATTAGTCAACAGCTATTCTTTCACGCGTAAAATTAAACAAAAGATGGCCGTTTGCTCAGCGGTGGACTTCGCCTTTCGGACCGGCAGTTTTTTCTGAAGCCTTATCACAAAGGGAGCTTATGTGAACACGAGTCTGCTTTCCTGCACCGGAGAACCTGCGACTCTGGCAGGGGCAGTCTGGAATGTTGTAGCCACACAACTGAGTCAAAGGCTCAGGGGTCACCCATGATCCCACTCTCGTCTCACTCGGTTCAGCGAACAGTAAGTATTTACTCAACAGAAAGTGCAAAATGGGAAATTCTTTTCATTTCCTGCACACATTCAAATCTCATAATATCTACCATATGTTCCTCCAGACAAAGACTCTGCCAGAAGATGTTTTGAATGTGCAGATGTGCAGAAAGTGATAGGAACTCAAGGCATGACTGCACATATTTTATATCCACCTTTCCACAAACATTTAAATGTTTCTCAATGCCGAATCATCCTTAAAATCTGTGAATGTTGAACATCCTTAGCAAGACCCACATCGAACTTTAATAAAACATCTAGAAAAATGCACTTTCTAGTTTGCTGAAAGATGCTAAAATTTTTAATAAAAAATGGAAACACTTTTGGAAGTAGTTCTTCAAAAAATAAAGAATGAGAATGACAACTCTGTGTTGAAATAGAATAAATGTGGCAGCTCTGAAGGGATGACCTTTGTGTGCCAAGATTACCATAATTATTACCAGCAACTCATCAAGTGGGAGCTTAACTGTAGTCAGGGTACAGCATCGAATAATCGCACAGGAAAGGTTTTACACATCAACATTTTTCATTCAGCTCCGTTTTTTTTTTTTTTTTAGTAAGAAATGGCACAGATAACGGTTGTACCACAAGAGGATGAACATTATGGGATAAGATAACTGTCAAAGTATAATGTATCTGCAAGAAAAATGTAGGTTTAGTCCAAATGTCCTTACTATTTTGTGCACTATAGGCCTCTATGGCGTTTACCATGTTTTCGGGGTTTCCAAATCTACAATTGTGAAATCCAGTGACCTAGACATTTCCCAAAAGTATCTTGGAAAAACTAGTGTGCATCGATGCTAACTTATTTGACAAACATAGACCATATTGCACTGCCTTTGAATAGTTAGTCATTTAAAAAAAAAAAAGCAAAATATATTTTTTTATAAATCATTCAAGTTTTCATCATCAGACACAGTGAATTCATAAATAGTTTTTATAAAATGTTCATAATTATTAGGTTCTTAATTCAGGAAATAGATGACAAACTTTTGGCGTTGAAAAAAAAAAAGCTGTTTGCACGAAACTGAATTGCGTTAAAAATCAAAATCAAGAGCACTGGATATTCCCACACTGTAAAATCTTTTAGGGGTTAGGGAGCAGGGATTAAGACATAGACCTTAATAAATTATTTAGTTTTTACGGTAAACATAAAACGACTTTTCTTGTCTTGTATGCTTTTTCTGATATTTTTTCTTTATATACACACCCCTAAATGTGGTGAAACTGTAATATTGCATTGTATTATTGTTCATATAACTACATTGCCTCATGTTAATGACGTCTCTGTTGCGACATGGAAGTTTGTGACATTTTACTGTGACCAATAAGCTACATAAATAAAATAAATCCTCTGTTGATTTTCTTTTTCACAGGTTATTTTAGGATGCAACTACCATGTTAAACAAGGGATCGCTGTATTTTTTTCTATTCAAAGTGTGCACAACTTTGTCTACAGGCATACGTTTTATTTTGACAGTTATCCTGCTCTGTAGAACAGACCTTTTCTGAGTTTAACTGAAACTGGGAGTCTCCCTCCCTGCCAGCTGGCCATCTGCCCAGCGCCTTCCAGGCAGGGCACCACTATTGTCTTTCAGGTGCTCCAGGCTAATCTGAGAACTAAAACAGACTGACTACTGATTCCTCATGTTTTTCTATGAAAGCAGAGGAGTGTCTATAAAAAAGTGAACATAACTCTACATTGAATTGAATAAAAATAAAAACCATGCTGCGTCGGTACAGACAGCTCTACCAGATCCACTTCAGGTCCTGCAGATAGAAGCTCCTGAATGTTCTTAACAGAAGGAGTCCATGTTTGTTTCTGGCGGCTCCAGTAGAGCCCCACGAACAGATAGCACTGTGCTGTGGCCTTTCTCCAAAAGAGACCATCTGTCTGTCCAAACTAGGACCGGCAACACCAACCCTTGCTGCTTCTGTGGGACAGAAAGGACGAGCGGGTTGATGTGGCCCAGCAGGCCATCACAATAAAGCACCACATACTTCCATCAGCACACATCCCTCTTCTGCCAGATTCCATCTACCTCCAGACCGCTGACGGCCTGTCGCTCTCTGGGAGATGGGGAGAAAATGGTGAGAAGAGCTTGCAAAAATGAAGGTGTTAAGAGAGTTGTGATGTGTTCAGATCGAAAGCCCAGAGAAGATCTTTGCTCTTTCTAGTTTATCGAGGTCAGTCAGAGTCCACATTGCCACATTATCACCAAGAAACAGTACAGCTAAAGAGCAAAGTAGGCAAACTGTGGATGAAAATAAACACACTGACGCAAACACATTCACACGCATCATCTGGGGAGCAGCGTTAATATATTGTGACCGGCAGAGCGACCTCAGCATGCGTCAGAGCTATGGACCATCTCTCCGTCTTCTTACTCACTCCAGCAGTCATTTTCTTTTCAAACTTAGTTTTTCACACTTGACCTGGTGTTACCGGCAGAAATTTGGCATTAGAGAGATAATATGAACTTCTGGGAAGCAGCTGCAAGCCCCAAAGCTGACACATAAAAAGGTTGAGTAACCTAGAGTTTGCAAAGAGTTGATAACTGCAGGGAGGACAGAAGTGAACCCAAAACAAAGATGAATCACTTGTTTATTCACATTGCATGAATTGCTTCTGCCAGACGCAAACTCAGAAGATCTTCATCTAATCCGCATCCCAGCCGGTACTACCAAAACATACTGATTAAAACAGGACTTATGCATCTTTTGTAATGATTCTTTTGCACATGTGTGCAAGATAGAATAAAACAAAAAACCAAAGGCATTAACAGCTGCTTTTTTACCTGATAACGAGAATCCTTGTTCATCACATACAGAATATCTAAAGGCAAGGAATGCAAATATTATTCCATCGCATCAAATCCATCAGACACTTGTGGAGCACAAGCGTCCTGAGAAGAAACACCCATTGAAGAGTCTGTGAACTCCACTGCAGCAGAGTTACTCCAACATGAAATTCTTCCAAAAGTTTGGCAAGAAAATGAAGAAATTCAAACTAAAATAAAGTTGTAGTGACCATCAGAGTCAGTTAGGTAAAATGCATACAGCTGCCCCTAAATGCTCATGACCCTCCCCCTGAGAAAAAGCCACCAACAGCTGAATGAGTCTGCAACATTAGCATATGTAAGAGAAAGTAGGTGGCTATGCTGGATGGCTGCAGGGTTTGGAGGGGGGGAATGCTGAGTGTTGATGCTGTTGTTTGGGGGGGGGAAGGGGTAGACCGTGACATTCAAAGCTTTTCTGCCTGTAGGGAACGACAAAAAAAAAAAAAAAAAGTGGGTAGGGGGGTGGTAGCTATTGTTCTCGGATAAAAAAAGAAGAAAAAAAAAACGCTCGGGTCAAGCCGGTGACCTTCTAAGTTTTTTAAGATGGCTGACATTTGGAGCAAAGGGAAACGGAGGAGTCCACTTATCTCCCGCTTCTCCTGTGAACTGCAGGCTAGTACAAAGGTCTGCCTTTCCAACACAACCAGCAACAGCGGAAGACATGCTGAGATAAAGGGGAAAAGCACCCAACCAGCCTTTCTTCAAAACTCCTCTTACCCTCATCCATATGCATATTTAAGCCTTAGCAGAAACTGAAGGAGCACATGAAGAGAAAGATGAATGACTCCGATGATGTACTTCAAACAGATGCAGGTTTAAGGCAGAAAACAAACAATAAAAGGGTGATCTGCTGCTTTACGTCCTCTGATAAAAGCTGCACTTAAACAGGCCGGGACGACCACATCTGACAGCTTTCCGCACAGAGTGTCAGGCTGTTTGAGCAGTTGTTGTTTGTTGATGGGGGTTGCTGGTTGTCAGCTTGTGACAGTGACACATTATGGCTGGAGCCTGTGAAAGAGCGGGAAAAATGTGGGCGCTAAAACAACATCAGAGCCTTTTTTTAAGCTAGGAGGCCTGATGAAAGTAAGCCGAGCGCTCAGCTATGAGCATAGATCAACTACTCTAGGGAAGACTGTAAACTGTGCATAGAGAAAAACTAAATAAAGAGCAGCTCTGTCGGGTAACTAATAACTTGATGATACATTTCCTGTCTTGGATAGAGTTGCATAATTGAGTTTCAGGCAGCTTAATTGCTAAAACATAAAAACGGTGTCATTCTAGCCACTTCCTGACGGCTGCCTTGCTCTGTTTCAGGTTGGAGTCAGGAACGTGTTAATGACAGGAAATGACAGACTCTAATCAAGCTGAATGAATGGCACCATGCACTGATCTTTGTGCCGCAGCCAGCTTTGATCCAGCCTCTGCATGCAGGTTCTTGGCTTTGATTTGAGGGTAAGGAAAGGGTTTTATTTGAAGAGTGGGAAGCCCCAGGAGGTAACACTTAAGAGTTCTTGCTCTATTTAAACTCTCAGGAGTTCTTGTCACTGCATCCAAGCAAACGGACAAACTATTCATCAGCCTACACATGAGAGCTGCAAAGCAAGAGCAAAAACACGCAGCTCCACAAACAGTACTCATTTGCAGGTCCGATGGGTTATTTACATACCTGAGGTGGTCATTACACCAATGAATCCTTATGTAGAAAATCCAGCAGATAAAAATGCAAGAAAAGCACAAACTAAAGCCTAAACATTCCCACTCGATGTATTGCAAATAATGGCGTTCAAGACATCTTTTTTTTTTTTAAGTTAAAACTGGAATCTCTGATGGGACTTTTAAATATTCTTTGTACTTGATGTGCATCACATGGAGTGACAAAGCGACTAGAATGTTCAATGTTCAAACGTGTCAATGCAACCCTGGTTTACTTTAGTCTTTGTGTATTTTCAAAGCATCTCCCATTTGTGTGAGACAGCTATGAGGTTCACTAAAGCATGGGTGCTCATTACATCATCGCGGAGGATGTGATGGTAGATCGCAGCCCGTCAAAAATAAACAAAAATATTTTTTAAATGACGTGACAAAAAAAGAAAGCTCTGTTGATTTTATATAAAAAGCAGCTTCATCCATCCATGCCAATGCCAATCCATCTTTGAGAGGATGAGAGCATCGGGGGGGGGGGGCATGAGATGAGGGGCATGGAGAGTAAACAGAGGTTCCTGTCTCCTGTTGCTAAGCAACTTTGTGTGCATAAGATAGCTCTGAGTGACAGTACTCCTCCCTTTTCTACAGACGAACAGTTGAGGGAGGATAAGGGAAAACCGTGCGATTGGAAAATGTGTCTTAGCTGATCAGAAGTTGCTTAGCCAGTCTAACAGACACAATTTCTGTTGTTCCAAGCAGAACAAACTAACTGAAACTGCCACTAAAATCTACAAATGAATGCAAGCCTCACTAGAAAACATAAACAGATCATGCACTTCAACTGTAAAGAAGCAAAAAATTTGCAGTTGTTATAAATAAGCCACATGAGGACTTTTTTAATTCACGTCTGGCAACAGACAGAGTGTTGTCTGCCAGTTAAAGGGGTGTCTAACCACTGATGTTTGCAGTGGGAGCAGGCAAAGGAAAGACGAGACAGAAAAGCGTAATAGCAGAACAGGCCAAGCTGTTGCTGCTTTTAGATCAGAGGATGTCAGATGTACGCTCCACAGTCGGCTAGAAAATGTAATATCGTCAAGAAAGCAGATTTACAAGACTTGAACCCCTGTATGAAAGCTGTCATGCTATAAGTACTTCAAAAACACCTATACGATTAAAATCTGTAAGATGATCTAAAAACATATATCCTTAACCTCGCAGTGGAGTCAGTGGACATCTGGAAAGTATGTTTTACCACAGCAACTTCCTTCTGTAATTAATCAGGTTTTCCAAAGGGAACTGTCTGATTAAGTGAAAACTGGACTTATTCTCCACAGGCGGTTCTTGCAGAGCTCTGGGAGGAAAGGCTCTGACAGAATTCCTGAGAATCAGGCGGCCTTGGTTTGCAGTGCAGCTGGCACCTCTTTTATGGAGTCACTTTCAAAGACCTTCTCCTCAACAAGTGGCATCAAAAACATCTGTTCCCAGGGCAGCCATCCACATGGGAAAGTGCCCCGTGGTGGCAGGTCTGGCCTGTTGATGGCCACCACGACTGACATCCAAAAGTACATGTAAATTCTCAGATGACCTTTATGTGACAGTTAAAGGGACGATGGACCAAAAACCCACAAGAGAAAGGAGAGCGAAAAAACTGGAGATAAATCTAATGCCTTAAGCTACATTCACACCGGGTATGTGACGCACATTCAAGAATGCAATACAAATGCATTTAGCCAATGGTGTTCATACTGGACTGTCGCTATCCGACACCAGCGCATGTCCGGCACTTCCAGCTGGAAGAGGCTTGGTGTGAAATGTCGAAGTGGTGTAAATCTGGCTCCAAGCTTTTTCTTTCACAGCTCTATTACAACATATGAAAGACTTGGTGTCATATAATTCTAAACAAACCACAATTATTAATGTCTCCTTCATGATCAATTATTAAATGGCTATTAAAAAAGCGCACCATCCATACATCCCTTGGTCAAAATTCAACCGCTTTAACTTCAAGAGCCCAAAAACGGCCGTAGAAACTTGCATAGAGACACTTGAACGCAGAGTTCTGAAACACAGAAGTCCGAAATGTGTATATATGCGCATTTGCATAGACTTTTCATTGGCAGTGATCGCTTGAACGTGGGTTGCCAAGGGCGGTGTGAACGCAGCTTTAGTCACATGCACCCATCTAGGGGGTTGACTTGTACAGGTGTTGTGGGTTTTTGAGTTGTCCGGGTCCGTGGAGGCTCATAGAGACGCGGCTGCATCTTAAGAGGAGCATAGATGTGTCTTGCAGTTCCCTTGAGGCTCGTATGGCCGCTTTAAGGGACGTCATGAAAATAGAATGTACCATTGTTGTGCGTGTGGTAAACGTATTTGTAAGAATAATGGACATGATGCTGTCGTACAGAGCCCTTACGCCTCATTCTAGTCATTAGTAAGGAGCGTGTCAGTGTTACTGAACATGCACAAATGCTGAACGCACTGGTGTGCATGTAATTTGTAAGTGCCCGTGGGATGTCTACACAAACTACAATCTGTCTAATTAGCTCATTTCTAACAGGTTACACACATTACACACTTATCACATAAACAGCCCTTATGACATAAATCTGTATGACATTCCTGTATCTCACCTACTTCACGCTTACTTACTCTAACGTGTTGAATAAGTGTTCACTACGACCTGTCACACGAAACACACGTAAAAAAAAAAAAAGTCCAAACATTTTCACTATACGAGTTCACAGAGCGCTCTGCGACCTTAAAATGTTGTGCCTGCGTGCCCCATCTAGGTTTGCCCATTTTTTTGCCCACTGTCTATGGGCAAAAAGCACATTTCCACCCATACCATAAGGACAGTTGTGACTAATACATATACAGGAAGCGAGCATGGGTTATCTGTTTTAGGTGGAGCACAAGGAAACTTGTTCTTTCAAGGCCATGTGGTGGAACGCACAGAGGTACTCGCAAACAAAGGCAACAGAGCCGGCATCCCTTTCAAAACCAACCTGTTGGTGCCTTCCTACGTGTGATGAAGAAGCAGGAGGACCACTATATTATGACAGCTGTGCCTCGGGTGAGCAATATGCTCTCAGATGGAGCTCAGAAGGCATAAATAAGGGGAGTGAGTTGGAGCTTCGGCCAAAACCCTGTAAGTTTGGTCAGAGCAGGGGAGGTGTGTGATAATGGCACAAGTTATTTCCATTCCTTCACTCCGTTTATGGAAACATTATGGGAATACGATTCAGTTCTCATGGAGGAGGAAGAGAATTGGAGTGAGGGAGTAAAAAGGGAGAGGTAGAAAGGACTGAGAGAAAACAGAAGGGAAGAAGGAGAGAAGAAATGCAGCTTTCAGTTGTTTTTCTCTGGAAAAAGGTCTGGCTCTGTGTGTGTCTTTTATGGTGTGGTTCTCCCCCCTGGCAAAGACCACAAAAGCCTTCATTTATCTACCCTGAGTATCTGGCCTTATTAGAAAAAAGGCCCCGAAAAGCAAGCAGCCATTACATGTGCCAGGGTGACACGGCTTTTCCCTTGTTAACACTCCAGAGTGAGGGATTACTCCTGCTGAAAAAGGAGGGAAGAAAGAGGAGTAGTACATCTGTTGTCTGTATTTGCATTTCTTTACTTGAGATTACAATGCAGCACTTGACTCGATGGAAAGAGAACATTCTCAGTGAGGCATGAGAAACCCACCCCATCAATGACGCCCTTTCCCCCCCCTTTAGTGTTTTTAACGGCCTACACAATCTGTCGGCTACGATGAAGACGATTGTGACTCATCAGTTTCTATTTATGCTCGTAAAGGCGGCCGAAAGCAATTTTAGGACATCGCAATGTGTGCTATTCAAAAATCTGCAGCTCTAATTGCAGAGAGAGGAATTTCCAACAAGGTGCAACAGCTGCAGCTGGCATGACATGTGGTGGGTGTGTTAAAGGAGGTGTGGCAGCTAAAAGGGTGTTAAAGTCTAACCTCCTGCTGAGAACAACCCTCCCACCCACACCTTTGCAAAAGCGAGCACAAATGCCCCCAGTGTTGAAATAATTTGCTGACACTTTTGTTTTCTTCTGCAGCTTCAACATGTTAATGGAATCCCAAAGCATTGGAGGGTTATGAGCTCTGATACTGGTTTCTATCTCTACAGACAGAACACCTTTTATCCTGATTTAGAAGCAGAAAAAACAAACATTAACACATACAGAAATATCAGCAAGTAATAATCACAGTGTGCCAAAACAGGCATTTAAAGACATACTCCTATAAAACAGTTTTTTTGGCGTTTTTACTGTGTTTTTTGACATTTTTCTGATGATGGAGGACATGTATAAAGAAAATTAAGCTTAAAGCTTTATTTATTCAAATTGTTGTAAAACAGGTCTAGACGAATAAATGCAGTAGAAAAAAAGCTGTGACGTAGGTGCTACATTCGGCAGGTCAAAGGCTCCCTGCTCCGCTCTATTCCGATAAATCCACTTATAGATGACCAGATGCATGGATGTCTTTGTTTTCCTCTTCTGAGCTGGCATCTGGCTCAAAACTACACAGCTGGATAGCTTTGATTACGCTTGCAATTTTTCTTACATTGCTAATATTAGGTTGGGGGTGTGAGGGGCTGTAAGCTAGCTGGAGAGAGTGTGAGATGGATGATGGGAAATAACACTTACTCGGAACCAACAGTTCGCCCACAACTCAGAGGTGAATTTCTAACGAACTACTGCTGCTCTGTAGAAACTATGTCTTAGAAAACAAAACAGTTTTTGATTTTGGCTAAAAATAACATAGTCATAATTAAAAGACCTCTGGGAACGCTTTGAAAACAGATCAAAGATGATCAGGATTGGTCTTTAAAGCAGGTAAACTGTACAAAAGCTATAGTGAGGTGTTAATAGGATTAAAAAAAAAAAGATGGTACAGGTATGTGTTTTTGTGTACTACATTTGTTTTGTCTTATTTCATTCCCATCCAATAGTCTTCCTACCAAAATGGTAAATAGAGAAAGAGGTCTATAACTTCATGTCTGAGAGCACTGATCCGATCCGACATGAGTGCTTTTTGACCTTTAGAACCAACTGAAGCAATGATCTGTGGAGGCCTTCCTGTTCAGGGTACCATCACCCCAACACTAGGAAGGATCAGTTTTAACTCATAACACAACGCATTTTCCTCCATCATTAAATATAGATGACAGTCATTTAAAAAGGAGCTGTGAGATTTTGAATGACAGGAAAAGATTTGGGTTATTTACTTTGACCTTGGAGCAGAAAAGATCAAGCCCGAAATGAGTGTCAGTCTCTAAAACAAAAGAGCATCATAAACTAGGTTTCTTATATTAGTTGAATGTTTGCACGAACAATCTTTTCAAAAATACAAGCATTGGAAACACCACTCTGGATGTTGGCAGCAGAATAAATTGAACTAATTAAGTGAAGATTAGGAGGTTTGCATTTTTCTGGGTTGACTTGTTAATCCAGCAAGATGAGAAGAGATGAGCTTTTAAAATGCTGTTCTGTTAATGAAGACAATGCCACAACAGAGTCTTTAAAACCAAAATAAATCCTTTTAACTTTTATATTTTGCATGCACAGTTCTTCAAGTAAAAAAAAGTCACAAACCTAATTTAAATACAAAAAACTGCTGCAAAATCAAACTTTTAGAACTAGCACTTGTTTCAGTTTTGATTTTAAAAGCCTTTTAACTTATAATTTCCTTTCTTTTTGAAGACTTTAGTATTTCACTGGTGGGCCATCAGCGTTAACAATGTCAGATAAAGGGTTTGAAACCAATATTTTCAAGGCAGACCAGTTTAGTTGTTTGGTTTACACCAACATGGAAGAAATGTCACACAACCAATCAAACTAAGCATTTTTTAAAGTGGTGTGGTGCAGATCATTTTAGGAAAATCTGATTTACTTACTAGTGAGGTCATTTGATTAAAAAATAGCAGATTAATGACACTTTTGGGTTGTGATTAATAAGGATTAATTACAATGTTTTACAAGTTAAATTTTATACAATATGCAGCTTTCAAACAAAAAAAAAAAAAAGGACAGACAAAGTGTTTATTTCATTTTTATTGCCTGAAATTTTTTAATTTTGAAGTGTTACCGTGACAACAGGACGGAAAGTGTATTTTCAGAAACTGACGCTGCCGTGGAAGCCTGAACCGTCCAATGCAAAGCGGAAGATGGTTGCTTCTGATGTGGGATTAATCTGCGTTCATGATAATGCGTTAATTTATTTTAATTCATCGCGTGAGTTAACGTTGACAGCCCTAGCATTCACGCAGTATTACAGTTTTAATTACTAACTGTATTTCAAGAAACCAAAATCCCACAGACTTCTATAAGTCATTGTTTTTGTCAGAATAAGCATTCTTGCCCTGACACCTTTTTTTAACATTTTCGTGATCATCTTTTCATTATATTTTTTCTTTGTTGTTCAAATTATTCAAGTAATAAACTGACTAATCAGATGCTTCAATAAGAGTAGGTGGAGCCTGTTGGCCCCCACATTCAATGTTCAAAACAATTGATAGTTTGTGTAGTCCGCTTCCTAGTGGGTAGGGGCGTGGCCTTTCAACAAGCTCACGACTGATTGGTGAAAGTGGTTGCTATAGAAGATAGGGTTGCACAATAATATCGGTTACCGATAATTATCGGCCGATAGTTGACAGGCTGACGTCTTCATGATAGTTTCGATATGAAAACAATTTGCAGATAAAATGGACCAATAATGCCAGTGTATTGTGTCAGTACTGGTACTTACAACTTGTCTGCTTACCCCGCCCATTCTGCTAGCTTCTGACGCACGTAAATTATGTCACGTCTTGGCGCCGTGCTAGTGAGTCTTGTCTGCAACATGGCGCAGTACTCACCTGTGTGAGCTTATTTTAGCGTGTCGGAGACAAACGAATCACTCGTTGTTTGCAAAATTTGTTCGACTGAAGTGTCACGAGGAGGGGAAAAAAAGGTCGAGCTACAACACAACAAATCTCACAAGCCATTTGAAAATTCACCACCGCGATGTGTGGAAAGAATATGAAGCTGCCGTCATTGCTAGCGCTAACGCTCATTCTGAAAAAAAAACGGAAAGCGTCTGGACAGGTGACTATCGCTGAAGCATTTGACAAGAGTAAAAAATTACAAAAGAACGATCCACGAGCTAAGGACATAACCGACAAAATTATGGAACTAATAGCATGCGCTGACCAGCCATTTTCTTTCATGCAGAACTTAAGTTTTCGGCAACTTATAAACTTTTTGGAGCTGTTTTTGGAGCTGAGTTGTACAATACCCTTGCCACGCACATTCATTCAAGAAATTCAAGAAATAGGCTAACACGTGAGAAAGCAGAGATGCTACTTTTTGTCAATAAAAATCTCCCACTGATCCGACCACAGTTAAAAACAAAAAATGAAATGTAATAGTTGTGGTTTTTCTTTTTGTCATTCTGGTTTGTAAAAGGTTCGAATGTCTTTATTTTGAAAAGTTCATTTCTACGAGCAACCATTTATTTTGTACATCAGTTAAAAACTTTATAGTTCATTCTTTTGCACTTGAGTTTAAAACGAGGCAATAATTTTTGCACTTTTGAATTAAGCTATTCATTTTGCTTCTTATTATATTGGGCATTAATTGTATTGAAAATGAACGCGTTACATTGCTATTTAAGTTAAAGCCTTAACATTTGTTCTGACCATTGTAATGCACTCTCTTTTCAAAGATGTATGGCAGACTGAAAAGGCTAATAAAGTGTTTGTACTATCACTTGTTGAATTTTTTTGAAGGTAAAAATAGTCCTGCAAATTTGTTGGAATACATAGTAACTTACATTTTTTTTTCTCAAGTATTTAAAAAAAATATCGGCTGATATCGGTATCGGCTGCAAGAGACAGGAAAATATCGGGTATCGGTATCGTTTGTAAAAAGTCATTATCGTGCATCACTAATAGAAATGTAAACTCAGATTGACCAAACACCGCTCACTGACAATGTCTGGCTCCAACATGGCGGGGCCCATAACGTATTGAAAAAAATGTAAACAATGGCAACTGAATTGACTTCATTTGGTTGGAGCTGGAAGTAATACATTTTCTACGGTTGACCACACCTTCAATCTTTTTTCAACAGCATGTTTTTGTCTGCTACTGATTCACAACGATTTCAAAAAGAAAAACTCAGAAATGCAATTATGCTTAATTTTCTTTTTTATATGTCCTCCAGCATCAGAAAAATGCCGCAAGAACATGTTAAAACCACCAAAGACACAATTTTCATGGGAATGGGTCTTAAATGTCACTAATAGCTATTTTTTTCTCATAAATCTCTTGTGGATGGAGTTTTATTAATCACATTTTTTGTCTGGAATAATTTTTTTTTCATCAACTTTACTGAAGCAAATGAGGTCAACAAACAACTCAAAAGAAAAGAAATGCAGCCTTCAAAAAAATAAATCAACTAAATGACAGAAAACAATTAAAATGAATTTCACTAACAGTAATAGCAGTTGATCTGATGATGGACATCAGGAAGCAAAGGAGAGCTTCCATTTAAGATTGTGCAACATGCTAAACCTCATGTCACGGCCCTCTTTGTTTGGCCTGCCTCCAACTCCACCCTGTATAAAGAGGTGGGGAGTCCTAAATGCCAGGGTAAGAACAGCAGCCCAATCAGCAAGCTTAAGCACAAAATAGGCCTGCACTTTAGAAAAGATTAATGGAAATGGCAAAAAATAAATACTCCTCGCATTGCAGGAAACCTTAAAGCCAGTTACTTAAGTGTCAAAATTAGGGAGCGAGCAAAAAAAAAAAGCTTTAACATGATAAAGGGACCGATTGTTTTTGCAAGAATTTCAACTGTAATGAGAAGAAATAAAAGCAGTGACCTTTTAAAGTTTTTTTTTTGCCAAAGAGTGAAGCAGGAACAGCAGAATAGTGGTTTGTAAAAATGAAACGCACTGAGGTACAATGCGTTCGTCTCCACAGTGAACCTTGGCACTCTTACGTTCGCCCTAAACGCTGAATGGGTCAGATGAATGAAGCGTCATTGCAGCTGCTCTGGTGGTCAGATCCGCAGCACCTGGCTGTGTGTTCCAGTTGAGGCCCGTTCAGCTGGGCCCTGAACTGTATGTGGCCCCGCAGCCTGTTTACATTTCAAAGAGCTTCCAAAGGGCTCCTGTAAACACGGCCTGGGGGAAGGCAAGCGCTGAATGAACTCAGCAACATCGCTGCTAGGCTTTGGAACAATTACTCCAAAATCTCTGGTTGGGATTTTGTCTGGGACACAGCTTTATTGTGTTATGTAATGTCCTTTTCTTCAGCTCCTTCCTTTTAGAAGGCAGTAAAGTTTCGTACAGGCTGGCATTCAGCGCTGCCCCTCCAGCTCTGGATCCCACATCATCCCTCCCCCCGTGGCTAACCTCCACAGCAGCATTCAATGCACTTTGTGGAAGAGGAGGCCAGCGGTTGATCTCCTTCTGGTTGACAGACAGAATGATTCAGAAGCAGAGGAAAAACTCAAATAAAAATCAGGCCACTGTCACTACAGATGATTAGCCTCCTTCAATAGCAAATCACATAGATGGAAAGTGAGTCAAAGCGATGTAAAGAACGGAGGGGGAAAAGTGAAATGGAATATGCTACTTTTGCTTTGAATTAGTTCAGCTTGAGTGCACCGGCGCTTCTCAAACACATCGTAACGCTGCCCCAGCCTCGCGTATGAGACTGAGCCGGCTGCCGCTCTCTTTAGTTGTCCTTTCCACTTTGTGTAAAAGGCTTTCACGCACACACAGACTGCACTATCTTAAGCCTGTCTAAAATATTCAGACTTCTGCGTCTTTGCTACAGGAAAAGCCCACAGGCGACTTCGTGAAGAGGCATTTTTGTGCCTCTGTGAGTGACTAAGAAGCGACACGGGAATGGCCAAGATTAATCATGTTTACAGTCAGAGATCCTTTTTCAACCAAACAGCAACAGTCAAAATATTTATATCTCAAGAACATGAGAGTGATTCGGTTCTTGTTCTGGCCTAATGAGCCCCTACAAATTGAAATAACTCGACCTATTTGTACCATTGTACAGAAAAAGGGGTTTTCATGAGCCAGTTCACCGGATTTTACCACCCTGCAACAAAAATGGATATTTAATCCTTTTACTTTATCAGTGCTGTTCCACTGCCTGTTTTAAAGGCCATGAATGCACTCCTTGAACTGGAGTATTTCCTCCCATTGGAAAAGTTTGGAGGAAGAGATGGCATTACTGTACATCCTGTGGGGGGGTCCAGATTTCTGACAAGCATGACAGACTTTTTTTTATTTAAAAATACTTTGAGCCCAATCTTATGTTTCTGTTATGTTCATTGCCTGTTATTTTGGATCTTAAGGCAATAAAGTTTTAAAAAAATTAGAATGAAGTCTGTACAAGAGAACTGGAATGAAGATCTTCAAAAGTAAATAAATACATAAAAAATACAAAACAAATAAATTAGAGTGAAATTTGAAATAAAAATACAATGAATATGAATTTCAGAATATTGTAAAAATCTTGTGATCATTTTCCTTCATAATCAGTTTATGAAACATGTCTGTTAGAAACATTTGTCTGTTTAGCTGAAGGGACTGTGAGTGTCTTCTAGTTGTGTCATTTTTATTGAGGTGTTAATGTGTCTTCATTTACCATCTTCTTGCCATTCAACAGTTGAAAAAAAAATGTTCAGGATTTGTTGTAAAATCATCCAAAACAACAGTGATGTTTATGCTTTGTTTCCTGCTAAAGTTTGCCAGCAAGTTGACAGAAAAACAATTGAGTGTGACATTGTTTAAAGTGATAAATAAAAAATTTTTCTTTCTAAATCTTTGCGTTTTCATCTGTTTTTTTTATTCCGTTTTCCTGTTTTAAATAAAGCCATAAATGAGGGTAAATAAATACAAATTATTTAGATTTTCATACATCCAGCAAAAAGACATGCATATAGCAACCATTCGTACAGATTTATTTAGAAAAGTAAGAATCGGGGTTTGATCTGTCAATCGTTGATCTTGATTCTTGAACTGAATTGGATCACCACATAAGTATCGATCCACAGCCATATTTGTTAAGTTATAGAATGAGCGGGGAGGGGAAACGTGAGGCTACCCTCACAGCCCAGGGATCAACATACTCAGTGAAAACAAATCGGTCCGCTGGGATGATGTGTTTCAATTACTGTCGATTATTTCTATATGAAACTCTTTTAGAAAATACGTTTCCACTGATTCCCCTTGTTTCCCCTTTTGGCAAATAATGGGAGTATATGGACATAACATAAATGAATTAACTATTTTTGACACCATTATATTTGTTATCATATACTTAATCCATCAAGAAATACCTGCTGCACTTCTATTGGTTATTGGTTGTTTTTCCTCCAATCCTATAGAATTTCCGATAATCTTTAGAATCATTTTTAAAGCATTCCCAGTGGTCTTTTGCTATGAACAAAATCTAAAACCTGTGTCATTTTCTAGGACATAGTTTCTGCAGAGCAGCAGGATTTCATCAGAAGTTCACCTCTGAGTTGTAGGCGGGACTGTGGGTGCAGACTAAGCGTTCCCTTATTTCCCATCATCCCATTGCTTACACTATTACGCTAACTAAAAGCCCCTCACACCCCAACCTAAGATTACCAGTGCAACAAAAATGGTGAGCAATATTGGAGCTCTCATACACACAATGACAGCTGACACACTAACTTTTCTTATGTCAGTGAGCTGATAACAAGAATGGAAGCAGCAAATCACCATTGATAAAGGCTCGTTTAGGACAAAGTTTCTTCCCAGGAAAAAGAGCTATAATGAGGGATTCTGCGTTTCCACTAAGAGAAAAGCAAATAAAAATTAAAAAACACGAGAAAATAACTAAGAAAATTATTCCAAACTTTGCTGAAGCAATCCTGCTACATTCATTTACATTTTTACTGAGGTAAGCCCACTTACTCGTCCCATTACACAGTCAGTTGCAGAAGAACTCCAACACTGAATCTACTTGGCTTGATTTAGACAGAAAATCCTGCCTGACAACAACAACCCAGCAATGTGCTGGTGAGGTTAAGTGAAGGATACTGACCCTAAAGTCAACGTGGCGCAGCGGTTTACTCACATACAGACATGCAGACAGATTAAAGAAGAGCATCTGTCACGGCTTTGCTTCGTTTCAATTGCTTATTACCATTGTCCTCTATCAAAATCTAGTCAGTTTTTTGTGCTTTAAAACCGGTCCTCTGGAAGATCCATGCTCCTAATACGAGAGTCATTTTCTTGTTAAATGCAATACTAGTCTGTATTATTTGAATGTTCAAATCTCTGGCATTTTTATGGCTTCTTCAAGGTAACATGACCGCAAATATAAAAAAAACCCATAAAAATGAGAATCCACTAGTCTGCTCTCATCAAAAGAGATTACCATTTAAAGTGTGACTGATGGGCTGTACTGCATTCGCAGCAGTCTGTGTCGTCTCTGCGTTTAAACACAGCCTTTCCTTTTCACAGCTGCAGGAAGGGGGTAAGGACAGCAAATCCAATCCCTTCTTATCTGTCATTGGAGGCTGGCCACCACCACAAACGTCTGCGGTGACCCTGTTGAGAGGAACACCATGGTAACTTTAGAGGTCACTGCCGGTCCATTGGGTCAACAACCGACCAGAACCTATTCCTTTCTCTTTGTGACAGGCAGGTAGACAAAACGTGTGGTGGTGGGGAGGGTCAGCCACTTTAGGCGACTGTTTTTCTCCAATATTGGCACTAATCAGTTCCTAAGGGAACAGTGGGCGTAGACATAATTCATCAAGAAGAGACAGTTTGCTATATTCTTTACTAATGTAACGCATATATGTATCATGTATTGAGGAGATACTCTCAGATTATTGGTGTAGTGATTAAAGAGTTACATTTCTCTGATTTACACCTGGTGGTTTTTGTACAGTTCATCACTGGAAAAGAATACCGCCTTATATATGGATTAATTCTGCTGCAAACAAACAATCTGGGGTGTTATTGAGTATACGCTATAACGCGGCTAACATAGTGGTGCCAGACTGTGGTTTGTTCCTTTTTCTGGAAGTTAGCATAGTCCCAGTAACGTTTTTTTTTTTTTTATTATTTTAGCCGTATCAGGCTGTTTTCTGTGTTGCAAACAAGGCTGGGAGTCACAAGTATGTACTGTGAATACACTAATGTGTCTAATCTAGATAATGTGTATCTTATTGCAAACAAGTTCTAGAACCATGTAAATTAAGTCTGACTGACTGACAAACTTAATCTCTGACTCTTTTGTCTCTTTTAATGTGCCTGAAGCTACGTTCACACCATCCTTGGCAGTCGTTGACTGTATATAAAAACTGGAGTGAGTGACCCCTCCCCCCTGGCGTTCCACATTGGAAGTATCCGCTGGTCCCAAAAAGCCAAAATCCCAAAGACTTCAAAAGAAAAATAAACAGCTATTACTCAGTCATTTTATTTGTCAGAATAACCATTATTTCTCTGCTACTTCTTTTTAACACGTTCTTGCTAATCCTATATATTCCATGATATTTTTGCTGTAGTGCAAGTTATTTAAGTTCTAAACTGACAAAAAAGAAAAATAGCAAATGAATTGACTTCATTTGGTTGGAACTGAAGTCATTTTTTGACGTCTCACTCACTCTGTCCACTTCTATATATACAGTCAATGTTAGAAACATATGTTCAAGCACCACTTTCAATGCAAAGTCTGTGTAAATGCGTGTTTCAGGCTTCCACATTCAAAATTCATTTGGCACTATACAACTCCCTACGACCAATTTTGGGTTTTACGTACAAAACACGTGGCCAGCCAACGCTCTTTGAAGGTAAAACCAGCATGAACTTTGACCAGTCAGGAACTCGGCTTTGGTTGTGACGTTTAGATCGCTTTTGAGTCACAGAAGTGCCCACCGTTTGAAAATTAATCATGGAGGACAAATTAATAATTGCGGTTTGTGCCCAGCTGTTGTCATTTGATACCAAGTCGGGAGAAAATTGACCTGATTTACAGAATCCCCTTCCTTTAAGACCAGTGTGAGCACCATCGGCTGAACGAGAGTTCAAGAACCCGAGTATATATAGCATGTTCCTGAAGGCGCGTCGCATGCCCGATGTGAACGAAGCAGTACAAAAATAGACCATTCATTGAGTACAGTGCGGAAATAAAATAGTCCTAAATCTTACAAACATTTATAAACCAGTAAAACAATGGCAAAAAGGAATGCCTGTTTTTTGGATACCAAGTCAATCAGACACTGGAGTATTTGTGATTGAGGCTGAAAATGTTCAGGCGTCTCTCTCCAGGATAGAGCTTAATCCAGAAATTTGTGCCGACTCAATAGGTCATGTTCAACGTTCAGCGCGGATCTGGTTTAAGCTGACTGTCATGATGTTTTTCTGACAGACAACACAACAATTTCTGGTAAACACATCCTGTGTCTCACTGCTCACACACTAAAACAAAAGGGACTTCAGGAAAGCTTTCAATGGGTTTTGATAAGCATGTTCCCTCCACCGTCTGAGAGGCTCCTACAGTATTTAGCATCTCACTTCTGTAATGCCTGCATTTTCTGCAGCACTTCTCTGATCTGTGTTTGACTGATATCACCCTGTCGTCTCCATCCTGCAGCCTTTCCTGAAGCTGCCCCACGAGTTTACTCAAACGTGACTGATGTGACAGCAACAGATTTGGGGGTGTAAACTGAAGCATGGAGCAGACAGGGATGCTTACAGTGATGGCGAGGCACCTATTTCACTGCAATAGCACCAACTGATGTCTACTTTCAAAACAAAAAAGACTAGAAAGAAGGAACAAAGTCCAATTTGACCCTGAAATATGTGATGTCAAACAAAAAAGAAATACGTCACTAGTGGTGACATGTTTCCACCACAAGAAAGATGGGAAGATGCACAGAAATTAACTTGTTTTTGGTGAAATCATATACGCCGAAGCAAAACACGGTCACTCGATGGGTGCCCACAGCACACACGAATGATGAATACCTCTGAAAGAACCGTAAACGTTGATTCTGAAGTGGTGACAGCAGCGTCATCTTTTTAAGAATGCTCTAAAGAACCATGCAGAACGCCTGTCGTGCTGTTTTCTACCAAATCGGAAAGTTTCCTTTGTCATTGTTTTCATTTGGCCATGTTTGGGATCTTTTCTGCAGCAGTTCCTTTGTGGAACAACAGATAAATGCGAGAAAAAAAAAAAATCACCCTAATGACTTCATCTTTGCGCTCTCCAACGGGTCGAGGGGGCTTAAATCCCTTCCATAAATCCAGACAACAATCAAAACAAACGCTGATAGAGGGGGGAGCAGAACTGGTAGCATGTGACCCCCGTCTGCTTATTGGTTGGTTTTGAAGCAACAGGATTTGGTTAGGAAGGTCTACTGAGACTCTAGCCGGTCAGCTGGTCCACACCAGACCAGGTTTTACTGATCCTCATCACATGATGTGGACTCTGGGAGTGAACAATGGCTTCTGGTGCGGTATCTTAAGGGGAACCAAAGTGGTTTTGAACAGCAGACCATTGGCTTTTACTTCATCTTTTTTAAACTAAATGACTGTTCAGCAGAAAATTAGAAAACAATTCACATGACAAGGCTGTAATGGGTGCAGTAATGGGTTGCATAACAAAGATTTTTGCTACTTTCAGCAATTTGTGTTAAGCACTAAAATATTTACAGGCAATTTCTTTGTCAACCCAAATATGAGTAACTCCACTGAGGCGTCTCAGAGTCCACAGAGCAGCAGAGATCCTAAGCAGCTCTGCAGAGATAAGAAGTGGATATGGCCTGTGGGCATGTCACAGGAAACCGTTCCTCCACCAAACCTGACAGGTGCCTTTTTGTTCAGCTGAGCGCACTTTGTGCACAAACTTTATTTTGAGAGACAACCCTATCTGACTCAATTACTCATTCCCTGGTTAGTCATGCAGAAGGAGCTGTTGGAGAGGTGCAGACAGGATTCTTTGCGAGGAATATGTACTCTTCTGATAGCTCAAACACAAGATCTGTATTTTAGCTCAGCCTAAACGCTTTCCTCACACAGCAAAACTACTGAGCGACTGTCTTCCAGATGTGCTGAGATGTGGTTTCTGGGTAAATTTATTTCATACTTAAAGACCCACTCTGATGAAAATGGTGTTTCCAACATCTTCTTGTGGCATTTTCCTGATGATTAATGTTTGGTTGGTGGTGTGAGGGGCTGTAAGCTAGCAGTTGTTGCTCTCCTTTCAGCTCAAACTTTCAGGGGTCGCCACAGCAGAGTGTCTTTCACTGCTGTGCACAGGTGGTTTGGCCGGATGCCCTTCCTGACACAACCCTATATTTTATCCGAGTTGGGAACTGGCACAGGGAGACCCAGATTTGGGCCCTTTTGTGGCTACATAGTCAGGCAGTAGCACAAATGGTCGATTCTGAATCTAGATTCAACTCATTGCACACCATAGGAAACGAACCCTGATTTCCTTCACTTAACCGACTGAGCTAAGCATGTAAACAGAGAGCTCTCAGCAATGTGGAGAGTCCTGCCCACAACTCACAGGTACATTTCTGAACTCCTGCCACTATGTCCAAAACATTCATTCATTCATTTTCCAATCCACGGGGTTGCCGGAGCCTAACCCGGCTACTCATGGGCGAAGGCAGGGTACACCCCTGGACTGGTCGCCAGTCTGTCGCAGGGGCCACAATCACACACCCATGCACACTCACATCCACACCTAGGGACAATTTAGAGTAACCAATGAACCTATGAAGCATGTTTTTGGACGGTGGGAGGAAGCCGGAGTACCCGGAGAAAACCCACGCATGCACGGGGAGAACATGCAAACTCCACACAGAAAGGTCCCCCAGCCAGGACTTGAACCGGGAACCTTCTTGCTGTGAGGCAGGAGCGCTAACCACTGCGCCACCGTGCAGCCCAATGTCCAAAACAATTAAAGGTTTTTTTGATTACGGCCAAAAAAAAGACCACTTTAAAAAAAGATCAAAAGATGATCAGAGTGGGTCTTTAATGGAAAAGACGACAACCTTTATGCCATCTTACTTTTTTTAAAACATAGCTCTACATTTAATTTTCTGGTAGCAAAATTTATTAGAGAATTGGTACAAAATTCAATGAGAAAAACACAAAAAAGGAGAAGTTGACACAAAATACAGTTACTGGTAACCAAATTGACGAATTTGTTAAATGGGCTGATTCAGCACAGCAGTACTAAAATATTCACACATTATTGGATAGATAAGTCATTCAGGTTTTTGGGCCGCGACACTGATGTGAAAAGTTAAAGAAGTTGGTTTTGTCTTTCCCATTTTGAAGGTAAACATGTAAATATTTTAGCTTTCTTACACTCCTGTTGTTCAGCACAACAGAAAAAAAAATCTTCCACAGACATTAAACCTGGTAAAAAAAAAAGAAAAACTAACATGGTCTTATCGATCCTAACGCTGTGGGAGTGGAGAACTCGGCATGCTCAGATGAAATATGTCAAACCAAAATGAAAAAAATAAATAAATTCAAAGAAGTGAGATATAAGCAGTGGAAGCTCAAACTTCAACAGCACTTAGTGGTGTCCAAAGCTTTCCAGTAAGCTCTGATAAGGCCTATCTATTTCTTTGTATTGAGATTGTTGTTTGTGCTGAGGCTAAACTTCCTGCAGGAGGACAGCAAAGGATATTGTGCTGGAAGACCTCCCAGAGGAGGTTTACAGCAGGGGGAGTCAGAGTTGAATTATCCTCACACTCAGCCAGCAGAAAGGCAAAACTGCACTTGCAGAGTGCAAGCAGAATGCTAGATATTATTTATGGTGAATCCAAACAGAACTGGGGTTAGCGGAAAGGGCTCTTTGTCTGCAACCACTGCTGCAGGGAAAAAAATGCTGCACCTAAATAAACACCAAACACAAAAGCCAATTGTTTGAAAAATTAAAAACACCGCCCATTTTCAGCTTAAATTAAAGCAGGTATCGAGAGAACTGTGCTGTAGGATTCACTTTCAGCAGAATTGTGAGGCTTTAATGTCCAGACCAGCTGAGCATAGGTGTCTTTACCGCCCCCTACCGTTCACAGCCAAGAACAACTTATAGAAGAAATTCATTCAAAAATGTTGACTTCAATCAGTCCGCGTGGCTGGAAATATAGACAAAAATTGAGATATAATGAATGGAATCGTTTTTATCTATCTGATATAGTTCCTGAAAAACAAACAGAAGAAAATAACGCTCGTGCTATTTATACTTTAACAAAAAAAAAAAAAAAGATAACAAAACAGAATAAATGCAGCAAATAAACAAAAACATTTTGTTTTTAATTAGTTTCAGATAAACATGGTCATCTTTGATACGCGAGAGCAACTTTCCCCTGTAACCCGCGATATGTTGTCACTTTCCTTCAGATGCCTCCGTTTTTACTTTGCTGTTCGCTCCTCAGACAGAAAAAGACATTCGGGGCTTACCTTCAAAGGCACGCGGGCTCCCGGCCACGCGCGTGGACAGCTCACCTATCCCCCACAGGTAAAAAAAAAAAACAACCAGTGAGAATTGGAGCGGTCGCTCTCTACATCTCCTTCTGTGTAGTCTCAGCCTGCAGACTGAAGTAAGAAAGACCACAGCGATATCCAGCACCTATCCGCGTGATGATAACACGCAGGGACACAGGCTCCGCCCACCCACGCCTGCTACCACCCCACTCTGCTCTTTTATTTGTATTCGGATTTTCACGCTCGCTCATGCCTTGGCTTCACAATAAATGTGGACAACAAAGGTGGAGAGGAGACGTACGTAAGGTGATCGTTTGAGGCGCGCGGGGGCGGGGTTGCTTTTAGCCCCACAGTGGCCCCCTCTGGTGAAGGGCAGAAAAGTTACCCTCCCAAAGACATCCTCACTTTGGTTTTTATTTTGAAACCCTTTTCTGATCAACGGATTATTTTCCGCTCTTCGATTCACGTCAAGAGAAAATCAGAAGTAAAAGTTTCCAATTCCTGCACAACTTTTTTTAATTTAAAGATTTTATTAATTCAGCTGGAACGTTTATTCCAATTTCATGGAATTCAATTCAATTATTGTTTAGAATTAACTTTTTTGGGGTTATATTTCTAGATGTTTTCAAACAATATTTCATGTTTTCAGCGAAATGAGATTTATACAACTATTGATGGTTATTGTGACATTTGTATCCGCATGATTTGGTTATTTTACCAACCAATTAAAATATGACTTAACTTGTTAGGAGTTACTTGTAAAGATACTGCAATGCAATGTTCTTTTACAACAATAATTCTAGGTTATCCAGACAACAAACAATAATAGTCTGATAAAGTTATTGGAGATAATTGTGCTAATAATTGCTACAGTTAGAATAAAAGCAAATTTGTTAAAAGAATGACAAATTTGAAAACCTTATATTGTCAGATTGGGTTTGTAACAGAGTAATCCCTAAGCAAAAAGTAGGATGCTTATATTTTATTTTATTTTGTATACTTAAATATAAGCATGGCAAGTATACCATAGACCATGCAGGTGTAGTGTAGCTACACTAACCGAATACTTCTTCAAACTAAAACGTAACATTTTGAGCTTACAATACAGATAGTATATTTAAGTAAACTTCAAGAATACTGCATCACTTTTAGTATGCTGTAGACTAATTGTAATACACTTAAATAGACCACTTGTTGCTAAAAGGTATTTTTAAAAATACCATCTTATTTTGGCCTAGATTGAGTTAAACTCAGGACAATCACATCACAAAACTGTCATGGATGAAGTGATCATGACAGTCAAAGTGTATGCTGAGAGCAGACCAACCCTCGCCATCAGGATACTGAGTCATTGTTAAATGGATGTGGCCTAAATTGGTTGTAAACATAAAACCAGACAAACTTATCAAGAGTCTAAAAACAGTTATGCTTTGAAAAAACAGTGGTTTTACTGGTTTTTGGGTCGATTTGGGTCGATTCCTCATTAGCCACAACCTAGTAGGAGCCACAAAGTCATGCTTCACCCTTTAAAAACTACATTTCCCAGTCATCCCGACGCATTTGTGACGTCAAATGCTTGCGCCGGCTTTGTTTCCATAGCACCTTTCGAAGCTTTTAAAGGCGTTTTGACGGATTAGCGGCGGGTCGTTTGTTTTGCTTTGTTGACACAATGTCCAGCGATAATCAGGAGAGTCTGTTTTCGTTCGAGTTTTTGGTGGAGAACATTCAGCTGAAGGGACGCTGCAAAGCCTCCCGGGAGCTGGCTCTGGGAGTCAGATTACTGGATTTTCCAACGCTGCTCATTTATCAGCCCCAGAAGAGCGCGCCTGCGCAGAAAGACGACCCGAAACTGTTGGAATATGCGTTTAACAGAGGCAAGTCCTGCTTCTTCAAAATGAATTTGAGTTCACTGCATATCCGTCTGACCAGCAGCCCTCTCCATGCTCTGGTGCTGGATGTGACAGAGGAGATGCCCAGATTGCTCGGCTCCTGTCTGTTATCTGTGACTGAAGCCATGAGCAGAATTTGGCAGGATGTGACTGAACGTGGCTCTTCTCGGCCCTCTTCTCACGGAGAACACAGGGTTATTGGTATTTGTGACCTCTCTGGGGGGAAAGTTGGAACCGTATCCCTAAGCTATAAACTGGTATATCTCGGAGCAAGTTTATTGCCACACATCACAAAGACGAGGACTCCTGCAGGGCCCCCTGCCTCTGAGGAGGAGCACCTCTCCACAGAGCCACAGACCCAGACTGAAGAAGTTTCAAATACCCTCAATGAAAATAAGAATGCTATAAGTGGAGACAGTTTTGAGGAATATTTAACTTCATTCTGTCCCCCTCAGCTTTACTATTGTAGCGCTGATCATGAGAATAATAAAAGTGAAGACCACATACTGGATTTTGAAGCTTTTACGCTCCATGATTCATCGTCTGAGAATGACGACGAGAAATCTAAAAGTCCAATGACTCAGAGGGTTCACCAGAAAGCGCCAATCTCCCAACAAACGTCAAGCAGCCAAGCCGCTAGTGGGGGAACCCAGAAGGTCCTCAGGGAGGCCTTACGACAGTTGCCTCTCCTAAACGCTCTCGTAGCTGAACTGTCACAGCTGTATGGAGAGAGCCCACATCAGGCTTTGTCTGTTGACCACAGGCGGGCTTCCTCAGCTGGAGACAAAAACACATCACAGGAACTACACCAGTCCCTGCACACAAGCAGAAAGTCAACCAGTCCTAGATTATTCCATGTACAACCCTCTGCAAACAGCCACAAACCTCACATTGTAGTGAAAAGGAACGACAGTCAGGAAGAGACTTTCCATGAGAATAAAAGCTCCAACAAATCTCACAGGAAAAATCTAGTATACGGGACAACTAAAACATTGAATCTGAGGCTGAAGCAGATTTCTCCTATCAAGGGAAAAAGGCGTGAATGCATGGAGGCAAAGAGTCAAACCGAATCAAGGACAGCCAAAGGAAAGCTGAGGTCAAAAGGAACAATCCTAGGACCAAGCAAAAGAAAATCATTGTCAAGCCTGAGCCCCAGCATCAATGAAAATCCAGAGACAGAGATTCAGAGGCTCACGGCAAACTCTGCGCTGCAGGGAACGAGCACTGGGAGGCAAATGGCTCAGCGCGGGAGAGGTCGCGTTGAACTTGGTAGAGATGCTCAAGGAATTTCAGAAAAAGCTCCATGTTCATCAGCAGGCTTGAAATGCATTCACATTCTGAGCACGGATACTGACAGCTTGCCCTGGAGCAAAGACAAGCTCGAGCATCACAGCAAATCAGATCAGTCAGAGTCTGAGCCTGAAAGAAACCAAGACGAAATTGAATCTTCCAAAAGCAGCAGAGGCTGCAGCGCAAAGTTTTCATTTTCAGATGCCAGCGTTCACGAGAGCGAGGAGGTGGACTACACAGACGACTTCGACAATCTAGCATCCAGTGATGCCTGTTCTCCTGACCTCTGGAGCAGTCCTGAGCCTTCCGGAGTTAAGACTCTAAAATCTCCCGACATCAACCATTCTGAATCTACTTCCGAGGGTGTCCAGAGGAGATCTTCCCCTCTTCCTGTTCCTGTTAAAGCCCCGCACTCTCCACGTTGGACTCTGATGGAAACTCACATCATCCAACCTCGAACCCACGGCTCAGCTCTTAGTTTTTCCTCTGATGAAGATTGGAACGAGCCGTCGTCTCCGAATACCATTCTCTCTAAAAAACAAATGTTATCAAGAAACAATCAGGAAGCAATTTACAGTGTGGAGAGTCCTGCAACAGTCAGTGGTGAGAAGTCCTACAAAAGCAGCCAGACTGTGACAGAAGTTTCTTCAGAATCGTTTTGCTCGTTCTCATCTCAAGAGGTGGAGGAACTCCAAGAAGAGGTTGGATCTCTGGATTTTAGAAAGGAGTATCGTCACATCTCAAAGCTTGTGGCCAGCAAACTTCCTGGATACACAATGTGAAGGAACTAATGCAATCTCCCAACATCAGAGACTTTTCCTGAGTTTCATATTCCTGCAGCATCTGGGAAAAAGTTACAAACAACGGCAAGCTTTTGGTTCACTTTAAACCAGACTATTTTCAAAGCAACATCGCAATGACTACATATTAGATGTTATAAATGAATAGAAGTTCTATGACCTATTTTTAGATTAAAAAATGTGAAAAGTTAATTCAAATAATTTGTCATTTATATATTTCATTTAAATAATATTAAGTAATTAAATACCCACTCCAATGAAAATGATCTATTTGTTGTTTTTAACATGTTCTTGTGGCACTTTTATGATGATGGTTGACAAATATTAAAAAAATTATGTTTAAAATTGAATTTTTGAGGATATTTTTATTTAAATCGTTGTAAATCAGGAGCAGACGCAAAAAAATGCAGTTTGAAAAAGGTGGTATTTGTGACATAAAACATATGTTGGGAGCTCGGAGTAGAGCTGCTGCTCCTCTACATTGAGAGGAGCCAGAAATCAACCTGTCCAATCAGAGAGCAGGTGCCCCGCCGCAGACTTTAAGGGGGATTTCTGTGTTAATGTGATCAAGAGGAATGCACATAGGTTAATTGGTTATTCTGAATTGTCCATAGGTGTTAATGCAAGTGTGTATGGGTGTGTGATTGTGGCCCTGCAACAGACTGGCACCCTGTCCAAGGTGTCCCCTGCCTTCGCCCACGAGTGGCTGGGTAAGGCTCCAGCAACCCCATGACCCCAAAAAGGGACATTTGAGTTTTTTAAATGTGTTTTTATTATCCAGGTTCTAATAAGACTTTTCTGATTAGAGTGGAGCATGTCCAGCTTTGCTTCATGACTTCATGACAAATAATTTTCAGTTGGACGAACGTCATCAAGTGATCCCAGCTGCACACTTGTTGACTTTTCATTAGGAGTTTAAGGTCTTTGCAATTTTCACTTATGGCATTACAATGCAGAACAAGGAGCCCAGAATTAACACAATAAAAACACACCCTGTCACAAAAACATGAGTAAGTTTTACTATGAATATTAAGTTTTATTTGTCCAATGTCACCTAAAACATAGACAAAAAGAAACAGAACAAGGACAAGTTCCATTTGAGAGAAAGCCAGCTTCCATGCATGGAGTGGTGGAGATCCATTTGCCAGCTTGTCTGCAGCTCGGTGTATCTACCCAATCTGTAACAGCAACCTGATCCGCCCACACGTGCGAATATTGAGTCACTTTCACTAAAGCAGTCAGAGTATGTCTTTGTATTTTAATAACAATAACCGCTTAAAATGTTTATAAGAAGGACAATGTTGAAAAAGATGAAAGAAAAAAAGAAATGATCAGGACTGCATAGATCGGACCACAAATGTCTTCTTCTGTTTCGTTTAAGCAGAGTTTTCTTGTATTATTTAGGTGTCAGAGATCCGTTGTTAAAAGATAAACACAATGGCATTTCACTGTGTTTATTTTCACTTTAAAATTATAAATATAAAAAGTCCTGTGTTTTTTTTAAATTGTTATTAGTAAATGCAATATAATACGCTGGTAAGGAGTTTGGTTTGTGTCGATCTATTTTTGAATAAAAAAAATGTAGAAAACATGACGTCATCCGTTACTGAGAAGCACCGCGCATGCGTAGTGTATGTGTACGGAAGCGATGCTGAAGCACGTTTTTCTGACAGGACCTCCAGGTAACTTCTGTCAACCAAGTATTGTATAAATATTCTAAGCTCAGTGAGGTTACAATGAAGGTTAATGTAAAAACAAAAACAGCAGCGGGCAACTTTATTTTAGTGTCGTTTTACTTTAAAGGTCCTATTCTTATTTTTAGCTCGTTTAAGCAGAACAGCTGGTGTTATCTGATCCATTTGGCTGCTTGTAAGCTGTTATTGAAGACTTTAAACGGATGTGCTGTGTTTTTCACAGGTGTGGGTAAAACCACTCTGGTCCAGAAAGCCTGTGAAGCTTTGTTGTCTTCAGGAGTGGGAGTTGAAGGGTTTTACACAGAGGAGGTCAGAGAGGGGGGCAGGAGAGTGGGCTTTGATGTCGTCACGTTGACCGGGGAGAGAAGCCACCTGTCCAGAATCAGGTAGAGAGGATTCTCATCCCATCCAAACAGCCTGCTCCCTTTCATCGTCTTGTTTTGACTCCTCCATGCTTCCTCCTGTCTGTCAGAGGAGGCGCTGCTGGATCTCACAGCAAACACACAGTGGGACCCTATGTGGTTGACCTGCCTTCATTTGAACACGTGGCTCTTCCCCTCTTCAGAAAGGTAAACGTAAAGAACAAAAACTAACATTTCGGAAAACAAAAGTAGTTTCCAGAAAACAAAATGTGGTGTTAGAAAATCAAAACACAATGAAAAACCGAAAAAAGGCAAGTACTCTGGGACATCACTGATTGCATGCTGATGTCCAGCATCACTTTATGCCAAATAACTTTCATCTGAAATGATGGACAGGTGTCATTGTCCAATCAGCGGAATCCAATGGTACATAGCTTTTTCAGTTGCTTATCATGTCTCGTTGATGACTTTTGTTTCCCAAAATGTTTTTTTCTTTTTTGCGGAAACTGGAAAAGGCAAGAACCATGAGAGACAGGGTTTTTATTTTGGCTTTAAACGGCAAACTCATAATTAAAAGACCACTGGGAACGCTTTGAAAATTGATCAAAAGATGATCGGACATTAACGTTCTAATTAGAGGCCTTCCTAACACCCCCACCACCACCGCCATGGCGTTTTTAGTGTTGGTGGTGTCGTCTTGGCGTCACTGACCTGATTCATGCAGATGTTGGCTGCACATTTTTCAGTTTTGTCTCTCTACTCAAACAAGCAGAAATCATTTGAACTTTTATCACTTTTCATTGTGGGAAATGTTTTCATCCCTTTACAATCCTGTTTTGAGGAAGAATACATTTTTAAGTTTCCATATCAGCTAAATTTGATTTTTTTCAATAAACATTCACTTCTACAAAGCTCTGGTTGGCTATAATTTTTGTTCTTCAAAGTGTAAATAATAAAGAAGGATACTGAATAATTATGATGTAAGGAGTGAGTGATGTGTTTGTGTGCCTCCAGCTCAGGTCAGCAGGTAGCGGCAACACGAAGGTGTTTGTCATTGATGAGATTGGAAAGATGGAGCTTTTCAGCCAGTCGTTCATCAGAGACGTAAGTCAGACTTTGGACAGTTCCTGTGTCATTCTGGGCACTATACCCCTTCCAAAGGGCAGACCGCTCAGTCTGGTCGAAGAGGTTCGGAGCCGGAGCGACGTCAAGGTTTTTCATGTGAGCAAAAATCTGTTTACAGTCTGCGAACATGGGAAATATCTGGGACACTAGCTATAGGACAACGTTTGCATTCTATCTGCTGCTTGGAGGACAGAAGGGCCATGACCCTGCATTATCTCTCAGCTTTTGAAGGATTAAGTGTTAGTCATGCATGACTGAGTACACAACAAAAGAGCATATCATATTTCAAAATAATTTGCCAGGGAAAACAGGACATTATCGTGTAAAATGCTTACTGAGCTCGGCAGATATTAGGTCAGAATAAGGTTATGAGACAGTCTGGCTGGAAGTCTGTTTTCTCCGTTTTTAGACGGGATTAGTAAACACGCGGATGGACAGGGGGTCAAAGATTAAAGACTAAGCATGTGGTTTGATTATCTTAAAGACCCACTCCTGCTGCCCTGCAGAAACTATGTCCTGAAAAGTGACACAAGTTTTTTTTAAATTTGAGCTAAGAACAGCATAATTATAATTAAAAAATGCTTTGAAAAAAGATCAAAGTCTAATCGGAGTGGGACTTTAAGGTGGACATGGAATAAAACCAGGTCTTGTTTTTATTCTTGTGTATTCATCATTTAGATAGGCGTTTGTTATTGCTTACATACCGGCTATTCTAATTATTCCACTCCTCTTGTTTTGTAGGTGTCTAAGGAGAACAGAGATGCTCTTCTACAAGACATTTTAACAACTCTGCAGGAGTGTTTAAAACATGCAACCTAGTCTGGATGTTTGGAGCTGTCAAAGAAAAAGCTGTACATGTGTTTTTCTGAGATGAGTGTCGATGCGTCCGCTCGTCTACGCCTCCCAACAGATCGACCCCTCGCTAACACCAGGGGTTGTGACCTGCACCACACAGAGAAGAGCGACATCCTGAGCTGTTGGTGTGTCACATGCATGTATTTATGTAAACATTTCTCCTTTTTGTTCTATTCATGCTGCCTTAAATTGGATTGTATGCTGAATAATTGATTTAAAGATGGAAGACGGAGAAGGCGAGTGTAAATACCCCCACAGAACAGGTCTAGATCTGTGCCACATGCTGAAGTGGCCTTTCATTCCTCATTTATTCTTCTAAAAGCCGATGTGAACGAGCATGCAAAATTTTCATAGAGGATAACACAAAGCTGTGGCCCAACGAATGTCTCCAATTCTTTACAGCGACAGTGTCTTGTCCACTTGAAGGTTTTGTTTATCGCAAAGCGATCAGTATTTGGTGTTGTAATTCTGTTATTCCTTTTTATGTTTGATTTTCCCTGTTCTAGAAAACAAAAAGTTTGCTTAAAAAATCAGTATCTCATATTTTAAATTTGTAAAGTCTTTGCAAAAACGTTATAAGTTCATTAGTTTGTTTCTATTAAATTGTTAAAAAAATGCAATTCTGATTAAAAAATTGTTTGCTTGAAATCATTTTTGTTTAAATTCTGATTGTTTCCATTTAAAAATCTGACAAACTGTAAATCTTTTCTCTGCCATGCTTCTATATTGACAGTTTAAAGTAAGAGATGTTTTTTTCCAGTCTAGAGGACTGCAACATGAGGCTCTGGAGCAACATATGGCTCTTTGAGGCTCCTGTTTGAAGAATAATAAATGTTTTTGATTTTAAAAAATGAAGTATTTTTCAGACTATAACGCGCCTCAGACAAAACAGATCTGTAAAACTTTTATTTCCCAAACAGTTGAAGCACAGTAGAAATCCCCCTGCAAGGTTACTGACTACATTACCCATAATGCTCCAATTATCCATCAAGTGGTTTGGCTTCTTAGATTACCAAAGTCAAACATTTTGACAGATTTTTGTGTACCACACAAAATCAGTTTAAAGTTAGTAACCAGAATAGGACTGCCTTTTAATGAATACAATTCACGGATTTTAAAAGGGTCACACCGTCCAACAATAGGGCCATTTCTTTAGCTCTGATTTCATTTTAGCTTGTTAGATTTACGGATTTCTGGCTGATATGCACCACCAACTATAAGTTCAACAATAAAAAAAATGCTCACATTACCTACATTTGCTGCATTGAGATGTGACAGGGTGTCTTTTATTTTGAAAGGAAATCATGGGAACCTCTGTCAAAAGTATTTGGAATTTCAGAAATATGTTCTCTTTATGGATCTGTTTTATTTGTGCAAAAACAAGTTATTTATATTCATCACTAACGTATCAATAACGTAAATGTAAATACAATTATTTTTCTAAAGTGAGACTTTATGGGTCAGAAAGAAATCAACCTGAATGGCTCTTTAAATGTTGAAAGTTGCAGTCGCCGGCTCTAGTCTAACCTGCTGAAACTGTTGGTTATAAAAGCCAATATTGCCGTTCTGTTACAGTCATGATTGCCCTAAATTCTTGTTCCGGCTTGTTTTTGTAATATATTAGTGCTATAATAAAGGCATGAAAATGGATAACGAACTAAACAAATCTTTCATGAAACACCTTCTGCAGTCAAATCAAGGGAAAGATTGAAGCCAAAGTTGTAAATATTTATCGATTTTCATTCGTGGATCAAAGCAGGTTTTGTTGGTAAAGCGAGGAGTGGAATGCATTTTAATAGTTTAGCATTCTGTGCATTGATGTTTCTTTGGTTTACAGTCGCTGAGTTGGAGTTGGAGCCCCAAAGTCTGCCAGCATCTTTGTTGGAAGTCTGGCAAAGATGCTGTTTTTTTTTCCCTGCATCAAAACATCTTTAGGTCATTTCAAAGAGAAAAACAAGCTTTAAAGGCTGTTCTGGCTTGTTTCTCACTCCTTGTGTAAGTGATGTGACCTGTCAGGCTGGCTGTAGAGAGGGCTGCCAGCTGCGATCTGCGTCAGACATGCTGCTGTGCCAGCATCTGTTCTGCTGCTGACGTCCCGCTGCATCAGCTGGCACCAACGCTCACTGAAAATATATAGTGTCAGTACTGCAATGATAATATTTTTGGAGTGGAATGGAAACGTGATGACCCGTAGCTGCTGAAGGTTTGCAGACTTAGCTGAGTCGCTCGGTGGACTTCTTCCTGCTGACAGAGCTGTCTGCTCTGGAAGGTGAGGTTCTGCAGCCGGCTGCAGAGGAGCAGTCGGGTTGTGTTATACTGACAAACATCTTATCAGTTTTACCATGGATGCATGTCATTGTTAATGAATTAATTCCCATCCATATCCGTATTGTTATGATCAATATTTATTAAAGGAAAAATACACCTTTTCTAATTTTCACAGGTAAAAGTGGTGCAGCTTACAGCAGGAAATATATAAAGGAATGTAGCTATGAAGTGTGGAACTAAGAAGCTCAGAAGAGTGATGCCCAAAAGGCAAATGTATTTGTAGGGTCAGATATTCTTTACGATTGTTTTTCAAGAAAATGCTTGTTGTTGCAGAGTAAATTTAAAAGTTTAAACAGCTGTTGCATCTCTGGAGTAACCAGAACCTCATCGTGGGACTTGAGGCATCGAAGGGTATGGCCAGATGTATGTGTGGCACCCTGCACGCTTTTAAAGCTCCGTTTGTGAAGGACAGAGAAATGCAAAAAGCTTACCACCAATCCAGGACAAAAGGGATTTGGTCTCTGAAGGGAGGGGTGGAGTTTGGTAAGGGGCTGTGGCTCTGATGGGGACTCTTTAGCGGTGCATGTGCTGCCCCAGAAACCTGAAAGAACGTCGTTTCATACGACTCTGCTCCAGCTTTCCAAAGACTCCACAGAAAACCACAAAGTTTCCTGAAAGGAATTTTCTGTCAGATCTTCATCTGAACAAGCTCCTTAGCATCTGAACTGTGAACTGCAAAAGCCTAAACATGGTAAGCACTCAGCAACAGGCCCCAAAATCAGGGTCATGTTTGTTGTGGGGTCAGTGAGTTTTCCTAAGCTCTGTGTGGCATCGCTAAGTATGAAAAGCAAAAAAAAAAAAAAACAGATTTGATACTGCTGAGCCTCCTCATTCATTAATTCCATCATGCTTGTGGATCAGAGTCAGTCTGGCTCAGAACAGACAAGCTACAGTCTATATGTTTATCCTAACAGTCAACAGGGATGAGAAGAACTGAAACAGTCTCCACGCTTCTCAGATCTGTAAGCACATCTGTAGCTCCACACATGAATGATGGTCGGTTGCTTTCACAGTGGACTTTCTAGTCTGTCTGTTCAGTTATTGATTAGTTTGGCAGATACAAATACTTATTTCCAGCACAGAAGAAAACTGAAAAGAGAAATCATGAAAGTTCAGAATATTTTAAGTGAAAAAATATGATCATCATAGATCCAATAAATAAAAATGAGGTTAGGTCTGCTCTTGAGCATGCAGTGTTATATTGAATCTATGTAACAGGTTCGCAAATAATAAATACTTTTGCACAGATTGATGAATAATAAACACATTTTATTCAAAACAAATGTCAAATTTGATTACAAAAACAGTTTTCCTGTAACTGAAGATTTAAACTGAACAAAGGCCATTAATTCATTAATGTAATGACTATGATGCTTTTTTCAAAAATTTGTTTTAGTTCAGTCAGTTGATTTTTAAAAATCCAGTCCTGGTAAAAGCAAATGAAATGAAATTAACTAGTGAACAGTAAAAGTGGTTTAAAAAAAGTCAAAGAAGTAAAATGTAAAATAAAAGAACAATTTCTAGAAGCTTTTAATTTTCTTCTTGAAGTAAAATTCTATTTAATCTCTAAAAACTATTATTTTTACTGATCCAAAAAGGACTTTTGGTTTGTTTAGAAACCAGATTTTGTTCACATGAAAAAAAATCAACTAAAAATAAGTTAATAAAAATGTCTCTCATTGACTTATATCAAAACATTAAAAATAATGACAGAATTTTATCTTAAAAATAAAAGTTATTTATATGATGCTTCTGTTTAATAACGTGTTTATTTTTCAGACATCCCTTTCCGCATCAGTGAAGCTCTTCACAGCTCTTCAGATCTAAACACGTGTTGAAGCACAAGACGACCGAATCTTTAAAATCCCACTCTGATCATCTTCTGATCTATTTTTAAAGCCTTCCCAGTGGTCTTTTAATGAGGATTATGCCGTATTTAGCCCATCCATCCATCTTTGTAACTTGTTATATCCCTTTCAGGGTCAAGAGGATGGAGCCTGTCCTGGCTACTGTTATTTGGGCAAAGGTATGGTACAACCTGGACAGGTCGCCACTCTGTCGCAGGATTACACAATCATCTACACATGGAGCCCACGCGTGCATGGGGAGAACATACAAACTCCACAAAGAAAGGTCCCAGATGGGACTGGAATTTGTGAAGACAATAGTGCTAACAGCTGTGCTACTGGGCAGCCTGCCGTTTTTGGCCAAAATCAAGGAGTTGATGTAGTTTCTAGGACGTATTTTCTGCAGAACAGCATTAGTTCCTGAGAAAGGAAAACGTAGACATATAAGGATCTAGTCATCTGTAAGTGGATGCATCAGAATGGATCGGAGCAGGGAGACTGTGGCCCACCCCGCGCAGTTTCTACATCATTAATACGCTCTTTTTTAAATGGCTTTTTTTCGCCTATTCCTGATTCAGTACGATTTGAATAAAGAGAAACTCAGAAATGCAGCCTAATGTTCCACGAGAAGGAGAAAATGCCACGAGAACATGTTAAAAACATCAACAACACAATTTTCATCAGAGTGGCTCTTTAAGTTTTGATGTCCTCCACATGAAAGCATTCCTTAAGTCTTTTCAAAACAGTCTGTGACATATTTGCTCCTGCAGCTCTTCATCCTCCTAACTACTTCCAAGAAATTTCAAGTGTTAAGTTAGTGTCTCCTGATAGACTGCACACATTGGTTTCAGCTGCTGAGGTCTTTTACAGTTTAGAAGTCAGAAGCTGCAGCTTTACTCTCATGGTGCTTTCACATTGCACACATTACATTATAAAACTAACATTAGCATCATAAAAATAATGCTTCTCGAGGTGTAAACGTTACAGAGACAGGTTTACGATGCCATGTCTGCAGGAGGAAGTCATGTGTAAAGAGTCATGCATCTCTCCAGAGAGTGATGCATGACTCTCCAACCTGGTGGGGTCGGGGCCCGAGGACATCTTCCTGCTGTTTCCCTCCGCTCCTGCTTTCTGGTAATCTCTTGGCATGAAGGCGATGACCTTCGTGAGTCACTTCGCTCTTAAACACACAGTGGACTTTGGCTCACCTTTGAGAGACCATGTCATGTCTGCAGTGGTCAGACAGCACAAGCACAACAAAAGTGTGGGAGTCTGCTTCGCAGAGCAGCCATTGACTGTTGTATTGACTGATTGCACTGCATGAAGCCGCTCTCAGAGACACGCAAACATAATGTGCTTCCCTGCCTGAACCCCCCCTCTAGGGTGCATTAAACGACCTGTCAACAGAATGCATAGAGGTCAGAGGGGAGGGTGGAGACTCTGTTCTGCGACATAGTGATCAATTGATTGGCTGGTCTGTGACCTTCAGAAGGATATAGCTGTCACTAAAACCATGATGGAGAAGAAAAACACTCAAAACATCTTTATTGTTAAAGTTAAAAGCCACACATTTTTGTGGCTTTAACTTCATATACAAAGTGTGTGAGAGTGATTTTGTAAAAATCGCTCTGGCGTAAGCTTTTTTATCCCCATATTGTCAGAAAATTAGGAAAATCGCCAAATTTCACACTTTGCCACAAATTGGCCACCAAGCCATAAGTCCTGTGGCCATCCCGCAATATTTGATGTCCCCAACATGTGTATTTTGGTTTTATTAGTGGATTTAGAAACATGTATTTTTTGAGCCTCATCAGAGATGTTGTCTTTTTTTTTTTTTTCATTTTCAGGCACGTGCAATTTTTGTGTTTTTGAGGCATTCATGTTTGCGCATTGCATACGAATCATTTTATTGCAGCTATTGTGGAAAATCTTTTGCTTTTTCTGTTTTGTGCTTAAGCTGACTGCACCAAGATTTCGGTAGAACGATATTATAAAAAGCTTAAGTGAACATTTGATGGGACACCACAAACGTGCATGTAACAACCCACTAAAGAGTGTTTAATGTCATCATGCAGATCTGCAGCTTTTAACAATAACATGATGAGAGGATTTGCTGCTTCTGACCAAACTCTCTTGATAATTCTAACATTTCTGCTGCTGCCAAGTGAAAAGGCTGCTCATCTGGTTCTGGGATTTAAGCTTTACTGCTGTTAAACAGACACATTGTCTGCATCTTTCACCTGAACAAACAGCTTCAGTCACTTTGTGACTATTTTGGCTTCAGTGTTTGAACCCGAAACATAAATATTCAAGTACTGCCAATACTTATGGATCGGCGGATCTAAATGTTTAAACATCTTCAAACATCATTACACATGGAAGCAAAAAATAGTTTACATTGTTATGACCAAAAGAAATCAAATAAGGAATTGTCGCTTTGATTTAGTTTTTTTCTTCTGAGAATGTGGCTTTCGTCATCTTTTCTGGTATCCTGTCTGTAAATCCTGACAAACATGTAAATCCCCTCTTTGGTTTAACTAATCTGCTGCAGACATGTAACCGGGATTCACGGAAAACGTTGTAATGCTAAAGACTGGCACTTTGTAAATTCTTACTGCTAGGAGCTAATAGTGCGACCGCGTTTGCAGAGAATGTTTGTTCCCCAGCATAGAGGCACTGCTCAATATGCAGTTTTGAATTATGAATCTGAGAGATATCAGGGTTTATTTTGCAAAAAGGAAAACTAATGAAAGCCATGAGCCGTGTTGTATAGCCCGCAGACGCCACCTGCCCTCGCCGCCCCCTTTTGACCTGCAGTAACCGGCTGAGCCGAAGCGGCACGCTCCTCAGTCTCCCCTTCTGCACCTGCCACCCCAGTCAGAACTGCATGTGACAAAGTCTTTTTTTTTTTTCAAAATGGCGGCCTTTTGTTGGTTTTATGTCCATCGCAATTATTCTATGTTTTGATCACCTGGGGGTGACAAACAGGTCATTGTAATTTTTAGAATAAATCTATAAGGATTTCATTGGCAACAGAGATTTCTTGTTAGCCACACTCACATTCCAAATATGCTCACGTTTTATGTCATAGAGTTTTGTTCAGCTTGAGCCAATTTCCCCAATGTTCCAGTAAAAAATGTGCGAGCCTTTTTTGCGAGTTTGTCACATGAGCACTGTTTTACAAATTTTAAATCCAACATTTTGTCCTAAAATTTCTTCCCAATGATGCTTGAGGAGCAGGGGTTGTGCCAAGGGGTAGCTGGGGGGTTGCTATAGCAACTGCAAAAATTTGGCAAAGCAACCCCCTTATCAACCCCAAATGTGTAAAGGCCTAAATATAATCCTTAATTTGAAAGAAAATTCCTGGGCACAGTTTTATTGAATGTCATCAGTTTCCATTTATTATTGAATGCTTTTCATGCTCGTTTATAATTTGTTTTGTGTTCATTTGTGACATAAAACCTCACTGAAAAGACAGTAGGAGAAGTAAGCTGTAGGTCCTGTGACCGTCCCAAAATAATTTCAAAACTTCCTCGTCATGTGTGTTTTGGTTTAGTTGGTGGATTTCGAAATATTCTTTTTTTTTTAAACCCAATAAGATAATTTTACTACAACTGTTTGGAAAAACAAATAAATCTGTAGGTGCAGCTAAACAGAAAGTTTCTTGTTTTTTATTATGTTTTGCTGGTGTTAAAAAAAGCTCCCAGACATGATGAGAACAGTATCAAACTGCTGATTCACTCAAGAACAAATGTTACTAAAAAGAATCATGCATCCAAAGGATTATCCATACTTCATGACAAAGCGATCAGGATATCAGCTGTAAAGGAAAGGAGAAAGAAAATCCACAGAAAAAACCCAAAAGGAATGAGATTTGTAATACAGCGCACACCAGCGTTCTGCTTCAATGACTGCAGTTGCATTAACACTCATGAAATATCAGCTGTAACGTTCTATCCAAATTATCCGTCACAACAAAAGTGAAGCAGTTGCAAGTATTTGCATCATAAATACAGTCAGTAGTAATGCTGCTTTTTGTCACCTTTTTGCTCAGTGTGTGCTCAGCACATCAGAGCCTCTCTGTCAGAGACATCCTCATATTCAGAGCTCTTTCTTTCCAAAGAACTTTTTAAAGACGGACTTGTTGCTCGGCCGGGGCAGGCTTGCAAAGCTCCTCAGAACCGGTTCTGGATGAGCGTCGTGCTGCCACCCTGCTGAGGCTGGGAGTGGAGACTCACTGCTTCTAACCAATGAGCTCTCGCCTGACTTTTCCCCGACAACCAGAGTCACTGAGTAATTGGAGCCTTTTTCCAGGCCTTTTCCTGCAGGGGAGTGCGCTGTGGGTTTGATCCTCTGGTAAGTTGCTGCAAAAAATACAGAGAAAGTAAAGAGACTACACATGAAAAGAGCTAGAAATAACAGGAGAGGATGGAAAACTGGTTAATAAATGGCTCCTCACAGGAAGTGAAGGAGTGGGAGCGGCTCTTGCTGCTGAGCCAGTCCTGACCGACGGATGGAGGGCAGTGGGTGGAGGAAGACGTGCTCTCTCTGAATACTTCTGAGACTCGGTGAGTCACGCCGTGCATGAGACGCCCGTCATCTAAAGAGGGTCAAACGAGGAGCAGAGAAGCTGACCAACAAAAAGCGGAACAATTTCTGTTGAACACATCCAGACCATGGCTCTGTCACAACAGCGCCTTAGCTCCCCCTGCTGGGACTGTACGTTCATGCAACAACCATTCTTGTAATTGATAAATCAACAAACCAGTGTCTGATAAATATTCATGGATTGTTTTTCCTGTGAGCATCCTGGTGGGACTGAGTGAGCAACGGGTCTCACCATAGCAGCCTCCGTCAGAGGAGGTGATGGTTGGATGTCCATCTGAACTCCTGAGGTGACTCTGATGCCTGCTGAGGACCACTATTTCTTTGGCTGTGGGTTTACGTGAGGGTAAAGTGATGGAAGCACCATGCTGAGAGGAGGAGTGACAGCTGGCTCCATCATGACACCTGAAGTACCCTGATGATGGTCCTCTGCAGAGAAGATTGATTTTTATATTTAAAAAAAAATATCTGGCATGCTGCAGAATTCTAGCTGCTTTATCTTACATGAACATGGGAACTCCATGATCAGTCCTGGATGAAAAGGATAAAGATCTACTCTGACCTTTGAAAAAAACAATAAACAGATCAGACTTTTTTGTTCAAATAAATCGGTGAGGTTTGATGTGAAATCTTACCTGTGCTTGCCTGGATTCTCATGACCCATTTTTTCATCATGAAGTGTGAGGAGGTACTGAACAGATACTCTGAGCCGTCGTGGAGCCTGGAGCCCAGAAAACAGGAAAACACCCCAAACAACAGCTTATACAACAGCTTTAATCTGAAAGACTCTTCACTTTAGCAGCTTTTTACCGCAGTCGAAAGCAATTGGGCTTTTTGGTGTAGTCTGAGGCAGGAGAGCACTCAGCTCCCATCAGGTTCAGTGGAAGGCCGCATGCAGAGCTCTGAGGCACAGACAGATCATTAGTCACCACATACGCCCAGCTTCCAAACACGACTGCTTATTTCCCCTGCCTACCCGCAGCGTATCCTTTCTGTCCTGGAAGAAGCACATGGTGTGACTGTATAGGACAGCATTGTAGGAGTTCCATCCTCTGGAGGCAGCCTGTGAAAACAAGATAAGAGCGTGAGCTGCTGACGGGGAGCTTTATGTTTGCTGACTGTGGTGACTTCATCATCTCTCACTTTTTTCCCTCCCGGCTGCAGCCGGTGCTTCCTTTCCAGAGCTCCCTCCATAGACTGTAGCTCAGGTTTTCCACTCTGAATGGGTTTGAAGAAATCACATCATTCATGAATGCGGCAGATGAAGAACATTAGGCAGAAAAGTCCGCCTCACCAGGATGAAACAGCGCCCTCCGGTGCTCACTACACTGTGTGGCTTCTCCTGGGTGCTCTGCGAGGCTCCGTCTGAACTCATGAGGGCCGAGACTGTGCTCAGCAGTTGGTCCTGTTCAAGCAGATGAGATCCAACAGTCAGTGCAGCTACATTTTTACTGATTAAACAGGAGATAAATGACTACGCTTGTTAATGTTGGTGAAGGTTCTCAGACCTTTCGCTTGTCGCTGAAAATCTAATTTAAGACCTCGATTACAATTCAAGTGTAAATATAGTTCACAAATGTGAATTTTACAAACAAAATAAATTAACAATGAAATGGAAACACACCGAAAACTGACAAGATAATTGCTCTTCTGAATATTTACTATCAAAATTCAAATAAGTGTCGATTTTAAAGAACCATTTCACGTGGTTTTAACTGCCAACACTTTTTATTTGTTTCAAGATATTTAAAATTATTCTGCATTTTACTATTTTCATCCAGTTATGCACATCAGCTTATAAAGTAGCTGGTGAGAAATGGTCAATATTTAGACCCAATCCCTGAAATGAGATGTTTCTTTAGTTGACAAACAAGAGAAAATAAATACCAGACACTTTTGTTCTTTTTAGGGGCTTTTTGGGTTAAATAATATGTAAAAACATTTAGACTCTGACTAAGGACACTCCTATCATATTATTTTTCAAGACAACAATTTATGGATTAATTTTTCTAACAATCTTGCCACGCCAATGTCATTCAGAGTCTACAAACTTCTAATTCCAACGGTTTTTTCCCTAGTAATTTCCCAATGATGGAGGAGATGGCAGCCTCTTTCCCAAGGTCAAAGGTCAACAACATTTGGTAAACATTTCAGTTCAAACGTTGCATCTCTGATGTCACAGGGGTGCGTAAGGACTGTGAATTTAAGGTAATTATTTAATTAAAAGGCCCCTGCAACATTTAGCTGAACTCTAAAAAGCTCCAAAATAAAAGTCTTTTCAGTCAAATTTAGAATGATAAAAACTCTGACATGCTGGAATCCCTCACCTTCTTCACTGGCAAACCTTTGATAAAATATTGTTAATAAATAAAATCATAATTCCCCATTTTTAAAACTAATACTTCTTTTGGGTTACGTATGGCGGGCATACAGTTTTCATGGACTCATCTTTGCGAATGTGTTTTACTGTTGTGTTTTTGATCTTTTTACCGCCTCAATGAGACCAGCACTTCAAACACCAACCTCACCTTCAAGCAACCTGTGAACTCCTCCACCTGCTCCCCTACCTTCATCCCTTCCTCCTCCTCCTCCTCCTCTCTGTAGTGGTAAACGTATCTCTGGCTGTCCCCGACATCGGGCAGCTTCACTGGGTCAGGAGCGGTCTCGTTGGTTGTCACTGACGTTTTACTGGCTGGTTCTCCGACTGGAAAAGCTGCCCATGACCTCCTGTCTCCTTTAGCCAGTGGAGGAAGGCGGTCTCTGGGTTTTCCCGCCTTATCAAAACCAAGTAAGTCGGGAATGTGTGATGGTAACTTCAACTCTGCTATGAGGAGGTCAGGTGCTGAAGCTGTGACCAGGTCTCTGTAGAGCACCGTCTGGTTCTGAGCTGGTGGGGAGCAGCAGAGAGCCTCTGTCACCTGCTCTGAGCCGACTGAGTCCTCCTGGTGGGGTTGGTACATGATGTCCGAGCAGATGCTCTGCCTGTGGTTAGGAGTTTGGTTCCAGATGTCCTCCAGTTCCTCCTCCTCCTCCTCAAACTCCTGATGGTTAGGATGAACCGGCTCTCTTTCTACCTGTGCAGACTTTGGAGGCGGTCCTGGAGATGCCAAGTGGTTCTCTCGTGTTTGAGAGCAATCTAAAGCTCCCACTTCCAGAGATAGAAGCTTTCCCACCATGCCTTTAGGCCGGCTGTCTGCAGAAGCAACGTCAGCGCCAAGCTTGAAGCTGCTGACACTGGAGATGCCGGAGTCCACCGAGTCCTGACGGACACTGATGCTCGCAGCCGACTTCAGGTTCAGCTTCACGAGTGAGGCTAGGTTTACTTGAAGACCACTGGTTTGTTCCTGCTCGTATTTGGATCGTGCACATTTATGGTAGAGGTGTCCGTTCAGGTCTCGAATGCGCGTGTGAACGCTAAGACACTCGTGTTTAGGAGTGACCGCGGCGGTGCAGCAGGGATGATTCACATAAATGTTCAGATGTGGAGGCCGGCTGCTCTGGTGGCTTTCACCCGGATCAGATTTGGTGTCTGATGATATTTTGCTCCACTCCTGCTTGGCAGCATCACACTGAGCAAAAGGGGATTTCGATAGGTCTCCATCAGGTATGTTCTGACTTTCATCTTTAGGAGGAGGAGGTGGCTGGAAGCCCTCAGGAGGATCTGAGGAGCTGACTTCAGGGATTTCAGGAGACGGTGGCCGTTGTTTGAAGGAGCTCAGGACAGTAGGTTTGTTGAAGTGAAGGTTAAGTTCAGCTCCTTCTCTTTTGGATTCTTGGGGGGCGATGGTGATGATGTCCTGGATGCTGGGGATGAGGGTCACGTCTTTGGGCAGATCAAAGCTCAGCACAGAACCCAAAGAGAGGAATCGCCAGTGGGTTCTGGTCTGAGCTGCTGAGGGTCCAGCGCTTGGTCCTGCTGAGACGGCGTAAGGAGTGATTCTGTCTTCTCTGGAGCACTCTGAGTCAATGTCTGTCAGCAGGGGGTTCTTCATGTAGGCTTCTGCACCATCGCTGTTCTTCAAGGAGGTCTTTGTTCTTCTGTCCTCCTTCAGAGGCCATGTGCGTGTATCATAGGTCAGCGTTCCACATTCATAGTGATGCATCTCATCTGTTTGCTCATCCACTCCCATGATTCTCTGGATAGTGTGTCTGCGCGCATCCCTCTTCCTCTTCCTCTTTTTGCTCATCCTCTTGAGGCTGCTAAAGATAGAGCCGCTGCTGGTCCCCATCAGAGGGTGGAGGACTGCGCTGGTCGGTTGAGGCCCCGATGCAGCAGAAGATGAAGTAGGGGAAACTGGGGGTGTGGAGCTGCTCTTTTGGCGTGGGAGGGTGATGCTCTCATACACGGGAGCCATGGCAAGGCTGTTATCCTTCACGTGCAGGTAGGTGCTCACCTGTAAAATTGAGAAGGAACATTAGGTACGTAAGCAGCGCTGCAGGTGGTCAAGCTCATGCCGACTGCAGGCTGACGCCTCTGAGATTTTGTCAGAGATTTTGGGTTACAAATGCATGAAAACATGAGAACGCAATGTTTATCACAATCATCACACTCCCAACAATCCAGAAGATGGAGGAACGCTTGAACTGCACACACAAATAAAAACGAATGAAAAATGATGGAAGCAAAAGGAAAAAAAGACAAAACAGGAATGCAATGGCAGCTTTGCAGTTCCTAATCAAAGTCATATGCGGCTGCGCATGCCGTCATACGCAGCTGTAATATCTTGACCTTTCACTTGTGTGAGTAATCTTTTGTTTCTGTATGAGCCACAGACCATAAATCATGTTGTGCAGTCTGGGGGCTGTTCTGAAAGGTTCTGCACCGGTTCTCTATCTGCTCTGCTGGCATTTGGGACAAACTCCTTCTGGGAGCCAATCTTTGGAGCACAACTTTCAAAAGAGGAAAGGATGAGGTCACTCTTTTCACAGGGTTGTGGCAGAGCCACGGTGTCGACCACGAGCAGGTTTACATCACAGACGTTCTGGGATAAAGCAGGAGAAAACTTCTGTCTACAGTCGCAGCATGGAGAGGAGGGCCTGTGCTTTGGTGCTCTCTCTGTGCCTGTCAGCTGTTCTTTCCAAGCTGATGACGTTTGAATGCCAAACAAAGGTCATGCCAAAACGAGGACAGATCACTATGAAGATGAATTCATGACAGGAAACACAAATGAGCTTAAAGCGCCTCAGCAGAAAAGTTTGGTGCATGTCAGTATATTTTGTAAAATAACTGAATTATGACATCACAGATAGAGTTGCCCACAGAGGGAGCAACAGAGAGTCAGTTTTATGATTTTAAAATATAATTTGGACTTGGAGACTAACTTGTATCAATTTGTTAATGATACTTGCAAGTATTATACAGATGATGACTTTATAAATGTTATTGATATGGACAAAACATTCTCTCCAATTAATTTTAATTCCAGAAGTATGTATTCTAATTTTGGTAAAATACAACAACATTTGGAACCCCCCCCCCAATATATCCTATTTTGAGAGCTATAACAGTTCATCCAGTCTAATTTTTAGATCAGCATTGTCATCCAAAATTAAGACAAGAATTGAACATTGAAAAACAGATTTTTTCCAAAAAGTACATGTAAATCAAATTTATTTGTTTGTTAAAACCAAACCACTCACCAACACAGATAAAACTGCTGCTTAAAATATCACCTTAAGTGAGAAAAAAACGTTGTTTCTTCAGAGATAATGCTCCAAATAAGATGTTTTTACAATTTTTATCTTAAAACAAGTCACTGAAAAGTTACTAAGGGGTTGGTTTTAGATTATTTCAATTGTAATTATTTATCAAAATAGTCAAACATTACTTGATGAGATTCTGTTTTTGCAGTGTAGCCTTTTAACCTTTGTGACAAATACACTGCAAAACCTGAATGTTGAAGTTAGAAGACTCTTGTCTTTACTCACATAATCTGAAGATAATCTTAACATAAGACTTAAAATAATTGCACAAATAATTTTGGTAGGATGGTTTTTTTTTCAATGGCATTTTTTTTAGCTAAAGTGAAATATACATATTTTTTATTTTAAGAATATATGACTTATTTCAAAATATCCTGTTTTTGCAGTGTATAAACTGTAATCTTCATTTTCTTGTAGGTCAAATTGATAAATTTTAATGTGAGAAAATGTGCTTTTAAAAAAACAAATTTCTTCACTACATAATGCATTCAGCCGTCAGGAGAGACGAGTGACTTGGAAGGTAAAAGACACATTTCCCAGCACTTTGGCTAAATGCAATGTGTTTTTGAATGACGGGGCAACGACTAGCAGTACCTGCAGGAGGTTAGTAGAGCATTCAGAGATCAGCTACACACAGCATGCAGTCCCAGCACACTTTGAGGCCCTGCATGCAGATCCAGGTCACGCCACAGTTTACCTGGTTTGCACTCGACCGATAAACTTTTTTCTTTCGCTTTAAACTACCCAAAGTGTTTTCCAAAAGCCCCTGGCAGCGCCTCCAAAAGCTTTTACAGGCAGATTGAGGCACAGTGGGCTACAGGAAAGAACCAGGAAAAAAGGAAGACATGAAGCCAAAGGAGCCGACACGGTGAAGGAGGGAAATCCCAACGCAGAGTCAGAGGGATGTGCAGGAACCCCTCGTGATGTCGAGCTTCTTACCCTATGAACGAGCTCAAAGGGTTCCTTATCTTCTGCATCAGTTTGAGCAGGCAGGTCAATCACCTGCACCTGGCTGTCCCCGCTTCCTCCAAAGCTCAGGATGAGGTTAACTGCCTGCTGATTGCGGCTCTCCTTCAGCACCATGACGTTTGTCTGCGGAGAATCAGGCTCGACTCCTATTCCATTCATGACCTCGTATCCATCCTCTGATAGCCCCTCATGCTGCTCGGCATGCTGAAGCGGCTCGGCTGCAGGATCTGCTCGTGTGCTTTTCTCGCAGGTTTGGGCCCGTAGGGCCTCGACTTCAGAATCTGAGCTCTGCACACAGGAACGCCAACAAACATTAGTCTGCAAGTATTTACTCGACATGTGTCTGCTGTTCGGGAACTTTTTTACATGAAGTTTCCACTTTTGTGGTATGGTGACAGAAGCTGAAAGCCAGACTTGAACCTCTCACCACCGAACGTTGCCTGTGACTGACCTTTTCAACACAACGTGAAACCTTTTGATCAAAAGCTTTTCAGCACCTCAAACACTTTCACAGATGTTCACAAAGACAGCGTCACTGATCTGAGGACCACGACCACGTCTTCAAAAGCTGTCACTCGAAACATCTCAATTCTGTTTCTGACACGCAAAGGAGCAAACATCTTTGGACTACAGAATCCTGTTTAACCCAAGATCTTCTTTGTGACTGTCAGGTCTGTCATTATTGTTGAGCCTTTAGAGTTTTAAAGCAGTTATTTCATCAGGTAGAAACCTCAACTGAAGAATCTCTTCATGAGATTTTGGAGTCCTCCAAAATTTCTAAGAAAATAACTACTGAACGGTGTTTCTATCAATATAAAGATAAACATTTGTATCTTACTGGCTTTAAATTAGGGAAATATGGTTTCAGCAAATGATAATATATGCCTTTTTAGGTCAAGAAAGAAAAAAAATTAACCTGATCAACTCCACAAAAACTAGAGAAAAAAATCAAGAGCCAGATGAAGCGTTACATCCCTAAGATTTACAGACCAGCTGACCCTGTTTTTATCCTAGAACATTCTGGAATGATGTAAAGTTAATGCATTTTGATAACTTTTGTTCTTTCAAGGAAAAACAATGCATTTCTTTTAAAGATCCACTCAGATAAAGATGGTGTTTTTGGTGTTTACAACTTAGTCTTCAGGCATTCTTCTGACAACAGATGACATTTCTAAAGAAAGTCCAGATTAAAATTGCAAATGAAAAAAATTCTATTTGAAAAAGATTGTTTTTTTTAATGTAGAAAATACACTGGGTGGGCCAAAGTCTTCCTGCTCCGCTCCATTTTGAATGGTCCACCTGCAAACAAATAGATCCATGTATGTCTGTGTTTACCTCGTCTGAGCTCGTATCTTGATCAAAGCTGTACGACTGGACAGCTCCAATATTGGTCGCCATTTTTGTTGTACCATTAATGTTATAATGGAGATGTGAGGGGCTGTCAGCTACAGAGAGAGAGCTCTCAGTTATTGGTGATGGGAAGGGTGGCGGGGTTTCTCCACACCAACTTCTATTAAGTACTGCTCAGCTTTGTTGTGCATAATCATAATTAAAACACCTTTGGGAACGCTTTGAAAATAGATCAAAAGTTGATCAGAGTGGGATTTTAACCTTTAGGTTGGGCAGACTTGGGCTTCATGGGTGTTGCAGTGGTTAGCTCTCCCGCCTCACAGCAAGAAGGCTCTGGTTCAAACCTCGACTGGGTCGGTTCTGTGTGGAGTTTGCATGTTCTCCTCATGCATGTGTAGGTTTTCTCCGGCTTCCTCCCACAGTCCAAAAAACATGATTCATGGGTTAACTGATGATTCTAGCTGTGTGAGTGTGTAACAGACTGACAACCTGCTCTGGGTAAACTCACCTTAGTCCAACACTGACTGGGATAGGCTCCAGCAACGCATTGACCTCGAAAGGGATTGAGTGGGTTCAGAAAATGGATGGATGGATGGCCAGACTAAGATTATTGAATAATTTTCTTCTGAGAATTGATTGAGCTGAGATCAGATGGTTTGTGTTTTTGATCAAAATAAGTGTCCAATTTAGCAAAAATGGCAATTTATATTTTGAATTAAAAAACTTACAGTTTACAGAGAGTGTCCCCAATAATAATGATGATAAATGTGTTCACACGTACCTCTGCCTCCGAGTAAATGTTATCCTGCAGAGGTTTCTGCATGCTGCTTTTGTGAAACCACTGTTGCTTCTGAGCCCTCCAGTGCACAGAGATCCATCCCAGCATGCTCCTCAGTTCCTCCATGCGCTCTCTTACCTGAAAGACATCGTCAAGGATTTGGGAAATTGTGGAGACAATCAAATTAGCAGAAGAAATACAGGAAGTGTTCCTGCTCACCATCTGGGCCAGGTGGTGCTCCTTATCTAAGAGGGTCTTCGCTGTGATGGCCAGCACATCAAACTCCTCAAACTTTTGCTGGATTTGGGAGTCCAGCTCTGCTACCAAAGGCTTCTGCCCGTCCTTCCCAAGGTGCAATGCAGAATCGGAAAAAATGCACGACCTGGTGTCCTCTGTCCAGGAGCTGTTCAGAGGAGCAGGAGGAGAAAGGAGGCAGTATAAGGAGACCAGAGAAAAAAAAAAAACAGATGAGAATGAGCAGACTCTCCCTGACAGGAAGGAGATTCATCGCTTGTCACACCCAGGAAACTCGCTCAAACACACTCAGCACATCCTAAATTCCACTGCTCTCTCGGGATCTGCTCTTGACAAAGAGAACATCCTGTTCCTTCCTTAGAAGATGCCGTGATAGATGTTTACTCAGAGCAGGTTACAAAAGAACATGTGGCCTGGAGAGAGGTCCTCACACCCTCACGTTCTTACATCATGGCAAGGTAGCTCCTGAAGAAGTCCTGGAGCTGTGAGAACTCTTGCAGACAGGTTTTGTTCTCTGTTATGCTCTTTCCCAGCTCGGTCCAGGCCTGCAGAGTAGCTTGGATCTTTGCCTCATGCATGTGCACTCTTTCTGGGCACAGCTCCTTCAGCTGAGAAGCCTGGTTCTCCACCTCCTTCGCCTCCTCACTAATGACCCCATAGGCAGTCTGTTGAGAATCACAATAAAAATCCATCATCTTCCATCAGGGGGCGCATCATTCAAACAGCTTGTACCAATTGTTCCTCTGACTATGACCTCACCTCCATTGTTGCATGCATATATAATTCAGCCACAGGTCCATATGGTCTACATATGTGATGCAATCCTGACCACTTTTTTCTCCTTTTGACGAGGCGGTAATTATTCGTGTTCAGGCTCTCTGGGAGCAATCCTTCATAACATTTCTCAGCTACAGTAAGCTCTGACAAATGGAGTGGCGGATGCCTCTCTGCTGACGCCACGCTTTTCTCAGTTCGGGTGATGAGGTCATCTCTGCTCCTCGTTCGTATCAAGTTCAGGCAGCTGTGCGTGTATGTGTGCGAGCACCGTAACGCTTTACCGTCCCCAGCCTGCAACTGCTGGACCCTCACACACACCCCGAACCAGATAAACACACACACTCAATGAGTGTCAACAGAGGAGTGACTCATGCGAGCGTGAATAAAAATCCTGCCGATGATAAACGTTCGGCTGCTCGCTGTGTGTTTGTGTGCTTGCACCATTCAGTTTACACTCTAAATTGAAAGCAGCGCATAGGCTGGACCTTTCTTTGCCGTGAAAAATTTGGCACAACAAGAAACAGAGAAATGGAGGGGGCGGTTGGGGCAAAAGAGGCTTTCCCTCTGTGTCTCACAGAGCAAATAGTCTATAATCACAAGTGGGGGGGCTGGAAGACTGGGTTCTATTAGCGGCGATGAATCATGACAAATGTTTACACCACAATCACAACCATCAGCAGCATGGTCTTCTCACCTCCAGGTGGTCCTGCTTCTCCTGCAGAGCCTCCAGGCCACAGTGGTCTGGCTCACACTGCATGGCCATGTCGGTCTCCTTCTCCAGGATGTCCAGGCGCAGCTCTTTGCTGCAGCACAAACACTCCTCCACCCGAACCACCATCCTGGCATGCTAGAGAGGAACAAAACCATCAGGAGATGACCTTTTCATTACGTCATTACGCTTAACCGCACTGTGAGACTCTCCAAAGAAGACTCCCTGAGGTTCAAAGGTTTCTATTTATTCTAATCAGTAATGGGTGAGAATACAAAGCAAAAAAAAAAAAAACCCAAAAAACTAATGGCTATTTAGATTTGAAAAATGACTAAACTGCAGAAAGAAAGTAGGTTTAACCAAAAGGAACTGGTTGATTCTCTTTACCTTGCTCATTAGCTCTTGAATAGCCTGATCGTGACTCTGCGACCGACTCCTTTTCCTCACAGTGTCGTTCAGCATCTCCACAGCCTCCCGAAGTTCCTCCACAGGGTTACCCAGAGTTTCCATCAGGGGCTCCACGCTTCTGCTGCTCTGGAGCTCAAACAGAGTAGGAGCTGAGGACACGTCACTGCGGAGAGGCTGCAAGAGGAAGAAAACGGTTAGAGACTGTTGTCAAGTGGAAGAGGCCAGTTAAAAACGGTCACTGGTTAAGGCCTTCTTAACATACACCCGTATGCTGCAGGTTTTTGGGTTGTTCGGGTCTGTGGAGGTCATTGAGAGGAGCAGCTGCGTCTTAGGGGGAGCATAGGAGTGTCTTACAGTTTCTTTGAGGGAGGCCATGAAAATGGAACGTACCAATGCCGTGCATGGGGTAAGTGCATTGTGAAGAATTTGAAAGGATAATGAAAGTTACACACACTTATGATGTACGAATGATGCTATCGTACGGTGTCTTTACGCCACACTTACATTAACGCTACAACACAACTGGCGAGCAACATTGGAGTTATCCAACCATACAGTTTTGAGCCAGATAGCAGATAACAAAGACGTACATGGATTTATTGTTTGATTGTAAAGTTTCACTTCTGTGAGGACCTTCATACCTGTGCAAGGTTGAATCCACCGCAGCTGGGCTCCTGGCTCTCCTCCAGCTCCACGCGCTCCAGGAACTCGGTCAGCATTCGCGTGTCCTGCAGCTCTGAGCTCTGCTGGGTCACTGCAGCCAGAACACGGTGGTACCTGTGAAACAGCAGGGAGATTATTTTTGTTAAGCTGAGCCACACCCACCCCTGCATCCTCCTACAGAACCACATCACAGAGGTCGAGATGCCTCCTGCCTCCACAGCGCTGTTTATGTTATCATTTATCGCCTGTCACATAAACATATCCAGTCCTTCAGGGCAAACAGCCTCCTCATGAACACAGTTTATGGAAGTGATGACTCTGAAATTGTGTTTTTTCCAGAGCAAATGAGCCTTTTGGTTTTTGTGTTAAGTAATGACATCATAGCAAGTGCCTTACAGCTGTGAGCACATCTACCTGCACCACTTAAGCCTGAACAGGAGGTCACCCATGTCCAACACCCCCACTCTGGAAACTGGGAGGTTTCCATCTCTTTTTTTTTGGTGTTTCCAGACATTTGCGGCTCTAGCAGCAAGAGGTTTTTCTGGGAGTTCGTAGCAACAACCTGTCTTTCAAGGGTCATCCAGAGAGACAGGCGTCACCCTGTGAACACGGGATGGGTGACCGTGACGCAAACTGACATGTTGCGGCTGAAGTGCACGTCAGAGCTGCGGGATAGTCTGTCTAAGTGCTGCCTGACACATAAATGAGTAAATCTGAGCCCCGCAACAAACACAGGGAGCTCTTTGGTCCATTCTGGATCAAACTTATGGGAACGTTGAATATTGAAACATTTGTGGTTTATATTTGTTTTAAATATGAAGTGGAAATTAAATGAATAAACTCTTCGAGTGGATGACAAACATGGCAAACTCAAAGCTGTGACCTCTTGGAAACACTGACTTGGTCTATTTCCTGACGACAGTCAGTTTGATTGTTCAGATCCATCTCATGATGTTCCATGATGATAAACACGGAGAGGCCAACCTTTCCTCCTCCACATCTGTCAAACGTACTTTTTCTCCACCTCATCCATGCGCTCTGGCAGCCTGCGTGCGTGTGGGTGACTGTGGCCGTGAAGGCTGTCCACCTCCCGCCTCAGTTCGCTCAGTTCCAGGCTGCGCGCTGCCACCTCCTTCTCCAGCAGGCAGCTCTCCCTCTCAGCCAGGTTAATGCTTTCTGGGTCACCGGCTAATGCAGACTCCTTCATGGAAAGCTCCACAGACTCCAGCCAGGCATCCAGGCTGCCAAGGGCTTGGAGCACTTTCACAACCTGCGCAGAGCAGACATTAGTGCCGTGTACAATATGTATGATGTAAACCCTTTTCCACCTAATGGACTGGATTTGCATTTTAGAAAAAAGAATTCCCACACTTTCCAACAAAATCAGGAGTGGATTTGCAGCCTCTTTCCAACTCATAATCAACTTATATGGAAGCAGTTGCTGTGTTTCTTGGATTACGTGTTGAGAGTTTACCTCAGAGGGTCTTGCTAATAAGTCATAAAGGATCAAGGAGTTTAAACTCTGATTGTAAGCACAAAGACCAACTAATCACTAATGACCATAAAATTCTACCAGAAGATCATGATTTACAAATCTCACAAGTCCTACCCTGAAGCCCAGCTCCTTGGAGGCCTGCAAGAACACAGCATTCCTCTGGTGCCTCCTCTTCAGCTCTTCCCACAGGACCTCCAGCTGTCTGAGGAACTCCTCAATCCTGGCACTGCCTGGGTGCTGTGCACGGACCAGCCCGTGACCCTCCTGTTGGGGGTTTGAACTAATGAGTCCTTGAGACGACTCCAACGTGAGCTTGCCAAATGCTGACCTCATCTCCAATCGGTGGGTAAAATTACCGTCCCACATGAGGACTCGGCTCGTTATTTGATTGATGTAAAAACCAGATTTGCCAAGACTCACTTTTGGGAGAGTGTTTTCACCTGGGTCGTTTATCTGAAGCTACGTTTTAGAGATGCTGTTAATGTGATTTGGTTTACCCTCTTGACCACCTCTATCCTGGCTCGGTTTTTGAGGATTTCTTCCTCAAGAGTGTGATGACTCTTCCTGGCGGCCTCCAGACCCTCAGAGCTGGCTGTTGAACACACCTGCGTTGCCATGGATACGTTGTCTCTAAGCCAGGATAAAGTCTAAGATGTTAAGTAGAACAAAGGAGGAAGAAAAAAAGGTTAAAAGTGTTAGACAAGGGTAGAAAATAGATGTTGCTGAGCTGCCAAAGCTGGAATAAACACAAGAAGCGGATCCTGACGACAGAACTGAACCAAATGATCCGATTATCATCCATACGGGAAACTTGATAATGGATCTGGGAAAAAGTTTTCTAGACGGATAAGTAATTCGAACCAGTAGTTATTCATGAAAATTAGGAATATGGCCCACAGACGCTACCTGCCTCTGCCTTCGCTGCTCCCTCCTGACCCGCCCTCCCTGACTGAGCAGTTGCGACACGCCCCTCACTGTCCCATTTTGCCCCTGCCACCCTGGTCAAAGCTGCATTTGACAAATTCATTAAAAAAATACAGTGGCTTGCAAAAACATTCACGCCCCCTCAACTTCTCCACATTTTCTCACATTATGACCGCAAACATGAATATATTTTAGTGGAACTTTATGTGAAACAAAGTGGCACACACTTGTGAAGTGAAAAGAAAATTATACATTATATATAAGGGTTCTTTTTTTTTTTTTTAATAAAAACTGAAAAGTGCAGTGTGCAAAAATATTCAGCCCCCTTTTCTCTGAGTGCATCCAAGTGCGTTCAGAAGTTGCTTGATGATTGGTGACTGATCAAATGTTGACCTAATGGCTTAATACCTGTGTGTAATTTAATCCCAGTAGACAAATGCTGCTGTTTTGTGACAGTCTCTGTGGTTTGTCAAGAGAATGTTGGAGGGAAAACAGCATCATCAAGTGTAAGGAACACACCAGACAGGTCAGGGATAAAGTTGTTACATTTTCTGGTTTCCTGGATGAAAATGCTTTAATTATTTGTTTTGCTTTTTTAATTGTCATTTGGATCTTTAAAATGTTTTAGCGCTGAATGAGTTGTTCATGTGATTGGCACTTCAGGGCTACTGTAAAAAGGACGTCTTTGCTTTTCTTGTCTTTCATATTGGCAACCCTTTTCCTTCCATTTTGACGCTTCCAAGTCCTTCTTACACAGTTTGAATCCCTTCTCAGGAAGAAATGATGGTGGATGGACAATGACTTTGTAGAGATAAGTAATGACTGGTTGTTGAAGTTTCTATCAAACTGGTTTTGAAATACATGGGTGCATGCAAATAAATGTAAATGTGATAAAACATGAAGAGAGTAAACATTGTGCAGCATTTTCATTGAGGCTGATTGACGTTCATGATGTTGTGTCAGGTCTGTTGCGTTGCCGCAGGGGCCTCTCACCTTGTCAGCAGTCACGGTGAACCTCTGAAGCTGTGTGTGGCCTCTGGAAGCTGCAGTCAGTTTGGGCTCTGCTCCTGGCTTCCTGCTGCAAAGAAAATACAGACATGTGACTTCAATTATGATTCCCATGAAGCCCTCTCATTATGTAAGTCGCAGACAGAACGAGAAGCCGGGCAGAACCGTCACCTTTCCCCCTTCAGCTGCTGCTTCATGACGGCATGGTTTGTGCAGACAGAGCCTCCTTCCACTAGGGAGGAGGTGTGGATCACCGATCGCTGCTCCTGACTTTGAGTACCCGCAGGTCTTTTAACACTCTCACAGGGTTCCTGAAGGAAAGGTTCACACGTCAACAGCATTACGTCGATGTAACAGCTGCCTTTGTGTCATTCCGTCTACTGAGAATTTCATTTATGACGTCTTTCTTCAGCTCACTGTGGAGACACCCAAGATAAAGTTAATCTATTCAAATCTGTTTTCAGTAGATCTGCTTTTTCAAATCAAAGATGAAGCTTTTTCAGTCAGTATTACGACTGAATTTGGCAGCAAAATGTTGAATAAATAAGAATGTCTTGATGAATGAGAGCATAAATTCTAACAATCTTGCTAACGTGTTTTTGCACGAGAGGAAAGAATCACTGCAGCTGAAATGAGACGCTCTTAAAATCCCTCTGCCAGCATTTTTCTGACTTTAAACATGGATTTCTGTGACTCCAGAATCTCTGCAAAAGGACATTCAGCAAAGTTCATGCCACGGCTTTGAACCCTCTGTATCTGCAGGAAAGCATTCAAGCGTCTGCAGCCATCAGGCCACGTTTTACAAGCATCTGGGGGTGTAAAAGGTTGGAAGGGGATCTCTGAAGGCCTTTTCAATGAGAGTGAGGTGTTTGTGAATTACGCCTGAAACTGAGCTAAAGCATGAAACTCAACCTGAGAGATCGAACTTGAGGTTTTTAGAGAGACTTACTAGTCTAGTGGGAAAAAGTAACCAAATACTTTTAATACTAAAAGACATTAAAATTGCCTTTCATTTATGATGTTTAACTCTCAGGGCCAAATTAAGTCTTAGTTGTAGCAATCAGCTGTTCCCTGAGGAAAAACAATATGCCTTTTTTTAAAATTGTTTAAATTTGCATTAATTTTTCTTTTGAAATATTTCTTTAAAGAGGAGCGTTTGTCAATCAAAGCATTAGCACATTGTGATTGGACCAATTTAACCGTTTACACTGGTAGAAGTTAAATAATAAATCAGTAAAAAATGAAAAAAAGAGACCGGAATAAACCAGTAATTATCCATTAAGAATGGATGGATCTTGTGAATTCCCCTTCAGCCATTAACAGACAGGAAATAAATGGAAACATCATTTAACTGTAAAAATATTTAAACTGGACCAATCTACAATGTTTTCATGCAATTAGTGCTTTTTACTGTTTTTTTATGTTTTCCTTTATATGTGTAAAAATGTCATTTGATTCGTTTTTATTTTATAATTTTAAAGGTCTTTCCATTAATTGCTTCAGACAACCTAAGAACCTGGATGGGATGGTTTGATTTGACTGCTTTGGTGAAAAAGAGCAACATCTCCATCTGAAAGTGACTTAAATCCCAATCTTCATTTCTGAGTTTAAAAAAAAATCCTTATTTTGGTAGAAAACAGCTGCTGTTTCACCAAACTAACATGTAACCAGATCTGTAGCGTAAAGAAAGAGACGAACAACATTCATTCATGGGGAATGCCAAATATTTCTTGCATTTTAAAGAGTGATATGTTTACAAAGATTACTAAATATGCTCTAGTCAGTTTTGAAACTTGAAACTTGCATTTTAAAGTATTTTTCAATGGGCATTTTCAGAAAAAGCTCTGAGGTCGATATGAGAACATTACCTCTAAATTTGAGCCTAAATGTAGTAACTTTTTTGAGTTTTTGCTAAAAGGTCTGCTTCACTGAGATGTTCCTCCACTTATCCAGGTTTGGGTTCCTGCAGCAACGATCTGAACAATTTGCTCAAACCTTTTTTTTAGGCCACCTTCAGCAGCTCTTTCAGGGGGCCAGTGAGGCGACCCTGGGCCAACACAGATTTGAGCTCTCCAGCTTGTCCCCAGCTGGACACGCTTTACATGTCTCCACATGGGAGGCAGCAGTGGTCATGTGGCGTTTCAGTTTCTCCTCTAGAACAAGTACACTGCAGATCATCTGGATCTTGAACAGGGGAGTGAACACAACAAACATCCTGACCTCCTAACATAAAGAACGGGAGAACCGTAACGACCCCTCACTCCCACCCACCTCCTAGCAAACCTCCTACAGCCTGGAGATGTCCATCGTTGTTCCAGCAAACATGGCTCCGAGCCTCATTCTGGCACTGAAAGCTCCTACCTTCCTAGACATATTTTTTCCAAAGGCTATGAAGTTAACAAACCTGTAGGTTCAAGTTTATACCTCTTGCCATGATCCATTTAAGGATTTACTAGATAACACTGAATCTACAGATCCATCAGAGTAAAAAAACCACGTCCAACAACAGCAAATGACCATATCTGGATACGGTTCTCTCTTATCTGTTCTCCACTGATTCTTTGTCCACGTGGGTCTTTCTGCAGAGCACACTGAAGTGATGTCAGCCAACAACTATCACTTAGCACCAAACCCATCTGGTCTCCAGCCGCAGCATCTGGCTACAATTAGTCAGAGAAACAGACGATAGCCGTGTTTACCTCCAGAAACAAGAGGCCGCACTACTGCTAGCTCAAAGACACGCACGTACGGCTTACTGTGCAACCCCTGTTCCCGTACACACACAGAAAAGGACAGCAAAATGTGCAGATCCATAAAAAGATGATCTTTATGATCATCATGGCTGAGAGTTTAAGTCAAAACATGAACATATGACCATTTCTTTCAGTTGATATTGGTTCCAGCACCAGTTTGTAGGTTTCTTTTTTCCATATCAACCATTCTTTAAAAAGAAACATTTGCCCTGCTGCATAAACGACACCCAACCCAAGTAGCCCGCAGGGAAAAAAAACAGGGTTGAGTCTGGGATAAACCAAAGCAGGAAAATAACTTTAACTAGAAGCTGCAGAAACGTGACAAAAAAAAAAAAAAAAATTAAAGGATCAATGCATTATGAGGTCACCCTTTTGCAAAGCACTTTGTATTTGTGCTGCTATGGAACTTCCCATGAGTTAGAAAAAAGATCCATTTGGTGAAAAAGAACAGGAGTGCCGTGCCTGCGTGGTACTCCTGATGATTATTTAACCCCAAGGGGGAACCGCATTTACTTATGCCTGGACAGGTCCCTTGCTGTAACACGATTCACCTTTTACAGTCTTGCTGTTTCACAGATATTTTAGTGCGATTTTGCATGATTTTTTTTTTCTTTTTTAAAGCCCATTGTGTTCTGCGTCCTGATTGGCTGTTATACTTGACAATAAAATTTCTCAATACTTTGGTAAAAACATGCAAGCAACATGAAACATGGAAGCGCCTCTTTTGCGAGTGGATTTCCTTGATAGCAGGTTATTTTTTAGAACGTTACTCCGGTGGTAAACGAGGGATCGCAGCATTTCAAAGACTGGATTTTGTGAACGGATGACTAGAAGTTTAATCTCATTGCGCCGGGATGAACAGCAGCCCACACAGCTTGTGTTGTGACTCGTTTTCTTTTTACCGTTTCAGACCGACGTCCTGCTTATGTTACTCAGATTGAAGAACAAATATAAAACACATCAAACTACTGGAAGGATGGAAAACCAGCAGTTGGTTAATTGGTAAAACTAGAAAAGCTTGAAGCTTTTTCCAAACCAAAGTTTGGCATGTTTTCTTTCTGTTGCCACAGATTTGGTTGATCTGGAAAAGGCTGAGCTCATCTTCTGCTCGCTGTGATGAAGTTCTTCTCTGCTGCTAAGAAACCACAGTCCAATAGCAAGGCTTCTTACCACACTGCCTTTTCGACGATTCTGCTCCTCCTTCACCTCCTTTCCCATGACGGCATGCGTCTCCGCTCCCACGGTGCAGTGGGGCTCTTGGTCAGGGGTCAGGAGGTCAGCATCTTCCCTGGTGAAAGTGGAGCTGGAGAGGGAGGGTGGAGTCCTGTCCCCCCTGCAGGGGGAGCAGGGTAGAGGGTCAGTGCGGCGCTGACAGCAGGGTCTCAGAGGAACTCCAATTATGACATGAGGTTCTACACTGATTCAAACAGATACAAAAAGCAGCAGATAAGACTGGAGAAATGATGTAATGCTCGGTCTGAAACCATGCTGCCCTCCTGAGGGGCTCTCAGCTCGAGAAAAGCTTGGAAAGGAGATGTTGGACGTGCCAGAACTTTGGAAGCGACTTACTACAGAGCAATTTTTGGACCTCCACCATCTTTCAATCATTCCTTTTTACACTTTCCATACAACTATAAAGACCTACTCTGATGAAATTGTACTTTTTTACATTTTCTGGTTTGGCATTTTACTGGTGATGGAGGACATCTATTAAGAAAATTAACCTCAAAATTGCATTTCTGAGTACTGCATTTTTTCAGAATTGAAATCGCGTTTTTTTGCATAGTTTGGCCAATCACTAAGATGTGATTTTTGAAAAATATAAATACGCTCATATTTTATATCATATATTTACAAACTAATGTGGGACAGCAAGTTGTCAAACTATGTCACAGAGACATGGAAGTACCGCTGAAAGCGCCATCATTTCCTGCAGTAGAAGTAAAAGAAAAAAAACTACTGACTGATCTCAAGAACACAGACATGGAGAATTGATTACCGACGCTTTTGTAGATCTCCTCAAAATAAACAAACCTGATCTCTCAACCTCATCTGCATCTTCTGTGTATTGTAAATTAGATTTACAGTCAGTGCTTCCATGCAGTGATGGGCCTAAAAACCTGGCAGTAGCTTCTCCCACATGTAACGGGAAGACGCATCGAGCAGCAAATTTCTAGGTTTGGGAACGACAGGATTTCCTGTCTGCTCTTTGCAGATGATGTCATCCTGTTGGCTTCATCGAGCCAGGACCTCTAGCATGCACTGGAACGGTTTGCAGCCCAGTGTGAAGCGGCTGGGATGAGGGTCAGCCCCGCTAAGTCTGAGGCCATGGTTCTCAACCGGAGAAAGGTGGTTTGCCCTCTCTGGGTGGGTGGAGTGCTTCTTCCCCAAGTGGAGGAGTTTAAGTATCTTGGGGTCTTGTTCACGAGTGAGGGAAGATCGGAGCGTGAGATCGACAGGCGGATTGGTGCAGCGTCCACCATTATGCGGTCGCTGTAACGGTCTGGAGAGGTGTTCCAGGCATGTCCCACTGGGCGGAGGCCCCGGGGATAACCCAGGACACGCTGGAGAGACTACATCTCTCGACTGGCCTGGGAACGCCTTGGGGTGCCCCCAGAGGAGCTGGAGAAAGTGGCAGGGGAGAGGGAAGTCTTGGCCGGTCCCGAAAGAGCGTAATAAATTGGATGGATGGATCAAAAGATGTGAATTTGAGGTGTGAATTGTGCTTAGTGTGAATGTAGCATTATGCTGGCTTGGCAGAATTGTTGTACTTTTCTTCCAAAAGTGCAACTTACACTCCTGAGTGACTTGTATCTGTTTTTTTCTTCTTCATGATGTTTTTTTTTGGCTCCTGCTCAGAGGTGAATGTCTAATGAACTCCTGCCACTCTGAAGAAACTGTCTTAGAACACGACATGAATTATTTAGGCTAAAACTGGTATAATCATAATTAAAAGACCACGGGGAACACTTTAAAAACAGATCAAAAGAGGATTGGAGTGTCTCTTTAAGGACCACGCCGACGTTTGGCAGCTTTTTGGAAGCAGATGTGTTTGTTCCTTTCATTTGGCATTTTCTGTAGATTCCAACTGAGGTTCCTTACAAAAAAAATGTCTAAAAATACAGCTATACAAGCCATATGAAGACTGTTTCCCCCCAGCTAATTCTAGACTGCAGTGCTCGCTCAGAAACGCTGCATTTTGTAGTTTGGTTCCATTTGTAACCCACTGATTAAATGCGGTGTGCTCATTAAGTCAACATCGGTTTCCACGGCCAAAATAGCCTCATGGTTAAAAAGTCTGGAGAGTTACTGTATGCTGTTAAACCAACAATAAATTGTTTTACAAATTTAATAAAAGTGGAAAGAAATCCTTGTAAACCTGGTGGTTCTCCGATTCAGGAGACTGTCTCAGATGATGTCGGGACTTAATGGGGAGAAGAGTGCAAATGATGTTGCCAGCTTGGTACTTTGCCAGAACATTATTCACCTACAGTAAGGATTCAACTTTGACAAGGCGAAGAAGCAGGGGGCGGGCCGAGATCTGTGAGGTCATCTCTCTCACAGGCTAACAATAGTTTTATATCACATTATCATGCTGAGCTAATTAGGATCTGGAAATCTTCTCTTTGGGGTTGCCAGGCTGTACTTTCGCACGTAGAGAAGGAACTTCAGAGAACCATTCCTCTGTGACGCACCTGAAAACCCTCTGAAGAAGCACCCAGGAATCCTTGACCTCACTCTGCCTGCGAGTGATGCCGGCAGCCAGGGAGGGGTGGAGATTAGACAGCTGGGAGACACTCACGTCCAGGAGCTACCACACAGAGAGGTCTGCAGTTCAGACAAAGAAACACCTGTGCAACAGGTAAAATAAAGCACTTCTACCATTATTTGACTGGCGATGTCCCGTATTTCTCTGTCATCAAAACTGTCCAGCTCCTTGGAGGCAGACATGCTCTTCCTCTAAGAGAAACCACACAAATACAAGTGAATCTGCAAACATATCCCAAGATAAAACATGTCTGCAAGCCTTCATGCAGATTACCATGCTGTTAATTGCAAACAAGACCGTATCCGCCTGCTGGTAGAAGGAGGACACTTCAAGGGCCAGGTGAAGTTTTTCATGGTAGTTTTTCAGGTGGGACTGGACCTTCAACCACCTGTGGAGAGATAGTTTCTGTCAGATCTTTAAGCTTTAGCTGCTGCGTGGAGAAGGGCATTTTGAAATTGTACATTTTGTTGATGAGTTTCTTCCTGCTGGAGATGATCCTGCTGTCCGCTTTCCCCAGCTTCTCCAGCTTCAGGGCCAAGTTGTTGATCTCCTCATGAAGGTTTCTGTTTTGCTGTTCGTCCTGCGGGAAATCAGAAGAGAAAAGTTGAATTACAAGAAGGAAAATCTTCCAGGACTGTTGTGTGAATTTTATGTTTCTAATCTCACCTGTTTCAGATCTAAAATTCTCTTGGTCAGCTGTATTTTGTCCACACTGTCCCCCAGGATGTTCACCAACGACTGCTCCTCTTCCTGCTGGAATGCAGAAAAGTCCACGTTTATGGCTCCCCCCTCCATTTGTAAGGCCATTATTCAAATTTTAGAGCCACATGGATGAAAACACATTAGCTCTGCTATCGAGAGGATGCCAAACAGACATGGAGCTGAGCTCACTGAAGCACAGAGAAGAGGCTGATTTGAACTTAATTAAGGATCCATCTCTTCCAGGAAGGCCTGCTTCATAGCTTTCATGAGCAGCATCTTCTATTCCATTCCCACAGGTTCATTATCAATCACAGGAGCCCTCGTGCCAGACACAGACGTGAACAGAGATAAACACAGGCCTAACGTGCACAGAACGATTGCTTTCTGATAAGAACAGGCAGATGTTTTACACCCGTGAGTGTACACTGTCTTCAGGATACTGAGCTAATTTCCTGTCTTAGCAACTCCTATTTCTGCGCCAATTATCCTGACAACTGTTGATTAGAGCGTCTGCAGACGGCAATTCCCCTCTGGCCTTTAGGGATAATTCTTACAGTTGGAGAGCTTCTTTAGCTGTCTCACTTTAACCCCAGCCGCTCTGATAAAGGAAAGAAAATACTGAAGATGATAAGTGGTTGTGGAAAATAGGAATATAAAAAAATAAAAAACAAACCTGTGGATAAATTATTGCATCCATATCAGGAAATATGAAAAGTTTTAATGCAAAGATTTTTCAAACAAAAATGCTTCTTTTCCTAAATTCCACTTGGGTTTATGTTATGTCTCATGCTACATACACACCGCCCTAAAAAACATGCATTCAAGCGACCACTTTCAATGAAAAGTCTATGTAAACGAGCATATATGCGTGTTTTAGGCTTCAGCGATCAAGACTCTTGCATTCCCACGTCACTACACACATTTTTAAGTCATCTTTTGGGCTCCACATTCAAAACGGGCAGCCAGCTAGACAATTTAGACTATTTAGAATATTTAAACAGATACACTAATGGTATGTTACCCTTTCATGGCGTCCCTTGTGGTTTTTGTATGAGCTTCAAATGAACTACAAGGCCCACCAGCGCTTCCCTTAAGATGTAGCCACACTCCATGGACAACCCACAAAAACCACAAAACCGTACGGGTCAATCGGAATATATAAATGCATATGACTAAAAGCAGTAGTTCTTTTTTTCTACTGTAAACTGCTAGAAAAAAGTATCATAAATGGCTCTTTGTTATGCTCATCTTCTATTTTAATGCACACACTTAACTTTAGCATGAAAAAAGGAAAAGGACAGGAAAGTATTTCACCTTCTCTTTGATCCACACCTCCAACTTGTCCACTTTTTGGTTGAACTCCTGCAGGCTTTTAGCTGCACCGAGGGCACGCGACCGGTTTGCAGCCATCTGTTTCAGGGTTTGCCACTGGTCCCTCAGCTGGCTGAGTTGCTTCTTCACCGCATCAGATGTGGGGTTCAACTTGCAGATCAACTGCTCGCCCATCTTTTTGACACACAGGAAAGCTCAGGTCAGCTGCTGCACAGGTGGAGCCGCAAGACTGACGGATCAGAGGCCTTTATAACACTTTAGAAAGCAATTGTGACTTTGCTGTGCCATTGAAGGACATCCACAGTTCTTTCTCTGCTCTGTCTGAGCTGCTGGAGGCCCATGAGAAATTAATTATGATCAACTGAGAATTTCCAAACATTTCTCCGAGCCTGACAGAGCCGTCTGAAAAATTCAGGTCAGTTTTTTTACCCTAAACGAGCCTCTTTGGGCATCAAACAAAGGCAGAAACGATTGCAGTCGGTCATTAAGTGTCAACATGATAAAACAAACATTCCAGTCTATAATGTGTGACTCTGATGTGTTGGCTCTGTTTATTTTGTTTTATTTGTATTGACTGAGAAGAATCTGAAGGATTTTCAGACCTGGTTGAGTTGAATCAGGTTGTTCTCAAAGTCCTTGAGGTCTCTCTGAAGTGTCTGCGATGCCTCTTCCCAGTCCTGCAGGGGGCAGCACTGAACATCACATCCATCCTTTAAATCCTGCAGTTTGCCTTTAATCCACGCCTCTGCCTAAATCCCAAACAAACAATTCAAAGTGTTGTTTACAGTGAGAAAACTGGGAAAAACTTCAGTCAACAGGTGACTAACAAATATTTATGGATGTTTTTCCGTAAAAATAGCCTTTTAAAAGTTGGGTCACGAATTTTCTCCTCTGCATGGGAGCGTGATGGAACTCCTGTCACATCCCCAACAGCCTGTGTTCTCGTGTCATGTTCTGCAGCGCAGAAGTTTGTGTTGGCCAGGACCCCTGCTCTGTTGCGTAAGGCTATTTCTTGCAGAGGAGTTTTTTTTTTTTCTGGCAGCGTCTTGTATGGAGCGAGAAGGCCATAGCAGTTGGCCAAAATCAGAAAGTCTTTGAAAGCGCCTGTTTGTTTTCTAAAAGGAGCACAGCATGGATGTAAATGAGCCACCTAAGTCGGAAAAACTGGAGACTAGTAAACTAATTCAAGTTCTTCTGCATGTCAGACTGCATGAGTCACACAGCTGATAAAATCAACAAAACTTCACTCTATTTATTGTATTTATTGTGCCGTTGCTTATGCATACAGCTCCAAATGTCAAATACTGCTCAAAGACACAATTGGGTCAATTTAACATCAAATCAAAGCCATGTTTTAGTATAAATTTAGAATAAGAGAATCTACAGTAACCCCACTTTTGAGTGAGGAAAACATCAAGACCACACATGACACATTCACCAAACAAGGTTTTGTGCCAGATTGAAACGAGATGTCATTTCTCATCAGATGACGGGGTCGTTAACTCCACAAAGCCCCGGGCGGCAGAGGTATTTCTGGGTTGAACAGAAGGAAAAGAGCATGACAAACAGGCCTGCTCGTATCTGCTCACACCGACTCCCATGGCATTATAATGACCTCATGAAGGAAGTCTATGATTCCTTTGTTTCTTCCGTTCGCTCTTGACAACAATGGTCTGTTGATCCGAACGAGCAGTGAGGCTTTTTCAGACTGCGTTAAACTCTCACTACCACAGAGCTCAAATCAAACGTTTTCAAAAACAACAAAGATGAACACAAAAGATTCAAAGCAAACAAATAAATAACAAAATTCTTAACAATATAGATATATCTCAAACTCCACAGTTTCAGCAAGTTTTGACCAACAATTTGAATGAAAACGAGCGAAGTGCCCGCTCTTCACGTTTTAAAATCATCGTCTTGCTTTTTGTTTTTCATCCAAAGTAAAGCGGTTTGTTCAGAAGAAGAAAAAAAACATCGGACTGACAGGTTTTGGGGCTTTTTGTGTGAAGGAAATGAAACAGTGAAAGGCGAGATATTTTGCAGAGCCGCCGCTGAGACAGCTGCGTCCACACAGAGCCACGCTTCTCCATGTGGTGGCCTGTTTCACTCCTTAGCATCGACCATTAGAGGCCTTTAAACGTCTCTCCCTGGAAATCTCACTTCCACTTTCACAGCAATATAATACTGCAATAATATATTTTCATCAAATGTTAGCAGTTGAGCAAGTCTCTGTAAAACCAGCGATTCCCTGAACACTAAATTAAAAGACATGTTGGAAAAAAAAACAGCGTAATTGCCAAAAAGTTGCTAATCTTTCAACATTAAGAAGTTTCCTTCAGCAGATTCTTGCTTGTAAAAGAAAAACCAATCATGCACCACAAAAAGAGAAAACCCAAAACTAGGGTTGGGTAAGTTACTTCTAAGACGTAATTGATTACTTTAGTTAGTTACTGGATCAAAATTGTAATTAAATTACTTTACTCATTTCTTATTTGTTACTTTACTTTACTTTTCCCCACTCATATACAATATACTCAAGTACATATATACAATATACTCAAGTACATATATACAATATACTCAAGTATATGTACATATACTCATACACAAAGAACTATTCAATGCCTCCATGTTCATTTTGGCTGACTCTATGTATTCCATTGAATTGCATCAGTCTTTCTCTATCTCTGCCTTTTGCACACGTTCTGCATGGCTATGAGTCTACCAAACTACGCACCCCCCACCCCCGCCCCTGCAGAGTGCATTAAGAGCATATTGACCACTAGTCACATGCAGCTTAGAGAGAAAAATTAATTAAGTCAGGGTCAGTGTTGGGGTAACGGAATACAAAGTAATGAACTACTGTAATTTAATTACTTTTGTCAGTAACGAAGTAATGTAACGAATTACAGTTGACGTTTTGGTAATTAATTACAATTACTGGACTATAGAAATCCTCTTTATTTCATTACTTTGGTTTTGTAGGCTCTAACATTTTCTCTCTGTTAAATGAAACGAAACTGAGATTAAAAAAAAAAAAACGGAGTAATTGGTGAATAAGTGCACGCATGTGCGCGCAGAGTTGGGGATCGGTCAAAGTACAGACATGCCCTCATTGCTACAGTCACAACGCTTTCCAAACTGGCTCAAAGATTAGACATATGCTTAATCTCCATTTTGTTTCATTTAACCGAGAGAAAATGTCAGAGCGTACAAAACCTTGTGAGAGAGAGTGTAAACAAGGGGTTGATGGGAAATTAGCCGACGCTAACTTCTGCACTAACATTTCCGCTCACAACTCAGAAGCGAATTTCTAATATGCTCTGGCTGCTCTGCAGAAAATGTCTCAAAAAATTTAATGTAAAACTGTAATAACCTGACTGCTGGGAACCCTTTAAAATAGAAAACAATTATTTGGAGGGGGGCTTTCAGAAGAAAATCTCTCGAAAGTAGTAGAACGATCTGTCCATCCAGCAAGTCATTTTTACTTAACAAGAAATCTAAAAATAAAATATCCAAATATAAAATCAAGAAGTTTCACACAAGAATTCAAAACTTGAAAATGAGCTAAATAAGCTAACTGTTGGAATGACTTCAAATCGGATGTGATACAGCTCAATAATAATGATTTTTGTTGCTACTTTTATGCAATGTTTTGAGCTTTTTGAGTCTTTATAAACCTACTTATAGATGATTTGAATTACAATGACAAAAACTAGTGTAATTATGGAAATTACTCTTTCTCGATTAAAATTTGAAATAAAAGGAGAATCTCTGTACAAGTTGGCCCATCTTGATAAATTCTCCTAAAATCTAAAACTGGCACTTATTCTCAAAACATAAATCTTATTTTTTGGTTTTAAAATAATAATAATAAGGAACACAAGTCTAACTTGTCAACATTATTGAACTTTAAAATAACATCCTTAAAAGTGATCCAAAAATTACTATGAAATTTGAGTAGTCCTTTTTTGGTCTTAAATAAAGTTTTGGTACAAAAGGATTTTGAGTCTTTTTAATAATAAGTTGCTTTTTTCTAATTCTAGCTTTAAATGAGACAAAAAACTCCTCTCTTGTGTTTTGAGAAAAGCTCAGTGGAGCATAAAAAAACTTTAAAACCTGCTCAAATATCTTGAATGACTAAAAACAAGGTTTGAAATCTTTATTAGGATCAAATAGTTTGCAGTGTGGTAACGTCAGAGGAACCTGTGCAAAGCTTTCCTTCAGCAAACCTGTTGAAAACTCTCTTTCAGCTCTGCTGGATGCAGCAATGAGATAACGCAAGCGGTTGCGCTGCTTGGCTAAGCCGCTCATAGCCAGAGGCGTGAAGCGATGAAGCCAAAGAATGACCTCATGTCTAAATAATTGCTTGTGGTGGCTTCCCCTCCCTCCCCTCCCTCCGCCGAACACAGCTCACACAGTACTTGGGACAAAATAAGAAGTAGAGCATTTTTTTGTTCTGCTTGGAAGGTCATGTGACAGGCAGCCTCCTCTTCCTCAGCAGAATTTTATACTTTTATCCACCTTTTATTTCTTTACACCAGTGCAGATGGGAAATGGAGATTTGCTGCTAATGTCAGAGAGGTTGATGACATCTCTGTTAAACTTTCTAGATTGAGTTTAGTAAAATAACCTCTTTAATATTAGCGCACAGCTTTTGCAGAAGAGGTCAGTGCTGAGAAATTCTTTGTGTCTGATGTCTTTTACCTGCAGTGCCTCCTCGGTGAAGAGTGAGTTTGACTGAGTGAAGCAGTTGTCGTGAAATGCAGCAGCAGCCAGCACCTCATCCTGTGAGAATGGATGACTTTCTGTCATTTCAGGCTCTTTGTTTTTCCGTTCAGGCACAGGAATCTGTACAAGCAAACAAGTCTTAAAACATCCCGGCAGTTTGACTGAAACTTGCTTTTCCAAATGAGACAAAAACATTTTGAAACAATAAAAAAAATGGACACAAGTGGCAAAATTGTGGACAGCGTTTCTGCTGGTCCACCTTCAGGAAACATCTGGGCACAAGACGGAAGCAAATCCTGAATAGTCTGATTTTTTTTTAGCTTCACATGAAAACAAATCACCTCCAGAGGTCATATATTTGAAGTGGAAGACACCTCTGTAAATTATTCTTTTGTCTATTTGCTTTAAAATTACAGACTACACATTTTGAACAATTATAATGATTAATTACAATTTCTTTTCTTTTTTTTTCAAGGGAAAAATCAAGGAAATGAGCTGTGACAGTGTGTTATTATGACCATCCTGTGTAAGGACCTCAGCGAGCGCTCTCGCTTTTGTTCACTTCCTCCCTGACTTCATGTTTTCCAGTCAGCTCTGGCTTTTGGAGGTCCTCTGCTTTATCCACAACACGCTTGAGCCCAGATCAGACCAAGCCAAGTGGCCTGACACTGCAGACGACCAGCTTCCATCTCATTTCCTTCGAAGTGCTCTTTAACAGCCCATTGTAAAACAAAGGTTTGCTTTGGGTCTCTGTGGAAGGCTTGACGAAACTTTTCCAATTTAAAACGAGTTAAATGCTTTCATTTTGAGGAACTCTAACAGAATCAGAAGCATCTAGCTGTCAGTAGACTTCTTCCACACGAAAAAAAGCTTATTTTTAAAAGTTCAATAAAATCTCATATTGACACGTGCCGGCTCTTACCTGGACAGATTTTTCTCCGTTGAGTTTCACCCTTGCCTGTACCTGCACAGCTTGAAATTCTTTACTCAGTAAAACCTAAAAGTAAATAAAGAAAAAAAAAAAGGGATCCAATTAAAAAAGGACTATAGTCTTGAGCAAGTATGTTAGAAAAAACATTTTTAGCTGTGTGCACTCTGTAAAAAATAGAACCTTTTAATAAACAATCATGCGTACAACCATACACAGTGCACACTTAAATTTTAGTTCATCAAAATATGTTGTTCTTTATCATTACATTGTCTAATAAATGTTTTCCATTTTTTGGAGTAAAAGTGGCATTTTTTAAATTCTTATTTTCCTAATGTTGTTGTCAGGTTGGAGAAGCCTCTTACATTCAAATTCAACTTCATTTAAATAGCACATTTCCTACATAACCCTCAATGAGTGTCCCATAAATCACTTTAAAACTTAAAGTTAGACTTTAATTATCTTGAAAAAAAAGAACTGTTTTCTAATTTCATGAAAATCAAATTTTATTTCTATAGCACTTTTCATACAAATATAACCCAAAGCTCATAGCTGTGTGTAAAAAGCACATTTGCTGTGTTTTGTACCTTGAATTCAGAGTTTGGCTTGCTCTCGTAGCTCACTCCTGCGATCCTGGGCAGGTGTGGATCAGAGGAGCTGCTGATGTTGTTGTTGTTGTTGTTGTTTTCAGATGAGGAGCCTGTGAGGGAAAGCTTTGCTGGCCCTCCTGTCATCTTTCCCAGTCTGTCGGTACTCTCAGAGATGGTGATCTTCTTGATGGATCTGGACACGGCGGAGGCAGAGCTGGTGTTCTGGTTCAGGTCGTCTCCTGCTATGTGCTCCTGTTTCGTGGGGGCTGCCGGCTTGACAGTAGGTGAGGAAAGACAGGCGCCATGTGCGCAGACCTGCGACGGGCTGAGGTAGAGCGAGTTCAGGTTGTGCTGAAACACACAGCTGTCCAGAGCATCAGTCGGCAGAAATCTCTTCTGCGTGAACTCCTGGCATTTGGGCACAGGGGGAACTGACAGCTTTGTTCCAATGGTGAAGGGCTGCACCTTTCTCATGATGCTTTCAGACATGTCCAGTGTCCAACAAAAGAGTCCAAACAGTCTCTGCAAAAAAGTCTGTCACATCCTCTCCTGAGCCAGTGTTCCAGTCTCTGCTCAGCAGGAACGTCAGCAGAAAGGGAGGACTGAGCTTAGTTCTCCACCTTCTTGTGCATGTTGAGAATGCACAGCACACAGCCCAGAACGGCTTCTTTTGACTCCTGGGATCGAACACGCTCCCAGATGTGGCGTAATGCCGTCCCAAGGTGTGCAGCACCAGTCGAGAGACTTCTTCGGAGGAACTGGAGGAGAGAGCCTGCCAGCCTGCTGCTGAGCAGCCTGATAAGAAGGGACCGCAGCAGGAGGAGGACTGGCATGCTGCCGGACTGAGCCGCGCAAAAGTTTGGAAAAAAAAAAGGGAAAGAACCAGAAAAGGAGGGGAAAGAGGAGGAGGGTTTGTTAGGAAAAGGGATGAAGTCACCACCTCCTCTCTTTGCCCTTCTTTCTTTTTTCTGTCAGGAGTATCAGGAGCAGTCTGAACACCTCCTCTGAAACTCTGCCCCGATAAAAGCTTCAAAAGTCATGGAGGGAAAAGCAGAGCTGCTGTCAGAGCGCTCAGAGAGGTCACATTCCCAGTGAAATCCTGCACACACCGCAGCTCCCGTACTTCCTCTCTGAGCTGCACACCAACAGGGTTAGCCCCAAGCTTCTGAGATTTGACCCAACTCAAAAAGCACACAAAGACTTAAGGAGGTGAAGAGGACGGGCCTCAAAAGGTTAGTGCCGTCAGCTCTCTGACCCTCCTCATCTGAGGGGCAGTTGTCACAGCTTACAACTGAATAAACAGAGAAGCGCCGGCGTTCTGCTCCTTAAACCTCAGAGCTGCTGGCGTGACAGAGGGGGCAGGACACAGTTGTTGGCTCCTTAAGGATGCCTGAGTTCAGGAGAACAAATGTTGGGCTGAATGACTGGAATGGTATGGCTGGTGTGCCCATGTTAGGGGTGTGGGGGATTCTTCAGAGGGGCAGAGAGGTATTTGGATGGAGCAGATGGGAGAATCTGCTTGTACTGGTGAAAGGATTTCCCTAAAAAGGAGCTTTTACTCTTCGCCCTGATGACCCTTGGTTTATCCCCCGGGTGGAGGGGTCCGTGAGCGCACAGCTCCTTCCTAAAAAACAAGAGGAAATCTTTCATAAAGGACGGAAAGGCAGTTTTAGAGGCTGTATTATTATAGAAAGCAGCGAACACTGAGCTCCAATGCGCCAGTCACGACCCCGGAGCCCGCACGGCCAATGACGCTTTCAGAAAGCTTCGATTTCACAGTGAAGTCATCTTTAATGTGCTGCAGCCTGATTCAGAGATAAATTATGCGTAGACTGGGTGGTGTGCTGGAAAGGCAGGCTGGGTGGAGTTCCAGAGGTTTGGCTAACTTTGAAATTACATTTCCTCACAGTGGTGGGTGAGTGGCTTTTAAATGTGGATTTTATGTGTTCAACGAGTGACGCCATGCAACCACAGCCACCGCTGGCTGAAACCTTCACTCTGTTCCTTTGAAATCATCTTTAGGTATAACCTGAACAGACAAATTGTCAATTCGGAACAGTTGTTAAAAGCAAATGGCACCACCCTCTTGAACACGGAGCATTAGAAAAAGAAAGAGATGGCTGGATTAAAGCCAGCATCTTTAAAGCCCACTCTGACCATTTTGTGATCTATTTTCAAAGTGTTCCAGTGATCTTTTAGTTATGATTATGCAGTTTTTAGCCAAAATCCAAAAAACCTGAGTCATTTTCTAGAGCGGCAGGTGTTCATGAGAAACTTGCCTCTGAGTTGTGGGTGGGACCGTATGTGCAGAGCAACCCCGCCCCCTTTCCCCTCCCTGTTGCTGTGAATTCAGAGCAGAGAGCTTGTGGTATCTATTTATGTCACAAATATAAAAAAAAACAACATGTTTTTCATCTCCTGATTCACAACAATTTGAATAAAGAAATACTCAGAAAAACAATTTAAGGCTTAGTGTTTGTTATATATCAGAAAAATGCCACAAGAACATGTTAAAAGCACAATTTTCATCAGTGTGTCTACAAGGGTTACCGGCTCCATACATTCCAGTCCTCTGAGGAAGGTTTGTTCTCACAAAAACACTGTTAGCTCTAACAGTGTCTTCTGTTTTCTCTTTATATCTGATTACAATTATTTTTTACAAAAAATAATAGTCAGAGAAATATTTTTCCACCTTGATCTGAATCCTGAGCTTCCAACTATAATATCTAAGTCTATTATAAGTTTCATATTTTTAGTAAGTTGCTTTTTTTTAAAATTAGGACTAGCTAATGAGTTTTTTAGAAGCCCATCTGATTCCTGGGAAAATAAACACATCATAACATGATAGGAAAACATCATACAGATCTGGTGGGAGATGGAGAAACCTTTTCCATAAAAGGTGGCAGTAACAGGTTTAGGAAGGAGGAGGGAATTTACAGGCAGAGAAAGGAATCCGTAAAACCTCTCTGCTTCTATTTGACTGAAGCTGTTTTATCTATGTTGTTTAGCTAGACTGCTTTATCTGGAGGTTGTTGATTAGATTTTCAAATGACAAATAAATTTTCAATGAAATCTACCTACCCTTAAATACGCTTTGCATGTCTAAACTAAACAATTTCTGACTTGGGATCTGTTATTTATGCCTGAATTTTATACTTTTGCATGACAAAAAAGATGAAAAGTGAAAGGCATAATGTCACAAAAAAGGCCGAAGGCTGATTCCATGCAGCAGATTTATTAGATCAGACAGGAGCAAAAGCTCAGACTAAAAGTCAATAAAGCTAAATCAGAATCAGAGTCCAGGCAAGGGTCATGGCAGGCAGCAAAGAAGCAGAGCAAGAGATGAAGCAGGGTCAGGTACACAGAAGATCAGGCCAAATAATAATGCTTAGTATGCAGGAAGGAAGGTGCAAACAATACTTCACACTGAGCGTGATTAGCAGATAGAGTCAGGTGGACAGCATCCAGACACTGTGTGCTGGGGTTGATGGGAGATTGAGTGTAGTCAGTATTCTGGAGACGGCTTCCGCCAGTGACCAGAGGAGGAGACAGAGCGCTGACTCCTTACACATAAATCACGATTACAAGAATTGTCTGAGAATATAATTCACAATGTAGAAAAAGTTGAAAGAAAAAGAAAACAATTTACTAAACCAAACGAATTTATTAAAAACTGAAGACCTGAGCAAAGGTAAAAGCAAAGGAGCTCAAATTTATGGCCCGTAGCAGTAAATAATATTAATATATATATATATATATATATATAATAATTACGTAACCAAAACACAGGTGTCAGAGATATCTAAAGAAAGTTTTGAAATTGTTATGGGATGGTTGCAGGACCTACGGCTTGGCAGGCATTTTGTGGTAAAGTATAAGATTAGGGGATTTTCATCTTTTCCCCGAAAATAGGAAAAGAAAGCTTTTTGTTTGAACGATCTTCACAAAACAATCGCACACATGCTTCCAGCTTAAGTCTACAACCACCACGGAAGTTTTTTGACCTAAATATGAATTTTGGATGTAGTGAACAACCCCCTCCCTAAAAAGATGACATAATAGCAAGCAAAACCGTCAAAAAAATGAATGGGCCAAAAATCTCTTATGGGGTTCTAAGGGGTTGCTGTCACATGCAGCTTTGAGCAAGCTTTTAGCATTGTTAGCACAGTTACCATCTTAACTAATGTGTTTTATATATATAAATATATATATATATATATATATATGTATGTATATGTGTATAAATTAATCTTTGAGGAAAAACAGATTATTTTTGTTACTTTTAAATCAGCTACAGCACTGACAGGTGTTATTTTGGTCGAACGTGGTTTGTTTCTTTATTATTTCCCAGTAGCTAATGTGAGAGCTGAAGACGGCCCCAAATAAACAGTAGATCTGAGTGATACTAGTGAGATGCTTATAAGGGTAAAAAAGGTGGATAAAAAAGTCTCTTTTGCAATAAGTCAGAGCTGCTAATTGAAAAAAATTGAGCCAAGAAACACGGTTAAAGATAATTCCTGCATGTAAATTAATAATTTTCATTATGTAACCATAAAGCCACAAAAAAGCCTTGGTATTTAAAAAAACGTATCCATTTCAACTTTTAAAAATAAATAAAATTCCACAGAAAGTTTGTTCCCATGTTTATGATGATAAACAGCTTAGATTTGAACAAGCTGTCAGACTTCTACCAACCTCCTCAGATGATGCTTCTGTTACACCTTCCTCATGGTGTTTACCTTTCCTGTTTTCCCACAGTTCTCATTCAGATCTCGTGTTAAAATGGCACTTCCCTGCATCTGTTGCAGATCATTTTAGGTTTAGCTTTGATCTGATAGGTTTTTTTATGCACCACCCACCTTAAAGTGTCCTGATGTTAACGACGCGCTGCTTCTGGTCTGAAAGCTGATATTATTGCCTCTCCAGATGATAATAAAAAGCTGCTGCGCTCCCACCACCAACCCTACATAGTGGCTGCCTTCGTCATATGTCGTAAACTTAAAAGAATGATGCACTTGAGGAGTGATGTCAACCATGCCGGCCACATGAAAGGACAGTGATAACGACAGATGTAAAATGCATGGGAGCAAATGGCGCCTGCTCGCCACATAGTGCCTACCGCCATGCAACGTTATTGACTCTATTCATAACCCACAACATTTTACATTATGTGTACACTAATATTCACTAAAATGCACATCTGTTTATTGTTATTTTATATAAACATTTGGGAATCGCAGTTTTAAACTTCAACAGTAGGGGGCAGCAGCTGTGGTCAGTTTGTCCAAATTGACAAATAAAGTTCATGATGCATTGCGGTTGATTTCTCATTTTAAAAAAAAGTGTTTTATTATTTAAAAAAAAAATCTTTCAGGTTTGCATCATCAGAACACAGTGGATTAATAAATAGTCTTCGTGAAATGTTCATATTTGTTAGGTTTTTACTTCAGTTAATTGGTTATGTCTTATTTGCCTTTTAATGAACAAAGTAATGAGCATGTTTCCAAATTGCTTTTAAAAATGTCTTGCATATATGCAACGTTTTAGTAATAAAGGAGTATGGGAGAGGAAATTTGAACATAGACTGATTTTGCAAAGAGGAAACCAGTTCACAGATATGACTGCAAATACCTAGGGTGAAAGGTTAAGGCCTCATTGGACGGCAAACATGGCGACCGCTAAGCCAAAACTTCAATATGGTACAAAGGCAAAATTACAGAACCACCTGCAGAAACGCTTGTTGATGGAACAGTTAATGACTGGAGGCCATTGCCTATGCAACAGATGTGATGGAAAGAAAACAAAAAGAAATGGAGGTAAAGCATTTGATAGGTCTATGACTGAACTTGAGAAGTTATACAAGTAAGTAAGTAATGATTTTACAGTTGTCTGTTTTCATATGAGGTTTACATGATACATTCCTTTTGTATATGAGAGCTCTATACTTCTAGTAGAAGACTAAAATATACCAAACTGATTATCTTTAGTTTGATTTAATTTATTCAGACGCTAACAGAATTAAACCAGACTGTAACAAATGTGTAAAAATACCTTAAAGTAAAACTTGATCAATGGTCAATATTGGACACTGACGATGTAAGTGAACAACATGTTCTTCGTACAAAATCGCTATTTTGGTGCAAATGTTGGTAAAGAGTTTCATCTATCTGAATGGACTTTGCAATCTTTCTACAGCCACTCTACTAGAAGTCGGTGCCCATTGTTGCATTTAAAAACAAAGCAATGTCCCCAAAATGAGCGCTTGGCTTCTGCCATTGTTGACTTCCCCAGGTTCATGATGCCTTGACCTTTGACCTCTCCCAGAATTCCACGCCACTGCCATATCTGTAAACTGGTCTACAAGTATTTAAGACTCCAATGAGTCCTTTGAAGTCTAATTAATTGAATAGAAGATAAAGTCTGTTTTTTCAACTTGCAGATTGACAGATGAAGTTTAGTTACTGCATTTATCAGATTTCAGTGAAGGGTTGTAACCATCTCACACATACATGGATGGACTGACTCAGTCACCAAAAGAAGGACCATTTGGCCACCGTAAAATGTTTATGGGACACCAATGAAAACTTGCAGGAGGCACTACTGATAGGAGCAAAAAAAAAAGAAGGTGGTGGTGGGGGCTCTGTTCTTCTCAGTCAGGTTTCGGTGTAGAAAAGTTTTTGCTGTCGATCATAATCAGAAAAGAAAATATGAGGTCATGAAAACACATGGAAATACAGTTTCACATGCCTTGTCAGGCCTGCCCAACCTACACTGGATCATCAAGCACAACGAAACTCATCCTATTCTGTCTCAGTATAGAGCTGACTCATTAGAATGCAATACGACGTTGTGATGTGACATAACTGCGCTTAAAGTCATAAAGCAACCCAAGCAAGTTTAGACGGGTTCACTCTTTCTTTTAGAACACAGAAAAAAACCCAGAATTGGTCCTGAAGCTAAGCCTAAAGCATGATGAATCACACATTTGAAAAAAAAAAGAACATGTACTGATGACTTAATGACAGCAAATTGATTTAATTTAAATTTAATTGTTCAGCACTGAAACAGCATCTGAAAAAAGTCCCAGCCGTCTTTTTCACAAGAGATGACTTAAACTGCTAATTCCACAGCTGCAGTTCAGTAACAATTGATTTTAGACCAAACATACATTTTCAAAATATGTCCAGAATTGACACTGTCTTGACACACCCCAGCATTTTATGGCGCTTTTACACCAGGATGGTCTGGCAGACTTGGTTTGATGGGTCAGGAATGCAGGAAGTTTCCACTCCCACCGATTGGTTTGGTTTGTCTTCTTAACTTGATGATGATGGAGATCTTTCAATGTGTAAAATCTCAGTAAATCCTAAATCAGCATTGGGAATTATCTCAAGAAGGTTAAAAAGAAAATGCCATTTTTATTCTCAAATCTAAGTGAAATCAAAGTTGCAAGCGGCGTTGTATGGCTCGCAGCCGCTGCCTTTGCCCCCCCCTTTTGACCACCCTTCACTGGCTGAGCAGCTGCTACACACCCCTCGCTCTCCCCTTCTGTCCCTGCTACCCTGGTCAGAGGGCTGCACATGACAAATTCATTCTAAAAAACTTGTTTTTAAATGGCGGCTTTTCTGTTGGTTTTATCTCCATAGCAACCATTTTACGTTGTGGTCACCTGGGGTTGATGAAGAAATCTATGAATTTATTAGAAGAATCGGCAAACGTAAACTTGGCAACAAAAGTTTTTTGTCAACCACGCCAACATTCCTTTTTTATTGTCATTTTGTATGTAGTGCTGTCATGCTATTACATTTTTTGTGCGATCAATTCATTGTGACCTGTTATCGATTTATCTAATGAATTGATTTTAACCGCAAACATTTTTAACCAAATAATTGCTGTAAAAAGCATCATTTTAAGATATTTTCATTTAAGTTCATGACCTCGTTGAACATTAAATGACCAAATTAATACTAAAAAAGTTAACTTTATGAAGTCAACCTTTACTTTTATATCAACAAGGGACCTTTTTTTCAATCTCAAGCAATTATGAAAAGCAAAACAAAAAACCATCAGGTTCACATTGCTCTAATTTGACACATAAAAACAAACCCTTTTCAAGGCAATTCAAAAAAATGTTCACCACAAACTTCTTAATAAAACCATAATACACGTTGACATACCTCATTCCACAGTTTCATGTCCCATGCAATCACCCTCTACATGCCCCATTAATTTATGATAACCAACACTCTTTATCCCTTAAAGCTGTGGTGTTGTGAGCTTGTTTGCATCGGTTCTGTAAAGAACTACAAAGTTGCTCATTGACAACGGGGGGTTGTGCGGGAAATTTTATGAAGACCCCTCAAACAAAAGGTTTTTTTCCCATATTGTGGGAAAATCTGAAAAACTGATAATTTCACATTTGGTCCATAGGTCATGCAGCCATCCCATAATCATTTCAAAACTTCCTTTGGATTTTTTTGAGGGGTGGGGCTTCACTTTTCCCCCAAATTCCAAATCCAAAAAGCACTGTGATAGAATATTGAATTTCACAAGTCAATTATTTTGTAGGGATGTTTTCTGCTGACTTCAGGCTTGGGGTCAATGCAATCAATCAATTAAAAGCAGATTTCCTTGTGTGTAGAGTCTTGTCTTTACCACTCAGTTGCACACAACAAGCATGCGGGTTGTTATAGCGCTTTTCTCTCACTGCAATCTGAAACTGCTCCTAAAAGGCTGTGGGACTGAACGTTTGGATGAGGCCATTTTATCATGTGACATTAAAAAGTTCGCAAGGCAACTGCGTCCCTGCAGTCTGGAGCAATTTCCATTATTTCAGGCTGAAGACAGGAAAAATGTTATATTTTTAACCCTCTTTCAAAATCATGTCGAAGCAAATTCAGTCTTTAAATCATAAGAATGAATGAACTGAATGAATGAAATGAGCTGCTTTGGGTTTTTTTTGGGGGGGGCTAAAAACTGCATTAGACAGACAGACAGACAGACAGACAGATAGATTTTTTTTGCAGTGTTTGTAGTATTCATTGTAGTCTTCTTGTCCTTGCTTTGCTTGACCTGTGATGTCTGCGGGAAAGCAACCAATCCAACAGGGGGTGACCGGGGTGTAAAGTAACTTTTAAAAGGATTGTTTGCACCGTACTCCACACAGAACCAGCTTGCATCGTGGACAATAAATGCTGCTAAATGATGATCTTGTTTTTCTGTTTGTGATTAATCTTTTTTTTTTTTTTTGCTTTGTTTGTTTCTAAAACCTTCACAGATTAGGTTTGAGGCCAGCTTAAAGAGGAGCACAAACAAACCTAAAACCTTTTCTCTTAAAACTGCAGTAAGAATGATCTTAGTTTTTTACTGGCTGCTGACAGGCTGTAAAATTGACTGTAGTTTATCTGAGGTTGCAGTATGGACCAAAGCATTTTTTATTTCATCCTAAAGATGTTTACTTTTTCTTTTTACTGCTGCACCTCAGAACCAAACAAAGGAAAGGAAAACTGTTTGATCTGCGCGCTTCAGGCAAATGGAAAACTTTTGGCACTGAGCGAACATCTTCTGAACATGTTGATGTATTGGTTGAGGTAATACCTTTATGTCATTTTGTAATTGGAAGTAAATATAAAAAATACCAATAAATAAACTTTGAAAAACCTTTTCAGATGTTTCCAGTCCTGCCTGAAAACCAGCTAATTCAATATTCATTCTGTCCTACAATAAAACCCTCATCATGCAGCGCCACGAGGAGTCTGGATTTAATGGAGGACAGGCCAACATGAAACCCACAACCCCCCTCTCTGGTTAGACATAATAGGTGGTCATGAGGCCTTTGCATAACAAACTGGACCTACCTGAGTGTTCTGCATTATTGTTTGCCTTGCTCTTGTCATCTCCGGCTTGTGGAATGAATGAGCTCATTGCTGACACAAGTCTGAGCTAGACATGTCATATCAATGCTAGAAATCAGCCGGCACTCCAACAAAGTCACAAAGCGCTGTACAGTTAAAACGGAAAGACAAACCAAACCCTATTTTTAATCTTTTCAACTCCGTGAATTTTTTATGTTGCAGGAATTTGATCATCTTTAGTCTTAATTTAGCTTGAACCAAAAGATCATTGGAGGAAATATTAATTGAAAATGTGTCTTTTACCTTGTCTTGTTATTTTCTTTGATCTCAAATGCCGCGGGAGAGCCACAACATCAGGTCAGAGAGGAGGCTATGCCACACTCTCAACCAGAACTTGGGAACACAGCTCCAAAAGCCACTGTTACGCTGAGCGAGGCAGCAACTGACCTGAAAGACTAGATCATGTTTAGAATGAACACCAGGCAACCCCGACACCAACTACAACACTTGAGGGAAGTACCACCTGAAAGTATCCTGAAACTGTGAATGAAGCAGTGACGGCAATTCCTACCGCAACAGTCACAGAAACCAATGAACTGGTTTACACTTCAGCAGCAGTGATGCTCGAGATGCTCGGCTATAAGTGCAACCACGCCATTTCTCTCTGAGAAAAGAGCACAGCAACCTCCCTGAACAGAATCCACTAACCATCACAGTGCCAGACCGGGCCCTGACATGATACACACATATCAGTGAGACGGGACTCACTCTGAATGGCTAACGGAAGGGCGAACGATCCTGATCCAGAAGGATCCCTCAGAGGTCGTAGTCCCGTGCAACTACCGGCCCAGTAACCTGTCTCTCCACAACATGGAAGCTCATGTCAGGCATCATTGCAACCAAAATACATCGGCACATGGATCAGTTCATGAGCAACGTGCAGAAGGGCATTGGTAGAGATTCCAGAGGAACCAAACACCAACTCCTGGTTGACAGAACAATCATTTAAGATTAATCTGATTATTTTTTTAAACAATTGACAGCACTAATATATATATATTTTACCATCAGTTTACTTAAACGTATCCACATTTCCCTGCTGTGTAGTGTACAGTGTACATCAGGGGTGTCCAACTTTTTATTCAAAGTGGGTCAGATTTGGTGAGGTGAAAATGTGAGAGGGCTAACCATTCGGCCTGTATTCCTTAAATCCTTTTAACATTCAATCAAAAAAACAATTTAATACAATTTTATTGCAATATGGGATGCTTTTCATTTCTTCAGATTAAACAGAAATACGTCTACGTACATTTTACAAAAATTAATGTGAATTTCATATTTTAGGATCTAAAATAAAAAGAAGAGAATTCTGTCTAGATGAAAATCTTTTCTCAACTTTAAATCTTAAAATCATATGAAATATTGTGTTATTGAGGATTATAAATAAAGATTGATTTGATTCAATGCTCACTGCAGACCTCTAAATTTAAATCACTTGAACAGGAAAATAACACAAACAGTTGTGCTATTCAGACGTACAAACACTGTTTAATCAAAACTGGGGGCTGCATATTAACCTGTTGATTTTATAACAGGAGCCTGTAAATTTGCAAAGGGCCGGACTTTGGACTTGTCTGTTGTAGATGATCTTTAAACTGTCAGAAAATCACATGAAACTGAACCACACAGCTCTCCTCTAACGTTGTTCCACATGTTCCAAGTTTCTTCATCAAAAGAACATCAAGAAGCATTTCACAGTCTCTCTACGTTCACACAGGGCTCGGCCGGTGTGCCTGATGTGTAGAGATTTGAACAAGTATTTGAATTTAGGGTTGAAGTGGTTCTAAATCTTTTCATTGATTTATCTTTTAAAAATTCACCTCTTATTCAACTCTTCATTTTGTTTAAAATAAAACGTAATTATTTTTGAATGAATGGAAACAGTACCCAATAAAAGCTGCTACAGATCACCAAGTTTAATCTGAACCTCCAGTAATTCAAATGAACCATCGGCGGGATAATGACCAAAGGCACATAGCATTCAGCTTCTCCTAGAAACTCACAGAGAGAAGCTCTGTTCAGTTAATAACTCCCAATTTAAACCGAAATGTCTGATTCAGTCATCTGGCCACAGAATTAGATCATGCTCTATGACATCATTGTGGGGCCTTCAGTGCTGTTGACCTCATCCAACTGTAGCGGAAGTGAAAGCTGGACATGCAAACATCTCTGCGAGCAGAGCCTTTGTTCCTGCGTTGGCTTGAAATGAGGTTTCAGGACGTTTCAGAGCAACGTCTCCACACCGTCCTGCACACTAACAACACAAATGGAAAACTTAGCGAGAGCATGATAATGTAAAGCAAACCAACATTTTGAGTCCAGTCTAATGATGTAATTGAAGACATTACAGTGTCAGGCTGAAATAACGCCACAAAATTGGCTAAACCAAGGTTAGTGGTTTTTCTTTTCTAATTTACATCAACAAACACTTATTTCCTGCTTTGTTTAGGACGAAGTTGGTTTCTCTTTTCATAATAGCTACACATTTGAGAGTTTTCTGCGCTACGGCTAGAAAGAGAGTCGACCAAACGAGCCAATTTCAGGCAGAGGCTGTATTTTTCTTTGCCGCAAAGCATTGCAAAGCTCTTCCATCAGCAGGCCTGCCCCAGAATCCCCAACAACAGTTGGTTAAAACAGTTGTTGGCTTTCAGGGTTATTCTGCAGTTGAGCGACTCCTGTTCTCTGTGACACAGCACAGTGCATGTGTCGGCTATAAAATCAACAAAGTGCATCACTAAGCACATGTGTCCAAAGAGGTTTAACAAGGGCACCAGCGTAACGCAATCTGTACAAATCCTGTCACGCAGGAAAAAAAAAACTCCACATCACGAAGACGTTGATCAGAGCGGGTCAAAGTTTTTGCTTCCAGAAGGCTCACTTTCTGCAGCTTTGATTTCCCACGGTTCCTCTCTACAGACTGTCAAATAAAATCATGTCTGCGAATGATAAATACAAAAGATTTGAAGGGAGATTTTTGCAGCAGTTATCATTTTTGGTAAATCTTTAAATTATCTCTTAATATCAAATGGTTTGAAAGCACAAACTAAAAAACGTTTCATAATTACCATCAGCTGATAGCATTTTCTTGCTAAATTGAAGCTGTTGCAAAATTCCTGGGCCAGTTTCCAAACAAAAGCTTCATTTATATCAGGGCTCCGGAACCACATTCGGCTCTTTTATTCCTCCATTGTGGACTTTGAAGAAAATGCCAATAAGAAGTTGGTAAGTTTTGTCATTTATTCTTAAACTAAGGTAAAAATACACGAGTAAAGAATAACAGTTTTTTTTTTTTTTACCACTGCTGACATTACACTAAATCAAGAGGCGTGGAGAGTTTTTACTTTTCCTCCAAAAATGCACCTCAGTCAGAAAAGCCAAAAGGTTTGACCTATTGTCAGAGTGCTTTATTATTAGAATACCGATACGTTTAAACTCATATTTTTATATTAATTAGTTGCTGTCGAAAAGCAAAGTTCTTAAAGGATGGTTGCAATTAAATCTTCTTTATCAAGATCTAATTTTTGTGTATTTTATTTTGAAAGGAACTTGTATGTGCTGCTGTCAAAAGTAATATAACAGAAATATAACAGGGATATAATTCAATTATTTTAAATATGTATAAGCTACATTTTATAAACGAATGACTTGAGTGAAGCATATTTTTCTAAACAGTAAAAAAGTGTGACTTTGTGTCTCTCGCTGGGTTTGGTCAGGAAGAAACTGGTCCAAAGACTCTTTTAGCTTTAAAGGTCCCTGATAGCTGTTATTGCTTACCAGCAAGAATGCATCAATCGAACAGATCGAGCCAAAAAAGGTTGAAAGATTTTGTCATCTCATGCCAGAGTACAGGGCAGCAGACGTTTAACTCCAACTGAGGATATTAATGACAGATATCAATAAGTAACAGATTTAACTGGATCCTAGTAAAAGTAATTTGTATTATCTTTTAATTAATCAAAATAAATTCAGTACCTGCGTTTCATTATTAAGCGTCTGTCTGATCACCTGCCAGAGCAGCAGATGAAGGCAGCTGTCGTTTGTTCAGCGACAACCACAACACCACCATTGTGCAGGAGGTGCAGCTGACAGAGGATCGGAATGCTGACACATCATGAATCAATCAAAGCTGCAGCTTGGCTGTACCAGCGGCAGACAGCGATACGGCAGACACGCAGCAGCTGCTTCGCGGATCCACTGAACCCTTATTCTTGTATGAAGCTGAACTATCACATCCAGAACTGAACCCACCAGTTCAACTCTGTTCAGTCATGGTGTTGTATTGTTGTGTTCAGATGTGACTTGTATGGGGTTGCAGTGAGTTTTTAGAATCAGATTGTTACACATCATATCAGACTAAACAGCAAACTTCATCAAAGTTGTTCACATTCAATCTTTGGTTTCATTTCCTGAGATTGGAACAGCAATGACTGAAGGAATCCCAGTTTAATGCAAAACTGGTCATTTTTCAAAAGAAAATTACAGAAAAGGCAATGTTTTTTGGTTATGAATAGATTCCTATGTTAGGGTTTTATTTTTGCTTTGATGAAACGAAAAAAAAACCTACATAAAAGCTAAAAATGTGAAAAAATAAAGTTCCAATCAAACATTTCCAGGATTCTGCAGACGTTTGTTCTAACAGGTTTGACAAAAATGGTCACCAAATAAGCAGCAGTGTCCCAGATTATCCTGTTCTCAGCCAAACAACAGCCAAATCCATAATCTGCCCTTGTTATCTAACCAATGATATAAATGCTGGATTAAATTTTTATATAGAATGGTTTCAGCTCCAACAGTCTGTCAAAGTCAGCAGTCCCACAGTGTCACCTGCTGGTGTAGTTCAAGTACTGTACGTGTCATAGAAACTGTCTTGAATGATTTGATGCAGTTCAACTCAGTTTGTGAGTAAATTTGAAGCATCTTCCATTTACTGAAACTCCGAGACACATAATCAACTCAAATATTGACATTTAATTTTGCTATAAAATAGTTGATGGGCAAAAACTTTCATTTTAGAAACGTTATGCTTTGTAATTGTTGTTTTTTAACTCACAATTGAATTTTAGAACTTTTTTTTTTAAATTAAAAAATACTTAAAAAATAATAGGCATATTAATATTTGTATTATTTTATTTTTATTTTTTTTCACGGTTTCAGGAATTCCTGTAAAGGTTTTTTTTTTTCGTGGAAGTTCCACTTTAAGGGTGACCGAGCAGAAATGAGAATTAACAGCAACAGATAAAAGTGAAATTGAAGCACTGAGCAGACTCAGAGGAGGCCAGCAGCTGAGCTGAGCTGAGCTGAGCTGAGGAGGACCGGCTGCAGAGATACATGAATGAAGCTCAGAACAAGAAAGACAGGTAAAGTCTTCCAAATGTTTATTGTTAACAAATTGTTGCTTTTGTCTCTTAGTGTTACTCAGACTGGATCATGGGCCTTCCTAGGTAATAGTTGTGGATGTTCTCTTTTCTTTATTCCAGAACTGTCACAATATCTTGGTTAATCATGAAAACGTTTAATATTTCAGCATCATAATCAATATAATCTATTAAGTTCAGCTATATCATTATTAATATTATCTATTTAGGTCGGCTGCAGCATTATGTTTAATAAGACCTGCTGCCCTGAAGAGGGGCTTTGTGACCTGAGGCCTCAAAAGTACCTATCTGTACAGGATTAAATGTATTTTTTTATGATGTCTTGATCTGTGTGTGATAGTGACACATTTTGTTTTTTGTGAAACTGTTTGTGCCTCACTCAGTGATCTGAGTGAAAAGTGGAATTTAAACAGAACGTTATGAATAAACACTCATCCTCCACAGTTCTGAGACTGTGTTGGAAATAACAAAAAGGAGAGGTTGCCTCACCATCCGCATACTTTCCGCGGGTCGTTGGTCCAGTTTTGTCCCGGGTGTTACGCACAGGTTGCCATGTTTGTCGAAATTCCGGAAATCAGGCAGGGGGAGCTAGCGGTGCTTTCCTGGATAGTTCTGCCTGTTAACTACAAGCGGCACCAGCCAAAGGTAGTTGAACTTTACATCCACATTATTCAAAGATGTTTAAAGATCATTCACATCCTTCATAAGAAGAAGAAACGAACTTGGTCAAATTTAATTTGTGTTTGCTTTTAATTTGTTAGGACTTGACGTTAGCTTGCTAGCTGCTAATCTAAATGGCTAGAAGCTAATAGCCTAGCTTTAGTTTAGCCGTGAGCAGCTACACATATATTTATTTTTTAAACATGCAATTAGTGTTTTTATTTAAATGTATTGTGACATTCATTGTTATCAGATTGTGTCTCAAAATTAGCTGTTGTTGGGTTTTTATGTTACTATCACTGAGGAATCGTTAAACTTGTAGTCAATACCAGCTAGCTGTGTAATAAGGTGTTATCTTGTTTCAGCCACTATTACAGGTTTTTGCTTCCCAGTTGAACTTTTTTTTCTCCTCCAACTATCTGGCCATGTCCGGTCCATACGAGAATATCACTTTGTGTGACATTTTGCAACAACAAATGTGCCATTTCCTTTGTGAAATAATTGTGGTCTGTTGTGGCTGTTCTGGTGATGGCTAGCTACCTGATATAACACTGTCCTGTTCTTTGGACAGACTGCCTTAAAATTATTTTTCAGGGAAAATGTCCAGTGTCTGTGAATGAGAACCTGAAGTTCTAGTGATGGGTGTTTTCTGAACGAACATTCATTCTTGATTAGATATAAAGCAGTGACAGCTTTGAGTTAACGTGTCTTCTATTTTCAGCAGTCATTCAGCTTCCGTGGGAATTTGACGTGGTAGTCAGTCTTTACACTGATCTCTCGTGAAGTGTTTTTCTAAAAACAGGTTTAAAGTGACACAAGTTCCTGCTGCTCCTCGGGGAACACTGAGATAGAAAGGTCTGTGTTCCGGTGGGGTTTATTTTGATGATCAAACAAAGATTCAGAGGTCGCGCAGAAACGGATTTACAGAGACTTTGAACGAACACATTGGCTTTTCGGGTATTAGCAGAACTATTTTGCTTTTATCTAAATGTTTTTCTACGTTAACACCCCTCCTTAAATAAATAAATACGTTAAAAAATAAAATCCAAGAAAGTCTTCTGTTTTAGTTGTTCAAGTCAGTTAGAGAAAATTCTCAAGATTATGAAAAGACAATTGCACTTTATTTTCTTGGATTAGATTTGAACTTTATCATTAGATTTATAGAGATTGTTTGTGATAGTTGTTTGCTCACTGCTGTTTTGCTGTTACAGATTAATAACTCAGGGGTCTGTAACCTGAGGCTCTTTTACCCCGCTGTTGTGGCTTTCTGGCTTAAGAAAAATTAAACGTTTTTAACAAAAAAAAAAAAAGAACCGTTAAGTGAAAAGTAAATAAATAGTCAAAAAACGGAAACTTTTCCCAACTTTAGTCAAGGACAGTACGTATCACAAGTTGAACAAAAACATTTTGACATGTTTTTGGACGCCGTGTACCACAGAAAATCCGTTGGAAGTCAGCGATCACAACCAGACTTTAAGCACACAGACAGATTTTCTCTGTTTGAACAAATTAAATGATTTTAAGTGCACCTCATGGTTCAGAAAGTAGAATATGGGTCACTTCTTGTTAGTTCACAAACTTGTTTGTTGACATCACACAACGTACTACTACATTTGCTGCATCAAGATGATATGTGACTCATGGGTGTCTTATTTTGAAAAGAAGTCAAGCGTGTTAAAGATTATAAGTTAAATCATATTCAGAAAAAAGACTTTTTCTCTTTATTTATTTATTTATTATTATTCATTTTTGCCCCTCAAAACCCCCCAACGGTTCATTTATGTTTGTTGTAATAGGAACAATAACAAACTAAATCAGTGTTATTTTTTTTCTGGGTGAAAGAAGACGTTGTGGCTTGTGATTGGGAAAAAATGATCCCAAACAGCTCTTTAAGTGTTGAGGGTTGCAGACCTCTGGTATAATTCATATGCATTTGTTTTTCTCTTATTTTCTCTTTGGGAAAACATCAATTTTTGCGGGTGGCGGCAGCAGTGGGAGGGTGGAGGGAGTGAACAGAAAGAATGATGGTTGGTAGGTGTAGGTCTAATCGCCTCTTAAAATACCCTCCCAGTTTAGATACTGAAGCTTGCCTGAAACTGCAGAGCTGACTTTGTGAGGAGCACAGTTTGTCCTTTCCCAGATTGGCCCTCACGGCTTGCCCTCTTGTTTTCTAACAGCGCTGCTGCTTTTGTACTTTGGTCACAGGTTTCAATGGCATGGACCTGATGAAGTCAAAGTGGGTGACAAAGTGATGGACTAAGGACTCGCCATTACAGAGGTGCTTGCGCGTGGAATGTTGCGCTGGTCGGTGCACCTTGAAGGAGGGCCGCGGAGAGTCAACCATGCTGCTGTGGCCGTGGGTCACAAGGTGTACTCCTTTGGAGGCTACTGCTCCGGGGAGGACTATGAGACACTTCGTCAAATTGATGTGCATGTCTTCAATACAGGTAGGTGCTAAAAATTTGCATAAATGTATACATTAGAATTTATGCAAGTTTTTATGTAGTTTTGACAACAAATTTATTTATATTTGTTCACGTTTTGAGACTTTTAAGAACCAAAAAAAGGCTAAAAACTAGCTTAAAACCTGTCTTTTGTGTGAAAAGGTTACCTGTACACTTTCACTTAGTTAATTCCTTTATTGTCAACATTAAAGCAATTGTACTTTGGAAAATGTTTCTGACTTTTATTTTGAAAATCTTACATGGATAAAAGTAGTTTGTTGCTTATTCTTGTCAGGAATGGTTTGTTCTGCCTACAACAGCCTTTAAGTTTTCCATTGTTCAGTTGGACTGACGCAGGTGCTTAAATGCTCTGACCCGATTGTTTGGTGAAAACCCGGTGTTTGTTGTTTTGTGTTTGTTTGTGCGGTCTACCACCTGCTGAAGGGTTTTCCAGTTCTTCTGGGAGCTCCATCCCATCAGCTGTTGGTGTCAGCAACGGTTATAAAAAATTTAAAAAAAACATGTCGTTGAGTGTGTCCTAGAAACAGAACTTTTTAAATCTTTTTAATAGTTTTTACATTTCTAAACTTTTTTGGTATATTTCACTGCAAAGGCTGCAATAACTTTTCATTTCTTTACTTTTCAAATGAAAACTTTTTAAAGTTTGAAATGAAAATAAAGTCGGGTCAGATGTTTTAATTTCTAACTTGACTGGTGCAGGTGAATTTAGTAAATCTCCTCCAGCCAGGTTTGAATTTGAGATTAGTCTAAACATTTATATTTGGCCTCTATTTCAGTGTCGCTGCGTTGGACAAAATTGCCTCCAGTGAAGACCTTAGGGCACGAGCGTGCCCGCGAGGTGCCATATATGCGTTATGGCCACACAGCTGTGCTGTTGGAAGATACCATCTTCCTCTGGGGTGGACGTAACGACACAGAGGGAGCCTGCAATGTGCTGTATGCCTTTGATGTCAGTAAGTAGACCCTCATCTAACATACAGTAGCTGTCAAGTGATGGTTTGAGGCTCCGTTTCCTCTCAGGTGCACCTGTTTGATGTTCAGGTTGCAATTGAGAGAAAAAGGCTTTAAGTTGGGGAGCTGGAACACCTGCTTTTCTGTGACAGTTTTTTATTCCGCCGTTTTATATAGATACACACAGATGGTACACACCCAAGATTTCAGGGACCATTCCTGGAGCCAGAGACGGCCACTCAGCCTGCGTCTTGAGAAAGTCCATGTATATATTTGGAGGTTATGAGCAGCTGGTGAGTCCCCAATGTGCTTTACATTAATGTTTGAATTGAAATCTGGGGATTGGATTTAATGAGAATCGTCTACTATTTCTAGGCTGACTGCTTCTCCAATGATATTCACAAGCTGGAGACCACCACCATGGTCTGGTCATTAATAAATGCCAAAGTAAGTTCAAAACAGGGTTGGTGCAGAGGTAGAGCGGCTGATTCGAAATTGTGCCAAAGTGTCCTTGGGCATGATGCTGAACTCCGCATTAGTCTTTGTGGTCTGGTTGGCACACATTGTGTGTGTGCATGAGTGAATGGGATTCTGACTGTAAACGGACCTTATTGAAGGTGCAAAAGTGCTACAAAAGTATGCAACGTGTACCAGTAAAAACCATCAATGTGAATAATAAACAAATGTTCCTGCACAAAGCAGAGCTGGACGTAAACTAAATGTGGATTATTGTGTGTTTAGTAATACTTCTACAAATCAGGTCAGACTGGTTTGTTACGAAAGCACTGCTTTCTTGAACAGCTTATGAAACTCAACAAAATACCTTAACAATAAGCCGGTTCAGTGTTTTGATTCAAAGTCCAGTTATTGGAATTTTTAGGATCATAGTAACAATTCCATTTTTGTTCTTCACACAGAATTAAAATAAAAAAAAAAATCTCACTTTAAGATTTTATCAAAAACTGTTTGTGCCTTTTTGGACAAACAAATCCCAAGCAGGCTTTAGGGGTTAAAGATCAGATGATTTTCACATTTTTCTCTCGGATTTTACATTAAGTGTTTCTCTGGAATGAAGTAGGTTTTGGGAGGGGCTTGGCGATATGCCCCCCAAACACAAATCTCAGATTTTTTTTTTTTACATCAAATTCAATTTACGATTTGAATCCCATTTTTTTCTTCCTCCCTTTACTCTCTTTAACATAAATGACAAATGACAGTATTTTTTAACAAAAACAATTTTGTTTTGACATCTCCTTCGGAAGTCGGCCTGAACACAAAGTGCAACTTGATACAAGCTGTAAAAATGTGTGCAGAACAATGCAGCAGGTGTTTTGTGAGCTGCTGCGTGAGCATCTCGTAAAATGAAACATTTCTCACACCCAACAGGGAGTCTCTGTTTCAGGTGTTGAAACAAATTCGCCGTACTTCCGCTTTTGGCAAAAACAGCCTTCAAATGGATTTTGATTATGGTTTGATGCGCCAAGTCAGAAGTCACAGACCCGAACCAGTTCCTTAAAACTGTTTTGGGAACAAGCTTCTCCTTGCTAGTTGCTCTTTTAATGTCTGCGTGAAGCGAGAAAAGGGTGGACTGACCTTTCTCCAAACAATGGAAGCCCAAAAAAGCAGAGTGCTGGAAAAAAAATGTCCTTATTTTCCCAAAAATTAATCTTCTTCAAGAACAACTTTGTATGGAGTCCCTACAGGGACATCGAAAGAAAATCTGAATAAATTAAAAAAAAAAAAAACATCTAGGTGAAAAAAACAAAAATTACTATCTGGTGCGCACAGATAGCCCACTCGCTTGCCATTTGTGGTTATTTCCACACAGGAAGCATTTTTCGGTCAGTTAAGCTACCTCAAAATGACATTACGTGAGCTAATTGAGTTTTACTTTATCTTTGGACTTGCCTACAAAGACATTGCAGCTTTGCTTCCCCGCCATCACAATCATGTTATCTCTGAACGTCACCTAAAACGAGTTCTAAAGTCGTGCGGTTTGTTTCGGTGCAAGGGATACATCACCTTAGATCAGGTTACCGCTTTTATTCAGGAAGAATTAAGATCATCTGGTAAACTCCATGGATATCAGTGGATGCATGCAAGTGCATTCAAAATGTTCTGTGTGTAAGGAAAGAGCATGTCTGTCTAATTCTACAAGAACTTGACCCACAAGGTGTTGAACTCCGAAGATCCAGACGTCTGCATCACCGTAGTTACTTTGCAAAGGGCTCAAATTATATTTGGCATTTGGATTCTTACGACAGCCATGTGGTATTTATATTAATGGCCGCATTGACAGATTTTCACAGAAAATAATTGTGACCCAAAAATCATTGGAGACTATTACATAAATGCAGTTGAAAGACTGGGTGGCTGTCCGAGGATTGTCAGAGGTGATATAGAGGTTAACAAAAGTTAACACGGTCTTTATGCTCTGCGGCAGCCATCCTCAAAGCAACTGTAACCACAGACAAGTAACTCGACAGTAGCACAAGATAGTAACTGTCTTTTTTTTTTTTTGCTTAGATTTTTTTAAACCTAGATTTCTTTTCTTCGATGTCCCTTTAGGGGCTCCGTAACTTTGAATTTATTGACTTCTCGCCCAGCTGTAGAGTTATGTTGATACCTGAAGAGGACAACTTTAAATACTTAGGACCTCCTAAAAACTTACAGTAGGTGGCGCTGTGTACCTGTAAAAAAGGATTTCTGTGCCCATCCTGACAGCCAGCTGTGAAATCAAAGATGATGGTAAAATTACTGTTCTCTGAAAAAATCTCCAGATGTGGGTTGCATTTAGATTTTTGAAGTTGATGCTCTTTGCTCTCCTTTGAAACCTAAAGCTCTTGTGACGTTCTGTTTTTTCTCAGGGTTCTCCAGCTCGATGGAGAGACTTCCACTCAGCCACCATCATAGGAGCAAAAATGTTTGTTTTCGGCGGGAGGGCAGACCGTTTTGGTCCTTTCCACTCCAACAATGAGATTTACTGCAACAAGATTAAAGTGTTCGACACGGAGACCAACTGCTGGCTGAGTACCCCCACAACACAGCCCTCTCCAGAAGGACGCAGGAGTCATTCAGCCTGTAAGACACACACCTCTTCTTCAGAAACATCTAGTGCGAGTGTGTGTAGCTGTCTATGATGACTTGATCATTGGCTGGTTTGTGTTAAGTTTGCTACAAAGGGGAGCTCTACATTTTTGGAGGATACAACGCCCGTCTGGACCGGCACTTCAACGATCTCTGGAAATTCAATCCAGGTGATTCACTTTAAAAGTAGCAGTTTAGTTTACAGCCCTGCTGTGTGTGGTTTTTCTATTGAAATAATCTGGTTTTCCACCTGTTAAGGACAGACAGCTGTGGGGTTGCTGCCTTCTGTTGACCCTTTTCCTCATTCATCTGCAGACTTTTGTTCTTTTGCATTGTTTCAGTTTGGTAACATGAATTGTGTCTGATGTTTTAGCGTAAGATGGCGAATAATTCTGGTTTAGAAGTTTAAAGTCCCACTGTGATCATCTTTAGATCTATTTTCAAAGCGTTTCCTGTTGTCTTTTCATTATGATTATGCGTTTTTTTACCAAAATCTAAAAACCTTTCATTTTGTAGGACATAGTTTCTGCAGAGTTGCAAGAGTTCATTAGAAATTCACCTCTCAGTTGTTGGTGGGATTGTTGTCGCGGAGCAACCCCGGCACCCCTTCCCCTCCCCGTTGCTGAGAGCAGCAACAGCCCCTCACACCCCCAACCTAACATTACCGGGACAATAAAAATGGCAAGCTATATCGAAGCTTTTCAGAAATACAGTTTTGAGGCCAGTGCCAGCTCAAACGAAGAAAACGACAGCATTCACTGATTTATTTGTCTGCAAGTGGATGCATCAGAATGGAGCTGATCAGGGAGCTTGTGATCCCGCCAAGCGTATTACCTACGCTGCAAATATGACTTTTTTTTTTTTCAAACAGCATTTTTTTTTTTGTCAATTCCTGATTCACAACAATTCGAAGAAAGAAATACTCTGAAATACAATTTTGTGCTCAAATTTCGTTTCCGTCATCAGAAAAATGCCACAAGAACATGTTAAAGATACCATAAACACAATGTTCATGGGAGTGGGTCTTTAACTAGTGTCACTGCACTTTTACTCCAAATCTGAGGAACCCTTAGTCTTTTGTTGAAACTGAAATGTTTGTGCTAACACAAAAGTTACCAGACTCACTGGTATTTACACAAAATCCACTCCCACAGAGCAAAAAACCCCTTAATGTCTATTTCTGTTATGTCATTATTTGATTAGTTCAGCTTGCCTGTGTGTATAATGATCATTGCATGTAGCTGCTGTTAAACTGAGCGCTTGACAAAAGTTGTTCTGACATTTACAAAATAATAGTCATTATAGTTAACCCTCCCATGAATGCAGTTTGGTATGGTACATCACTTTAATAATTTTTTTTGTGACGAATTTCTATTGAAAATATCAGTAGTCCACTAGATGGCAGCACCTCTATTAGAGTTTTAACTTTTTCTGCCTCTGTAAAGAAGCAGTGATACTGTTTGAAATTGAGGCTGCACTCAAGTCATGTTTTGTTTGTTTTTTAAACCACGGTGCCTTGAACATTATCTGCATCTTTAAAACACAGTTAGCTTCCTGAAGCTTTAGGAGAACAGCAGCTGACATCAGTCTGAACGCTGACTTTGTAATAAAATGTTTCTTTTACTTGATTTGAAGCTAATCGATCAAAAATGATTTATAAACAATTTTGCATTCAACGTGTTGTAATACCAAGTGTTTTCAAAATTAAATGAAATGCTAAAAGAAGAAAAAGAAGAAAGAAGAAAAAATGAACTGCACTGACACTGGACGAGTGTCAGTGCAAAGTCTGCAGTCTAATAATGGGAAAAATAAAGAAATTACTATAATGACAATTAAAAGATAATAAAACAAATTAATTAAGAGTCAAGTAATGTTAAATAAAGTATTTAATAAAATTACACAATATTTTTTAATAATAAAGTATATACATTCAAAATAACTTAATAGCTGAACAAAACCATTAAGTTAGTAGGAGGGTCTTCAGGCAGATTTTCTCATGTCCTCATGGAGGCTGTTCCACAGCTGATCAGCGTCAGTATGAGTTAAGCTCTCGTCGTGTGTTTTGCTTCTAGAATAGTCAAAAAATCCAGTGCCTGACAATCGAAAATGCAGAACAAGTTAAAGATAAATTTAAAGAACCATGACCATCCGAAAACTTTTTATAAACACAACCTTTTAAGACCTGTTGTCCACACGCATGGACACCACACTTTGGGTTATATCAACACAGTAGTTAATTCTGCCTAACTGTGGCTCTGTGACTGTGTGTGTTGAGAGTTAGCTCAAATATTAGCACAGGTCTCATCTCAAGAATCTTAAAAAATTTGTTTAGAGGTGACAAAGGGAATGTGTGCAGTGCCCTTCAAAGAGAAGTAATGATGGTTCTCTTTCTAAGGCAATCAGCTTAGTTTTTTAAAAAATGCTCCTAGAAAGACCACATCCAAGTGTTGCATGTGATACGTGAAACAGGAAGTTCCATGAAACAGACTGAGAGTTTTTTTATAAAGCTGTGTGTATTTGTTTCTGGTATTAGAAGTTTTATTTTGACCTTCCTGTCATCTTCCTGCAGGGCTGATCTGTAAAGTCTCTGCTTTGTCCTGGTAGCTCATGTGTCGTCTCCTCTTTTCTTCTTTGTATCCCTTCAGAGGCCTTCATGTGGAAAAAAATAGAGCCGAAAGGAAAAGGTCCATGCTCACGAAGGCGACAGTGTTGTTGTATGGTTGGAGATCGAATCATCCTGTTTGGAGGAACAAGGTAAAGTCTAAAATTTTACTTTTTTTTTTGTTTTTCTTACAGATGTTTTTTGATGTTAGGGCTTATCTTTGCTCAAAGGAAATAAACATGATTTTTTTTTAGGTTTACTTGCTTTTTATTTAACTTTTAAACATTTTCTTTCTGACAATATCAAATTAATTACAAATTCTTTTTTTATATCTTTCAAAATACTGGAGAATTTGTATTTTGTAGTTCTAAAATGTTTCTATTTTGCATTTGACATTGTTTTTTATCCTGTAAAGCCTGAACCATGAAATAATTGACAGAAAATTTGAATTCTTTGAATCTGGAGCCTTTATAGGTCTCTCTGAACAAACAAACATTTTTTTTTCATACATGAATTTCAATTTGTATCATATCTGATACATGAGGTCACACAGTCAAAGATATATTTTTTCCTATGCTAACAAAAACATTCTAAGACCCCAAAAAATACGAGAAATGTGTATTTCTATTCCATTGCTCTTGTGTAGGGCTGACAGACTCATGTATCAAATATGAAACGCTCGACTTTAAAGGGTTAAAAAGACTGAGGGAAACAACATTGTCTACAGGCAGAGGTCATACCTCCTTGCTGCCAGTTCAAAGGCTCTCTATGCTGACTTTTATTACTTTATTGACTGACACGATCTGCTGCAGCTAGTTCATTTTCCTTGCAGGAATGATCACTTTTTTATTCAGAAATATATTTGAATGTGAGGGCAGATTAAACAATTTAAATTATAGTCACGCAATAACACAGCATATGTCAGTCATTATTTCTTAAAAAATAAAATTCACAAAGCAAACATGCAAAGAGAGTGTGAGAAATGAAGCACCCCTCCATGACCCCATCGGAGTTAACACAGGATGTGGCGGCGTCATGCTTCTGATCAAATGAAATTGATGAACTCTTTATTAGCAAGTGTCACCTCCTCTATAAAGCAGAAGTCAAAGCTATAAGTCAGAAACTTCTGACTCATCTGACTTCTGATGAAGCTTTTGCGTTGTCTGGCCCCACAGATAATGAGCTACGTGCCTTTCTTCAGGTCTCCATTCTACAACAGAAAAACAAAATTATCAGAAAAAGAACTTCTGCACAGCAGGGAGGCTGAAAACACATTAACAGAAAGATACTTTATCATTTAATAAATAAATCCACACAGGTGACAGAATAATTCAAATAAAAACCTAAAAAAATCAGTTATCCAAGTTAACTTTGAATTATTGACCTGATAAATGAAGTATTAACCATAAATGATTTTTATTTTACATTTTTTTAAAATAGTTTTCCTTATTCATGAAAGTGACTCAGGATTAATTTGGAACTGTAAAGAGACTGTACATCTCTAAGCATTGATCTTTAATTATGGAGCGTTTTTGGACATGAGCCGTTTTATCCAAGAAGAGGTTCTGGCTGCTGCAGACAGCGGTCTATAAGGATCCCCCTTGCTGGCTGTTAGACAGCAGTGATAGGCTGGGGCCTGCAGCTGGTTAGGTGCCGCTGGGCTGTGGACGAAATCGTGATAGGCTGGTAGCCAGTGGAGTAATTTGGTTGCTTCCAATGTTGGCATGACCTAAAGTAAGTCCTGAGCTGCTGTTATCAACAGAACTGCTGTTATCAGGGATGACTTAACGGTTGATCAGAAAGCTGCAGATAAAGAGCTGCTTCTGTCTCCTGGCATCCAAGTCTTCTGCCTGACTCTGCATTGGTTCATGAAGCTCTACGGATCGCCATAATGACACTCATCCCAAGCTGTATTGTTTTAAAATTCCTGATATAGTTTCTAAAAATACAAATTCACAAAGAAACAAAAAAAACACTTTTGGGGCTTTTAGTTTAAAGAGTCAGATTTTCTTCTTGCTGGAGGAGATTTAAGGAGAAAAGCTGTAAAAAAAAAACAAACAAAAAAAACCATGACATCCATATGTGCTTGTGTTGTAGTTTCTCAGATGGATTAGTGCAGGATGGACTTTAAGGAGTCATGATTTCCTGTTGGGAGCAGAGAGCACAGGTGCTGAAGGGGAGTGTCACCAAGTTGATCAGACCGTTTCTCTGGCGTCCTGTTTAAGAGCTAATACTGGATTTGTTTATTTTCAAGAATCTTGTATAATTACACATTTACTATAGGTATAGTTGCTCTCAAACGATTCTACAAATTTTATTTTGCTGCAAAATAAAATATTTTAGCATTTTAAGTGTTTCTTTTTCACACTGAATACTCAACACTGAAGTTTTAAATATGGATGCCACATTTAAAAATATAATAAATGTAATTAGCAGATCTTGGTTTTCCCCAATTTTCATTTTATTGACATTTTTTTATCATTTAGCGATAAACAGAGCCCTCCTGTGACATAGCTTGAACTATCAAGTAAAAATTGTCTGTCTATTAATTAGATCAAATATGTATCTATTGACTAGTAAAATAAGTGATAATAGCTGATAGCGCTTTATGAAAATAAAATGTTGTTATCTGTTTATGATATGCAGACTTCTAGTAGAATATCGGGGTGCGACATTCAATTTTGACCAAGTCCGAAACTACGTGATCTGGCCCTATTTTCAATCGGATTGCAACATTCCTTGTTTGAAATCACACAGACTTAAGGTTAAAGTATGTTGACATGAACGCACTGAAGCCTATAATGCTTAAGAACTCCCATAAGAACTTTCATGTGACAGACCAGCAGCTGTTCTTTTAACTAGTTTGTTTGCTTTGACTTGATACAGCTTAGTCTCATTAAAAATTTTGCAGAAACATGATTGAGAATGTTATTTTTCTCTCTTTAAAAATGTCTGATTTAATGTCAGGGCTGCTTTAAAACTAGTCATTACTGTTTGTCTTGTTTATTTTTACGTGACCCAACGGCACGAGAGCGGTTAACCCAGCTGAGAAGTGATGGCAGTCTGTCTCGGTCCAGCTGATGAATGCTTTCACGGACCGCCATGAATTATTTGCTGGACACTTGCTTGTGTTTCTTGCGGGGGTCTTCATTCTATTTGGCTTTCTGAGGAAATTGTGTTGAAATTTATAGTCTACGTGTTGTTTACCTCGTTAGCCGTCCCATCAGGCTGATCCAGAACAGAGCGCCCTGTCTGTTGATATTTATTTCTAGTTTATAATGCTTGTTTTACGTTCTGGAATTCATCCAGGAGTGATTTATCACCGGAGCTTTAAGGTTTTATGCTCCAAAGGGCCTTTGCTGTCCACGACCTTCTACTTTGAACTGAATTGAGGTTTTTTAAGCGTAAATACTCAATAAAGTCATATGTAGAGTTAATAAAATGAACGTTTCGCAATAAAGAAAGCTTTGTTGTGTCTAATTAACAAACTTTTTGCTGTTTAGGTTTACGGTGCCAGTTTTCACTTCTTAGAGGTAAATGAGTGTGTTCTGTGTGTGAGTTAATGACAGGCGAGGTGTTAGTGACAGTCTTTGAGTGTCACTTGCGTCAGTATAAACAGACCTGCCGAACAGCAAAGAGGCGCGAAATTCTGCCCCACCTCTGATTTATGACCTTTGGGAGCTTTCTTTCCCACAGGGGGACACTTGATACACCTTTAGTGCCTCTGTTACACTCATTTACTGAAACCTGCTCACCCTCCCCACAAAGGACGACCCACGCATGACCAGTTCCACCTGCACTGACCTTCAACCACGATTCCAGTCAGTCTTTTGATGAATCCTGTATATTTTTCAAACCGCAAACAGATTTATGGAAACACTGCTTCCCATTAAGGACGGGTTTAAAATAAATAATGATTTTCTAAATTGGGAGGGGTGTAGGCTGGAGTTCTGGGCAGTTGACGAAAACATGGTGTTGGGTTGATGTCTCAGAAATCTCAGAAATTGTAAAGTCCAAACTGATTAAGGTCCTAGTAACTTAAACTTGTTAGCATGTCATCAAACCCCAAAAAATAAAACCTTTTCAAGATTCTAGTTTTTCATCATTAAAGATGTTTGCCGGTTGTCAAACTCACCACTTGCAGTGAACTGCCTCCTTCATTTAATTTGTAAGTTTATTCATTTACTATATTTTTTATATTTAAAAAAAAAAATCATCAAATCCAAACAAGTAAAAAAAAGTTGGATTAATTGAGAAATGTATTATTATTGTTTTTACAAAAATCTATATTATTTGACTAAATACATGGATGGTCTTCTTTTTATTTGAGTTTTTGAAGGTCTGTCAGCCATACAAAGGCATTTTTGTAGGTTTAATATAAAAATGTCATTATATTTACCAAATGTTCATTTTCATACTTTTAAAATTATTAAGCTCCACACCGAATGCCATTCGCGCGGCACAGTCGTCCAGTTTCATTGCTAAAACAAAGTACAGATGTAATCTGAGGTCCTGTGGCGTGATTTTGGCACAGAATGTAGGTCCAGCAGCAGCTCGATTTGAACACTGCGGTGCAATTTGGGCACCACAGCTCCTCCAAAGTCAATCAACTAGTCAGGAACTTTATTCCATGACACGTGCGAGTCCAAAACCATCATGGGGGAGGATCTGATCAATCTCGTCTTGAACTTTGTCATATTTTTACATATACAGATATACAGTCAATACTTTCATGTACAGTAGCTCCTCCCACACGAGGCACCCAGCAGCAAAATTTGCCATGCCTCAAAATAGAGGCAACTCACTTAAATTCGCCACGTGTATCCCATTCAGTCCGAATGCAGCATTCGTTGTGGGAAGAGTTTTTTTTTTCAATCCACTCTAAACTGTTTTTTGAATCAAAATTGAAATTAATGGATATTTAATCAAATAATTCATGAGGGTTTAAATTGAAATCAAGTCGATTCAGTGTGTTGGCAGCAACACTCAGATTTACAGTTTTATCAACATATTTAGCTCAAAATTACCTTTATGGAATAAAAAAATGGCCTCTGTTCAAACCAACTTTTTAGTGATAAAATATTTCTTCTTCCTTAGCAATAGCAAATCCAAAAGAATTTGAAGATAAAGAATGTCCAGACAAGGGTGTTTAAACTGTAAGATCACAATATGCCAATGTGTGTGAACAGGAGAACCAGTTTGTTTGGTCCAACCGCTTGTGTTTGTTTGTTGTTTATAGATTACTAGAGAAAAATATGTGTTTGGTGGTATGACCATCTGCTCCAACAGTTTGAAAGCAAGCGAGCCACACACAAAAGGCTGTTGATTCTTTACAGTTCTCACATGTCCGTCTCAGGGTTGTGTTTTAAGAAAGGCTGAAGACGACCAGACTGTGTTAACCCATCGAGGCTTCACCTCCTGCTTTACGCTCCTCCAACTGACAAAAGTCAAGGCTGCTGTTGGAATAAAGACCGATTCTACCAAACATTTATTGAAGCTGACTGTTCTTCAGCAGCTTTAGTTTGTGTGAAAGCCATCACTGAGGCTTAAGGTGTTGGCTTTGTTTCAACTCAGTCACAGCTGAAGCTTTTTTTTTTTTTTTTGGGAGGGGGGGGTTTACGGTGCACTGTCTGTCCTTTGGCACCTTTTCAAGGCCAATTTGCCAGATCCTAAAATATTCGACTGCTAAGCTTCTGTCTGCTTTCCACTCTGAATAAATTAGGACTGCTCATGTTCCTGTATGTGGAGCAGTTGTTTTGGTCCAGCCCCCCCCTCTTCTGGTGAGGTGACCATTTTGGTTGCATTTGCCTGAGTTTTCTCACGTGACTCAATGATTCACAGACCCTCTTCAAGCTGACGTCAGGTGGATGCACTGATGCCAACTTTAACACACATTTTCCATTTGCACAGTCACTGGCTAATCCCAGCGAGGACAGAAAGCATGCTGATACCATTTCTATCATTAGACACAAGAAGGTTTCAGAGAAGCACCTTTTACCTTCTGTTTCATTCACCTGGAAAGTCCCAGACTTTTGAATAGATGAGGTAGCACTTCTTAATTTCCAATGAGACCGAATGCCATTCTTAGCATGTGTGTCTTCTCCACAGCTTGAGCAAGCAGGAGACCACATAGCAGGTAATCTCAGTGGTAGCCAAAACATCTCAGGTCTGTTTAATCCACCAAAACCTCACCATGATATTTAATCTGTGTGGAATTCAGGCGGCGGTTTCAAAACAAAAATCTGTTGAGTCAGGAAAGGTCATCACTTTTCACTGATTTTGTTTGGCATTAGGAGGGTCAGAAGCCTGGTCCCTCAGTATCTCATGTCAGACAATGTGGTCTATCAATGATAGAAAGACAACTGTTAGGAGACTGCAGGTGGGTGTGGCCTTTAATCATAAAGTCCAACAGTCAAAATGGTGGGTTTACCACAAGCTGAGGTTTTGGCAAAATAAAAAGGCCTTTTTTATTGGTGGGATTTTTTACACTCTAATTCAAAATTCATGATTAGATTGTGTTAACTGGCTATCTGAGGCTGAAAACATCTAAAAAAAAAAGCTACTGAGAACTTAGTCCATGTAAACAACTTTCCAGTTTTTGATAGCCCATGTTGGACTGTCAGTGTCAAAGGGCAGGCTGCAGAAGTTTCCTTTGTCAATTGTGTGATTGTATGTGAGTGTGTGTATGTGTGTTAGTATGTCAAAGATAAACCTGTCAAATGGTGAAGGCGACCCGAACAGGATATGGGGCATCCCGCGCGTGGCAGGACAAGACCTTGAGCCTGCTCAGTAACTTAGTGATTTACTCTTCAAAAACAAGCTCCTGATAGTATTTCATCTGCATCTTAACCCTTTTTCACCCACCACCAGGCTGTATACATAGGGGTGTCATTGTGTTGAGTGTTACACAGCAGCTCAAATAAACAGCGCACATAAGAGACTTTTTGTGGTTTGTACATTTTTGATAAAGTGCTGTCAGTGAAACCAAAACATCTTCATGATTGGTGAGTCCTCTGTAAGACAATGTCTAGTAGCAAGCTGTCTGTTAGTGTGTTAGAACAATGGCCATTCACTGACAACAAGTGTGGCTTTTCAAAACAAAAAAATGCAAAGTTTGACCAAAATAGATGTTTCTGAAACAATTGTTAACAATAAAAACCAGTGTCATGGGTAAAAGTGCACTGTTACCCCTTGTAACAGTCTGCACTGTCCCAGATCTAAATCCATTTTCTATTACACAATTATTCGTTCCTCCATCCATCCATCCATCCATCCATCCATACATACATACGTGCAACACATTGAATGCCTTTCGGAAACAGGTTTTTGTACTTATTTAAGAACATGTCAGTTTCATTGCTGTTTAACCTAACTGTTAATACAATGTACATTTACATGTATAATATTAAGTAAATCTTTTGAAAGATGTTCAAGAAACATGCTTACAGCTGTTATACATTTTTGTTTTTGATAATTAAGCTGTTCAGCAGTCTGTGATCACCGTCTCTGTTTGGTTCTCTTCTTTATGAAGTCTCACGTTTTCTACATAAAGCAGGTCTAGATCAGCTCATTTAATCATTTTTACTTTTCCAACTTGACTTTTGGGTTACAGTAAAAAACAAGAAAACTGATCCCTGGATTTATCTGACCAGAAGAAAGCCAGATTGTTGCTGTAGATCTGAGATGAGCTGTTCATTTCTAATGTTTGATGAAAGTAGTTTGCAGAATTCAAAAGAGATTTTGAAACTGACAGATGATTTCGATCAGTTTTTCTTTTAGATGTTTTCCTACATCATTTAATCAAGTGATTGTGTAATCCAATTGTATACTATTTGTAGTCTTTCTGTAGTTTTTGATTTTTCTCTAACTTTGCAATTTTACATGAGTTTTGTTTAGTATTTGAATTGAATTACATTTGCCTAAAGTTTATGAAAACCCTTAAAATATGTCATCATTTTTTGACCAACGGTTTGGATTAAAGAAATACTGTTTTGGTTTTTACTTTATGAAACTTTTTTTCATCATAGACACATCTCCAGGCTTCTAAACCTGCAATCTAATGGAAAGGCCAGATAATTCCGGAGGTCCTAGTGTTAGTTTTAGTGTTTTAGTTCTCTATTGTTCTCAATCGACCTTGATTCATTTCAGTATCTGCTGCTGAATACTGAGCTTTAAAGGAAGCCATTCATTTCTACAAATGTATCTGTCAGCTCTTAGTTGTACATTAACCAGCTGTTTTCAAGGTCTTCAAATATTGTTTCATCTCCTTCTTCTGATCATGTCTTGTTAAATGAGGTGAAATATTTAAAGACAGAAGAGAAGCATATCTTCTTATACTAGATTTCTTTCTGCTGTCCTGTTTTGTCATTGTCCAACAGAAGTTTGAATACAGACAAAGTGGGAGATGCGTTCATTGTTAAGACACTGTCATCTCTTCTGTCTAATCTGAAGCCAGGCACCTGGGAGCCAGCTGTAGTTGCGTCTCGTCCTCTACATGGGGTTTAGGCCTGGACAGCCACAGGTCTTAATCCAGTGTCCAGCCACTGCCCAGGAGGGGGCACAGATAGCTTGGCAAGATGGTGGAGACAGCAGAGATTAAAGCAACAAAATGGAATGAAATCTACAGACCTGTGATAACTTAGTCCTCAAATGTTGCTTTGAAATGTTGAGTCAGAGCTGAAAAAGTCCAGTCAGATTAAAGTAAAACAGTTGATTTTTAATAGGAAACTAAATGGAAGTACTTTCGCTTGGACTAGTTTGGTAATAGAATTTAGGCTTACATTGCTTTGGTTGGTTTACATCGATGTTTGGCCTTATTTGTGCCAATAATGTGAAGCTCAGAGACCTGAGGACTGTTTGGTGAGGGTACATGTTTCTTCTTCACAAAGATGACAGCCATAACCTGCTATTATTGTGCAGCACTATTTTTTTTTGAGAATTTATTATTGATTCTGATTTATGTACTTAACGCCAATCATTTTTGATTAATTTTCAAAGCGTTCCCAGTGGTCGTTTAGTTATAATTATGCTGTTTTTAGCCAAAATATATATTTTTAAAAAACTGTCGATTTCTAGGACATAGTTTCTGCAGAACGGCAGGTGTTCATTTGAAATTCCCCTCTGAGTTGTGGGCGGGACCTTTGGCATAGAGCAACCCCAACTCCTCCCTTCCACTTCCTGTTGCTGCTAGCTTACAGACCCTCACACCCCCAACCTAACATTTCCAGTGCAACAAAAATAGTGAACAATATTGGAGCTATCCAGACATACAGTTTCGATCCAGATTCCAGCTCAGACGAGGAAAACAAATACGTACATGGATCTATTTTTCTACAAGTGAATGCTTCAGAATGGAGCAAAGCAGGGCGCTTTTGGCCCGCCCAACGTATTTTCTACATAACAAACACAATCTTTTTTAAACAGTATTTTATCATCTGCTCCTGATTCACAGCAGTTTGAATGTAGATTACTCCAAAATGCAATTTTAAGCTTATCTTTCTTTATATATGTTGGAAAAATGATAGGAATGGATAAATGCTACAAGAACATGTTAAAAACAGTTTTCATTGGAGTGGGACTTTAAATATCTAGCAAGCTAACACATCTGCTCTAAAGTATTTCAACTGCTGGATTAATGAGTGGATTTCATGTGTCAAAGATGCCAAAAAGGATTTTCTGTAAGGTCTGTTTTTCCAGTATATCTGCATTTCTTTGTACTTCCATGTGTTTAAAACACTACTTTACAATATGATATATGAGTCCACCTGAAGTGATTTGATGCACAACTGGCTATCTCGATAAGCTGCTATATACAGGAAGTTGTAGGATATAATGAGTTCCTGTGAGTTATAGGTTTCAGCTGCAGCATTTCAGCTCAGAAAGTGGAGAAAGGAAAAGGATGCAGATCATATCTCTTCTTTAAGGATGGGAATATTCCCAATAAAGTAACTGAAAAGGAAGAGTTTCTCATCTTCAGAATGTTGGCCAGATTATTAGAAAATGTGTGGTTTATTACTTTGTTTTAATTTGGACTTCTCCATCAGTCCCCGTGCTCCTGTTCTCTCATCAGTTTCAGCGCTGCGGTTCTTGTTTCTTCAGTTTGGAGACTGTGGTTTGAAGATAAGATGGAGCAGACAGTCCATTGCTGGCAATTAGGTGATTAGACGCCCTCATTGAGTGTTGTTTGAAATAGCATCCAGTGTTTTTTTAGTGGGGGGAGCGGCATCACTCAGGGCAGCTCTTCTGCTGTCCTGGGGGAGGAGCACTTTCACACACAGTGATACTTTGCTGATCAAGTAACAAAGTGGCCCCTCAAACACCAGGATCCCACATAAAGTCGCACACTGCGACGTTCCCGCTTCTAAATACTGCCGGATCATCAGACGCCTCTCACCATCCCCGCGCTGCTTCTAGTGCCGTTAGAATCCACTTCTGTCTTTCCTACTTTGTGGGACCAATAAAGCATCACCCTTTCCCTAATGCCTTGCTTAATTTCACACCTAGGCTGACATTATCCATGAGAGAAAACTTTATCCTGGGGGATGAAGTTTTCATTTTGCTCCTTGTAAAGCAACCTCTTATCAGCACCTTTTCACGCGTCAGCATCCACAGTCCATTCCCTCGCTCCGTGGGATCCTGCACAGGAGTCCATAGCTACTGCAGCGAGCTTTTCAGGTTAACAGTAACCTGCACATTTAAATAAACTCATCTGTTCACTTGCCATTAACCAGTTAAATACTTTTTTCAGCAAAAAAGAAAATTGTTTTAACATGGTAGGATAGAATTGTGGCGTTATCATCCAGACTGTCGCAGACAGGAATTTCTTCAAAGTAAAAGTCTCTGGAATGGTTTCTACAGGAGACATTACAGCTTCAATCAGAGAGTTGTCAGCTCAGTTTGTGTAAAAGTGTTGGTTTCACAGCCTCAACTTGAGATTTATTTGTCTGTACGTTTGTTTTTTTTTATCCTGGATTCCCTCTATTCAAATACATCAGCTCGTTTATCCAGCATATTTAGTATTTGCTGAAGTATTTTGATCCAAACTTTTGTAAAAATTGTTTTAGACAGATTTTATCCCAATCAACCCAGTTTTTTATTGAATTGCAAAGAAACTTCTTAATACTTTTGTAAGTATTGTTGTTTAATTTGATTACAAAAAAAGTAAAAGTTAGATGAGAAGTTCCTCCTTTCAATTGTCTTTAATGAGACACTTTTAATCCTAAAGAACCCACAGGGTCAAATTTGGCTACTGTTTCTTTCTATATCTTATTTGATCAATTTTACTTTTTTTTGGTCTTTGTTTTTATGTCAAATGTGTTTATTTTTTTGGCCGCTGTTAATTACTGCTTCCAAATGAACAAATTAAAAATTGTCAAATTAACAGTAAAAGCCCAGAGGAAAGTTGTTCTTGTGTTCTCCGGGGTTACCTTCCTGTTTTGTGGTTTGACATGAAAGAAAAAAAGTAGTTTCATTTTGCATTAAAGTTAAAGGTACCCTGATGAAGGCTTCTTCTATAAGCCTGGGTGGGTCACCTCCTGGGGCCAAGGGGCGTAATGACTTCCCCAGCTGGCCCCCTGGGACGGCTGTGCTCGTGCTCAGCACCTCTGTTGCCTGCTTCAAGTCAGCACCCTGTTTGTTTAGGGAAGATTAGCAACGTAAAACCCTTACAACATCCTGAACATGCAGTGAAAGGGAGATGCGATGGAGAGGACGGCAGGAAGGAGAAGTAAAGATGGATGGCTCACGGGACACTTGTATTGTTTTGTTAAGTGGAAATAGATTATGTAAAAGTACTTAAAAAATACAGCGTTCAAGAAAAGTTTTTTTTAATTGACGTCATTGTTTAAATTGCAGATGGATTTAGTTAGTTTATTTTAATCAGTGGTTTCACTTATCGTGAAAGAAGGCATTCATGCCTTTTGTGTATCCCACTGTGATCAGTTTTTGATCTATTTTCAAATTGTGCTCAGTGCTCAAGAACACACTGAATGTGGGTTGTTGAGCACGCTTTTAGCATACGATGTTTACACTAGACTGTTGCTACCTGAGACTAGTGCAGATACTGCCCTTTGGAAGAGACTTGACATGAAATGTTGACGCAGTACAAATCTTGTTCCAGGCTTTTCTTTCACAGCTTTATTCCGATATATGAAATGCTTGGTGTCATAGAATCCCAGTTTGTGATCAGGGTGTTTTGGATTGCTCAGAAAAGTGTTTTCTGATGTGTTTAATTAGAGCATTCTGGACCTGCCCTTTTTTTTTTTTCTTCTTAATTGTTCAAGATTGAAAAAATACCCCTTTGGTATTGTCAAAGTAAAGGTTGGAAGTCTGTTATAACGAAAAACTTCATAAAGCCATTTTTTTGTTGTATTTTGATCTTTTACTGCACCACAATGTCAGAAATTTAAATGAGCGTACCTCAAAATTTGACTTTATACATCAATTATTAGGTAGACTAACATAGAATAATCAGATTAATTCATTCCAGGTCATGAGTAATAAACCGCACAAAAAAATGAATTGCGTGACAGCACTATTATAAACACCAAAAGCAGGATTTTCTACAGATCTTTAAAGATGTTTAGTTTAATTGGTACCTGTCAAATAAATTCTGAAACAACCAGCGACACCTCCCAAGAATAAATTAGCAATTACGTTATTACATTTTAAAGGAGAATGAATTGATCCATGGTAGCAGAAGCTTTCTAAGTTGTAGTTCTCCAGGTGGGCACACAGGTGTGTGGAGCTGCAGCAGGAAACAGATGTGCAGTGATATCAGTGGCTGCACGGGTCGTAGTGACTATCAGTGCCGGCCAGCTTGCCGTCTCACTGCAGCGCTCATTTCCTGTGAGCTTAAATCATGCCAGTCTTTGATAAGGAGAGCGGGGTGCTGGGTGACCTGCCAGAAAACTCAGACTCCCTGTCAACAGAGCTTAGTGATGAAAGAATAAGACGCAGGATGATGATGTAAATAGGTTTTGGTAAGTCCTGCCATAAATGTGATTAATGCTATAATGTTGTGTTTTGTAATTCGGCAGGAAGCACATCATTGAATGTTGAGTGGCTCAATCTCCTCCATGCCAATAAAAAGTTGAAGTTACTTAATAAAGTTTTTTTTTTGTTGTTGTTTTTTGCCAGCCCCTGTCCAGAGCAAGGAATGGGAGATGAATTTAACCTCATGGATCACTCAGATTTGTATATTTTAGATTTCTGTAAGTATTTGATTTCATTTTTGACAGTGTTTAAGCAGATAGCAACTCAGGATGCAAAAAAACAAACATTTTCATAGAAAAAAGCAAACCAATTTGTCTGCTCTATGCTAAAAAAACACAAAATATTAATAATAAGATGTAAAATACTGAAATGTTCACATTTTCTTTTGATAAATCATGATCTGCTGTGTGAGTAAATCAACAGTCATTATTGTCAATAACCAGTGGGTGCATCCGTTGGATGAAGGACCAAATATGGTTATATCCTGTCTGCATGGGGAGCCTGTAATGTTTACAGGCCAGTTACGGTTTGTGTAGGTGGGTTTTCACGGGGACTGGCAGTACCCTGTGGCATCCCCTGTGGCATATGTTCATGTCACATGTGCCCTCACGGTTCATCTCTGAACATATGGTGGAACAACCATGTCGAATAAAAAAAAAAAAAAGGAAGCTTGTAGGTATTATTAGAAAGCAGATCTCCTAATAAGATTATAGACACCTGCATCTTTGTGTTTGTAAACAAAACAAAAAAAAAGCACTTTTAGATCCTAATAATCCATTTTCTTCAGTAAAAGCTCAAACCTGCTCATGTAAGCATCCTCAGATCTGATCTGCTCAGGAGCATTTTGAATTTCCACGGCTAAAATTCATTTTCTTCGCATGAGTATAATTAGTGACAATGACTCACTGTGTTTTCTTCCTTTTCAGGCCCTAATTTGAAGACGTTATGCAAAATAGCTGTTATTCAGTACAGTCTGGAGCAGTCAGGACTCCCACATGATATCAGGTCAGACAAACATCCTCTTCTCATTACATCCACTTTTTCACACAACTGATATACGGTTCTTTGTTCTCTGCATTATAAATGTTTTTGTTTGCGTCACTCTGTTACAATTCTGAGCCTGCTTGGAAAAGAAAAAGTTAATTAAGACTCATTATCTCCCATTTAGCTAGTCTCCTAATGTAATGCATTTATTGTTATTATAGTTGAGCTAATAGACTTACACACAGAAGTATGTGAACCAAACAGGAAGAGCCTGGAAGCCTCAGCAGAAGAACATGTTTGCTGGGATTAAAGTGGAATGAGACCAAAACTTGATCATAATTCCTTTCCTTCAGAAAGACCACGTGAACTGAGAAGCTTTAATCCTGCTTTTATTGTTTTCCAAAAAACTTCATGAAAATGGTAACAGTGTTAAAAATTACTTCATCTGTTTTCAAATTCATACAATTAGAATAACTACATTAAAAAACATCACTGAACTGTCATTGGTTGTTTGAAAATGTTAAAACCACTTTTATTTTTAGAAAGGCTATTTTTTTTCTGATAAGCTTTTGCCAGGTCCTTTAGGAATTTGTTTTTTCCCCAATTTCGCTGCAACTTTGTTCAGTTTTCCTCAAAATGTCCTCACTTTTTACAGTTACTGTGGTGTAGAATATTTCTGCACAGATGAGGTCTGCAACTTTCAACACTTACAAAGCCATTTGGGTCAATTTCTCACTGACCACCATCCAGAAACAACCACTAAGTTTTAAAATAAAAGACATTCTGTCCCACATTAGATCATTCTGCTGCAGCAAATGTTAATATATGTTTCTCAAATGGTGGGGCTGGGGGCGCGACGTGATGCCGGGGGGGCTGGGGACAACACTGGGATCATGCAGTTATGAGTTGATGTCAGTTAAAAAGTTGGCCGTAAGACACCGTTAGCTATTTACGTATTTTCGGACCATAAGTTTCACCTAAAATCCTTTCTCTTTTTTCAAAAATAGAAGATCCAACTTCTAATCAGAATTCATGTATGAATTCTGGTTGTGCTCTAACAGATTTTTGCTAGTACATGGCGCTCAAATTTGTCAAAATGCTTTAGTACATCTTTGTTAAACTATGAAACCACACCGCTTGATGGGTTAGAAGAGCATTATGGGTTATGTAGTCAGGTGTCTGATGGAGTGATTCACAACTGTTTGTGAATGGGCTAAATTAAGTTTGACCTATCTGACTTTTTGTTGTGCTCTGTCAGAAGAATACTTAACTTTTTAATATTAAAAACATTTAAATATTTTTTAACCAGAGAGCCAAAATGGAGGAGTGAAGGGCCACACGTGGCTCCAGAGCCTCAGACTGCAGGCCCTGCCCTAAAGCAACATTTCTGCTTCATTTAAAGATAAAGTTAATGTTTAAAAGAGAATTATGGGAATCCTGAGTGGAGTTTTTTTGTGCTGTTGTATTTATTTGTACAGCAGTAAACTGATTCTAAATTAAATGTGAAATTCCTCCTGCAGCATTTATAGAAAATAACATTTTAACGTTTTCAAATTGTTTTAGAAAAGCTGCTGTAAATTCTGGCTTTTTGTCACAAAAACAAGAGTTTTAAAAACTCATTTCCCAAGTTTATCTTTATTTAGATTATGTATTGTTTTTACATCATCATTGCACCAAATGTTCCAGGTTGAATAACTGTTTTATTGATGAAGATTGATGGACTTTATTAAAGACCCACTCTGATCATCTTCTGATTTATTTTCAAAGTGTTCCCTGTGGTCTTTTAACTATACGTGTGTTAATTATGCAGAGTTATGGGAGGGAAGCAACCCTTTGCTTCCTGTTACCCAGAACTGAGAGCTCTCTGTTTACAGACTCTCCCGCTAGCTTGCAGACCCCCACACTCCCAACCTAACATTAAGGGTGCAACAAAAATGGCGAGCAATATTGGAGTTATCCAACCGTACAGTTTTAAACCAGATTCCAGCTCAGACGAGGAAAACAAAGATGTAGACGGATCTAGTCGTGTACAAGTGGATGCATCAGAATGGAGCGGAGCAGGAAGCTTGTGGCATATTTTCTACTTCACAAAAACAATCTTTTTTTCAAATGAGATTTTTTTCACCTGCTCTTGATTCACAGCAACTTGAATAAAGAAATCCTCAAATGTAATTTTGAGCTTGATTGTCTTTATAAATGTCCTCCATCAACAGAAAGAGGCCAGAAGAACATGTTAAAAACACTAAAAGCACCATTTTCATGGGAGTGGGTCTTTGAACTCTTCTGGCTGATGTGGTTTAGGTGAGGGTTCCATTCCTGGAGTTAAGTGTGTTTCAAACTGAAGGTATTTCTTCACACGTTAGTCTGAAGGAACTTGATACTAATTACTCCTCTTAACCTCATCTCTTTTGGACTCCCGCTGCCACCTTGCGCACTCCCCACTGTGATGTTTGCAGTTGTGTTTTTAACCCTTAGAGGGTTTTCATGAGGGGGTCACAGGACTCTGGTTAACTCCCTCTGCCCCTCAGTGCTACCCAGATCCGACGCCAATCTCTCCTCTCAAACACAAACGCACAAAACACAAAGAGCGCAGAAAGCAGTTCAGAGGGAGTGAGTGTGAAACCAGATCCAGAGATAACAATCTGGAGCTCAACCTCTGACCTGTCATCAGGTCAGCTCCACCGCCGCTCGTCAGCTCTTGCTTCTCATGATCACATTGCAGACCTCGTCCTCAGCGCAGCTCTTCACATGGACGCATCGAGGGAAGGGGTTTGGGGGGTGTCACGGCCACTTGACTGTCCCTGCTGCAGATCATTCCTCAGATATTTCAGTCTGTTTCTTTGTGATGTGAAAGCTCAACATTCCTGCTAATCAAAGACTAAATCAGAGAAACATCTGGTAAAGCATTAGCTAATTTTTTCGTTTGTTACTCCAGGTGGGAGCTGGCAGCCATGACGACCAACAGCAACATCAGCAGACCCATCTTCTCCTCACATGGGTGACAAAGTCGAAGCAGGTCTGTTTCAGGAAACTGGACTCTTGTTTTTTTTGTAGGCAAATTAACTTTAAGAACTGTCCGCCATTATTCTGGATCTCATTTTCTTCACATTCAAACTTCTCACGCTGACCAAACATCCAACACGAGACTTCCTTTTTGGCCCTCGCCATGCCTGGAGGTGGTTTCTACCATCAAAACTGCTCTTTATAGCCTCTATGGAGAGCTAATCAGCCTATGATAATCAGAGACTTCTAATTCTGGGTCAAAGAAAAGGCAAGAAGTGAAGCCAAAGCTCTCCAGAGCTGAACTCTGTGAAGAGAATCATCGAGATGTCAACCTCCATGAAAAGACAGTTGCAGGTTCTGTGGAGGACGCAGGTCTTACCCATCCCTATAACCACAGTGTGAGGGATTCAAGACTGCAGAGTTCATCCTAACATGAAAGACACCCCGCTGCTCTGGAGTTTTTACTGTGATTTGCAAATCACCCGAGTAAAGCTGTCTGCCTTGTAAAAGAATCAAGGCCATCTACCTCCCTGGAGCACGCATCACTGGATCTTTGACACCTCCCACATATTTGACACCTGCCATGAGATGGTCCTTCTGAGATGCTGCAGAACGTTGCAGCTTCATCACTTTGTCACAGTGCAAGTTTAACTTTCAGTGCCAAATATAGCAAATGTGGAGGAGAGTCTGAAGTGTGAACGTACTCTGTTATGCCCAAGTTTAGCTCCTTTTGTTTGATAATCCATCATATAATCATTTTTTAATAGACAATCTCACAGGTCACAGAGAGCCTGTTTACTGGCTGATGGATTGAAGAAACTGCTTTGGTTACGCGTCTGTTCCAAGAACACTAAAGCTGAAGATTTTCCTAAGGGCTGGTGTCTTATGAAACCCAACAGGTTCAAAATGCGGATGTTTTTTCAGGTAAAGATGCTGTTAACAAACCCAAATAAAAACTCCTAGATAAACTTGGTGGGTCTCAGCAAAAGGGCAGTGTTGTATTTTATAGTTATTTTGTATTTTATAAAGATTTTGTTACATTCTGGACTTTAGTTTCAGGATTTTTCTCCTTGCAGAGAGTGCGTTTATCAGAAAGTAGATATTTAAAAAGTTTCCTCAGAGATGGTGACGTGCAAACCCATGTCTCTCCTCAGAATCCCCATGAAAGATCCCCTTCTTAAAGCTCCCCTTGGATTTGCTGTTCAATCTGGAGGAGAATTATTGATCACCCTGATGAGTTTCTGCAGCTTTACGTTGAAAAATCAACTTAAAAAAAAAACAACTTCTAGGGAAAAAGGCAGAAACTTCTTTTTAACAAACATTCTCATGTATTGCAGACAAATGCAGTCTTGACTTAGTTCTTTGGAAAATGATGATTCTTTTCTGGTTTAGTTTTTAAAGGTGTTTAGGCTACTGATGGCATCATTTAAGGGGGGGTTCTGTTGAATAAAGTTGGTCCGGACTTTCTGTGCAATATTCTTTTTATTCTGAATCAATAATAAATCTGCAACATCTTAATCCGGCTGCACTGGTGTCCATTATTGATCTGTGATGTTTACCGTTGCTTTCGTGTTCCTTTCACTTTCCTTCCACTGGGTTTTTTTACAAAATCTGACAGTTGGTTTAAGCGGCAGAGCTGCAGGCATCTCTGCTGCTTTTAATGGAGGTTTACAGCGTTTTTTTTTTTCCATTTCACTCTCACCAGTCCAGAAATAAAACCATGGAGCTGAAGTTATTTACCTTTGAAAAATAACTGAACCTTTAGGATTTAGCTGTGAATTTAAGGATGGATTCATGTTCTAATAATGAAGCAACAATTCAATGAAAACAGGCAACTTTTTGGGTTACAATACCTTTGAGTGCAGCTAAGTTTTAATCTCAAATATTTACCATTTACCAAGAACCATCAGCATAATCGATAACAGGTATGTAAATGACCAACTCATGAACATCCACTGTGACCAGACGCAATTAAAACAAAAAACAAAAAAAAAAAACTTTTTTTTTTTTAATTTAAATCTCTGTAGTGACAGCTCCAGCAAGTTATTGATCTGATTAGAATATTCTTCAAAGGCTCAATAATTCTTTATGAATTAGTCATTAGGTTTTACATTTCTGAATAAACCTTCAGCACAGCTAAAGACATTTGTTAAGGTGATCATGGACGCTAGGATTAGATTACTAAGAAAAACTAGCTTTTTGTTTCTTGGTGAGGTTTGGAACATTAAAGATCTTTAAAATAAAACTAATTGTGCTGATTTTGGTTAGAAAAACCTTTTAAGAAGGGTTTAGCGCCACTGATGTAGAATAATTTGGCTGCTTTGCAGTAAAATAATCATGTTTAAAGACGGATGGTAGTAGTAGATATATGTTTTTTATGTTGTTATGTTAAACCCGGGTATATTTCCCAATAATTGAGCTTGGTTTATTAAATGCCAAATCATAAAAGTTGTCTCAAGGTGCAGATAAGAAATGATCTAAAGCAGGAGGTCAAAGAAAATGATTTGAATGTAATTGTTTGTATATGTCGTTGATCACTGAAAGAATCGTGTGCTTCGTGTTCCCCTCTGGACTTAGTCCAGTTCTTGGGGCGACTCCATCCTCTCAGCTGGTTTTCTCCGTGTTTATATGTGGCTGCTCTGGTGGGGGTTCCAGGCTAACCCTGAACCTCAGCCGGTGTCCTTGCAGAGGCCCGGCAGTTTGATCCTGTCTGTCACCAGCTGTGTGCTATAAATCCCGTGTTATCTGAAAAGTTAAGTGCCGAGCACAGACGGAGAGTCAGCTTAAAGGCAGGCAGCAGAGACACCCTGTCCCTCCTGGTCCTGCTTGGTCCCAGTGCACACAGGAAGCAGATCTGAGCCGGTCTCCTCTGTCTGGCCCCGGAGTCTGCCTCAGCCTATGGCGCAGGCGCTAATGCGAGGAGACACTCAACCAAATTGCTCTCTAATTTCCCCTCAGGACCCTGATGGTCCCTGGGGCACTTGAGAATCAGACCAAGGATTTGTCCAAAGTGATTTGTTTTGTCTTGTCCGGCCATATCTGGACAGTTCACTCACCCACTCAAGTTCTAGTTCTCCTGTCTCGGCACAGAGGAGGCCACAGGCCAGCAGATTCGACAAAAGATGAGTTACAGGAGCACAAGCTCATCCAGGTTAGACGTTCCAGCTGTTCATCTACAACCCATGCGCTGCTGGAGGAGAAAGTCCTAAACTCTGAAGAATCCATACTCATGTCATGGTAGCAGCCTTTGAGCAAAATTTGGCTATGTTCAGTCATGTGCTGCATGAACCGTCATCTATCCATCTGCCAAAGAGGCTAATTCAGTGTGGAAGCCTGAGCTGCTGGGCTTCAGGGCTCATCATTCAAACCTTCATTCCTTCCAGCAGGGATGTGATGGGGTGACTAATGTGTTCACAGTTAAACTCCCAAAAACTCACAAATCTGCTCAGAAATCAAACAATCAAGAGCCGCTTTTCTGACTGACGATCCTCCTGCTGAGCACACGTGAAGTTGTGACTCCTATTTGGTCTTCATCTACCAGCAAATCTTCATCAGTCTCTGTGCTCATCTTCAGTAACTTTGTGTGAATGCTAACATTCACTCCGATTCTTTTTCTTTACAGAACTGTATCTGTGCTGCCTGCTTTGCTGTGGACTCATTTACATTCAGAAAAGTTCATTCGTTTTTTCACTTCCGATTTAACAAAAACTTCAAGGAAAATCTTTTGACTGAAAATAGAAAATAATCAATAAATGAAGTTTATAGTGAGACGGTGTTTGATGGTCATCTTTGAATCTGAAAATATTTTTACAATCTAAACAAAAAAGACTTTACATGAAAGACCCAACTTTCAGGGGATTGAAGTTTCCTCATTAGGAGGCCAGAGTTTATGAAAGATGAAAAAACACATGATCTAGTTCTGTCAGGATAAAAAAAAACATAAACGAGATCTATTATTGATATTAGGGATTTTATTTGATGACAGAGAAAATAAAGCACATTAACATCTATGTTTTTGTTTTTCAAAATAAAGTACCAGGGTTCCTCGATAAACCATTGGGCCTAATGAGGATTCATTATCCTTTATACATAAAAAAAAAGGGGGAAAAATAAATATGTGGGACGTGAGACAAAAATCTACCTCCAGCAGTCCAACATGTTACTGTGCGTGCCTCTAACACTGAAATAAATTTGCTGTTTGTTTAAGTAAGTTTGAAAAAAAATCCAAGATTTCCTTTTGAAATTTTATTTTTGCTAATGTCCTCAGGTTTGCCTCCTCATCCAACCATACAGGGACACTCTGACTGCAGTGCAGGAGATCAGACCTGTGAGAGCATCCGTTCTCTGAGGTGCTGCTTCAATAAGCAAAGAACTTTCTGATCCGTTTGTGTTCATTTATGCAACACTTCATGAAACAATAGATGACATTTTAGAGGAAAGCGCCCTCGAGATCCTCATCTAGGAACCCTTGCCGTGCATCTTCTAAAGCATGCATGAAAACATGCAGAATGCTGCAGGCTGTCAGTGCTCCTGCGGTCATTTAAGGTTTAGACAAAAAAGGCTTAAAGTTTTGACACTTGAAGTTTTTCCTAACTTTCTGTCTTGCATCTTTTTCCAATCAATTACTATCAAGCATCAATAGGGAGAACCAAAGTGCTGGACATTAAAAACACATTAATTAACTGAGTTATGTACATGCTGCGTTCAAAACATGGGTTGTAATGCAAATGCAAGATTCTCCACAGATGCAGAAACTCTCAGATCTTCAGGTAAGTTATTTTACTGCTGAGGACCGCAGTTCTGAAAAGAGGCGTCACCCTGAATCCTGCACAGTGGATATGAGAGCAGAGGATCTGAGAGGATTTATTTGGGCTCTAATTCAGGCCTTAGAGGTTAAAACGATGGGTGGATGGTGTGTAAATAAAGAATGAAACAGAGATGGAACTTTAAAATACTCCCTTTTGACACATCCATGGAGAAGGTTCTAAAAGCACCTGTGTTTGGGGTCCAGGTGAGTTAACATGGCTGACGCCTAATGAAAAAGGCAGGAATAAACTTAAGGAAATCAGAACATTTGTTCATATTCTAAACGATCAATAAAGGCTGTTACATTTCAGATCTTTCTGGGGAAAAGTGGATGTTTGTCCATCGGTTCATGGGGGAATGAGCATCCAGGAGGACGCTGGTTCCTCAAGGCTTTTTTTCTTTGCGTTTGTTTAACGTCAGGTGGTTGTTTTGGATGCGCGTCACTCAGAGTAACTGCCCTCCTGTCGGGCTTTTCTCTGCCCTGGATGCGCGTCACTCAGAGTAACTGCCCTCCTGTCGGGCTTTTCTCTGCCCTAGATGCGCGTCACTCAGAGTAACTGCCCTCCTGTCGGGCTTTTCTCTGCCCTGGATGCGCGTGTCAGGTTTGGGGCTTTAAAAGGAGCAGCGCGCGCGCTCCTCCTCCAGACTGGAGGCGGTGAAGGTAAGAGATGGATCTGCTGCAGGTCCTCTGGGGTCACGCACGCGCTCTCCTCACAGCTCCATCAGTCGGACTGCAGTTTCCTTGGATGTGACGTGTGGTTGTCTTTTCCCGCCAGGTTCCAGCATGACCCTGTGGTGCAGCTCGTGCAAATGTCACGTTAGAGCTCCGTGCACGTCTCACCTGCACCTGCGGCGGGAGGAGCAGCGCGCAGCCTGCAGGAGGTTCAGGTCAGTGATGCTCCTCCTCTCTGCTCCTCCTGTGAGTCAGAAAATGATCTTTTTCTCCATGAATCAGAAGTCATAAAACAGACTCGGTTTTTGTGAGCACGTGATGACAGGATGGGGAGCAGAGGAGCAGATTTCATTCTCACTTTGTGACGTGGGGTCCCCCACAGTCTGGACACCCTCTTTATAAGGCATTGAGGGCAGCATCAGAAGCCCCGCCTCTCTTTCAGTGTGTGTGACGCCCACGCTGAAGCCTGGCAGCTATAAAAAGCCCGGGCTTTCTGAGGATGGACCCAGACAGACACTGACCACACAGACGAGGGCCAGCCAAGGCAATCATCTCTGCTGCTGCTGACACTCCTATCAGCCGTTTCCATAGAAACTGCTGCGCCACTCCGACCCAATTAAGTCATTTCTTGTCCTAATTTTTAGTCTAAAGGAAGAAGATGGATTTGGATCAGATTTCTGAAACCCAGCTTGGCTGTTGAGTCGTTTGTCGTCCGTGTTTACCTCACCTCTTACTTGAGTGACCATGGTCTCGCACAGATCCACCAAGGGAGCGTCCAAAGCCCGGAGAGACCACATCAACCATGAGATCAGGAATATGCGCGCTCTGCTCCCCATTTCCCAGGAGGACCAGGAGCGTCTGTCCTACCTTCACTCCATGGCTGCCATCTGTACCTACATCAGGAAGTCGGTCCTCTTCCAGGGTAAGCCTTCACTTCTCGGTCATCTTAGTTTATTCTGGAGTCGACTTCTCAAACTAACTAAAGGAGTCTGAAATGATGTTGAAGGGCTCCCTTCTGGCGGGGGGATGCTCAGCTCTCTGCCGTGTGAGGCCTTTCTGGAGGCGCTGCATGGCTTCATCTTAGTCACGACCGCTGAAGGCCGGCTGGTGTACGTGTCAGAGAATGTGGACGAGCATCTTGGTTTCTCCATGGTGAGAGTTTTAATCAGATCCCAGCAGGTTGCGGTGAAACATCGTCTAATGTGAGCTCCGCTTTTCCCAGCTTGACGTGCTGCAGGGAGACACAATATATGACATGGTGGAGCGCTCTGATGTGGATACTGTCCAGGCACACCTGGATGTTGGAAGCAGCTCATCATCTGGTAATTTGAAGTTCCTTTAAACATGACGGACAGACTTTTCTTAAATACTTAATACATTTGTGTCCATTTACAGACCATTTCTGTGATAAAGTCTGAACTTTCTTCTGAACTCTGCAGAGAGGAGTTTCGTGTGCTGCATGCAGACCTCCAAGGCCTTCAAGGTACAGCACGGCAGCTGCTGCTCCATGCTGGTCAGAGGGAGCTTCCAGCTCCTCCCTTGGTCTTCGGCCTTTCCCGGCGGCGAGCTGCTCTTTGTTGCGCTCTGTACTCCCACGGTGAACCGTCTGAGCGGTGCGGCGTCTCAGTCCGGCAGCAGCTTCTGCAGCATTCACAGGCTGGATATGAGCTTTGCTCAGCTGTCCCACAGGTACATCTACAGGCTTCTCTGACAGAAAGAAAAATCATTTCATTAATGACCTGACACTGTTTGTATTTTTTAGTGTGTTTTTCTTTCTGGGGCGTTCAGCGGATGAGATGAGGGGCCAATCGTGGTACAGTTTGGTGCATCCTGAAGATCTGTCCCCTGCAGCATACTCTCACGCAAAACTGAGTATGTTTCCTTACAGAAACAGAGTTTTCTGGTGTTCAGTTCTCAAATAATAAAACATTAAGTGGAGGATTTAGTTAAACTTGCATTTTCTCTTTGACATTAAAGCTACAGTGATGATAAAATGATCTGATTCTTTTTGTTCTCTGGAGCAGAGCGTGTCCAGGTCATCAGTCTAAGGTTCTTGTTTTTCAGTTCAGGCAGATGAAGGCTTCCAGGTGGAGATGGTGGTGAGGCTCCAGTGCACAGATCTGTCCTGGACCTGGGTCTACATCCGAGCCAACAGGGACTCTGAGAACCAGCAAATCAGCTGCTCGAACTTCATCGTCAGGTACCACGAAGCTCTGAAGCAAACCAGACCAGCTGCTTTCGCGATGACCTCACTGGGTTTCCTTTTAGTCCAACAGAAGCAACATTCCTGCAGAAGAAAATCTGCTGCGATGCCTTCAAGTCGTCATCGACGCCAAATTCCTTTAATTTGACCCAAAATGCACCTCATGGAGAAAGACACAGGAGGAAGAGGCAGAACGCCACAGAAGAGCAACGCGAGGAGCCAGACAACAGAGGGAGATGGGAGTCAGAGCAGGACATCTACAGTGGGCTGTGCACCTCCTCCCTGGACAGCAGCTCCTCTGCTCCTCTGGCTGACAGCCCTGTTCTCTGCAGCCCCGCCCCCTCCAGCTCCCCTCTGCAGCTGGGAGAGCTCCACCATGACCTCCTGATGGATGCTCATGAATGCACAGATCAGTCGCTGTCCTCTCCAGAGAGCTCCGCCTCCTGCTACTCTCACCTGGACGCACGGTTTAGCAGTCACCAGTCACCAACCGGCTCTGCCTCTGAACCAGCCTTTGAGCAAAGAGACCTGCCTGCTATTGGAGAACACTCGCCACTCTCCTCCGTCTCATCCTCGGTTTACGGTTTCCAGGAGTGCACGTCCAACGCCCGGTTAGTTCCAGACTGTTTGTTTGCATCTGACATGTGTGAGAGTCCGGCAGAAAGTGCATCTTTGCATCCGCATGAGTTTGACCTCCTGGAGAATCCACAAGGGGGCAGTGTTGTCCGGATTCTCCACCAGGAGTTGACTTTTCCTTCCAGTCTTCTTCCTCCACTCCAGTCTGTGGAGTCAGATCAGTATGATGAGAAGGAGCAGGCTGAGATCAGCGTTCTTGCTCAGCAGATCTCCTCTCTGGCTAGCAGCTTCAGCCAGCACCAGAACCCCCTGCAGAACGCCGTCACTCCGCCGTCAGCCTGCGACTGGCAGCCCGGCTGTCCTCCCCCCTCACTCCTGCTTCCAAGGTGTGAGCTGCTCAGTGATGACGGCCTTGTTGAGAGCATCCTCAAAGGTCTTGACGTGGTTCCTCTGAAAAATGGCTGCCACAGCGCCATTTCCAGACACCCGCTCTGCTGTCAGAGCCGGTCCACTGAGTCGGAGGCCCTGAGGGTTCCTGCAGAGCAGCTCACCTCAGGGGGTACTGCCAAGGACTCTTGGGGCTTTAACCATGGCCAAAACACTGGGTTGCATCAACTCAACCACTGTTTGCAGAGTTGCTTCCATCAAGGTAACTTCTCCCAGCAAATCTTTTCTGTTTACACGCTCCACATTTACCAAAAAATTTAACCACAAATGCTCTGTTTCTGTTTCCCACCAGGTGGACTTGCAGCAGAAACCTTGTACTGAAATAAGTCTGTGACTTACTGTGCTGCCACTTGTATGACATATTGTCAGGAGAGTTCCCTTATGCTGGATTATAGACGGAGATTAACCCCAGAGGAAGTTATTCCTAAATGTAGAGATCCCAGACAGATTCAGTGTTCTTTCTACGTGTTTGCTGATGTCAAATACATTGGAAAAAAGTATTTTGTAGGAATTAAGTGGACAGTGATATCAATGTATATTTTTTAAGTATTAGTGTCAATGATTTTCAGCACTTTATCAAAGTTCTGCCGCGAAAAGAAGCTTGAAAAGGATAAGCTGGTGAAGCTTTGACACCCAGATAATTCCTAAAACATATTTTTGGTGCCTTAAAACCTTGGCCACAATAGTGCGCTGATTTATTTTTTCAGTCATAAAGGTGGAAGCACGAGTCAGCAAAAAGACACAGAAACGATTGTACGAATATCTACCTCAGTGCAAAAACCGAACATTTATGCCTGAATTTAATTCAATATTTTATTTATTTGAACACATTGACGTGTTTTTGTTTGTGTTCTAACGGTGCAACACATGATGCTATTTCATTTATTCATCGGTACGAGAACACTGTCTGAATGTTCACTCTGTTTGGATCACTCTGGGGTTTTTTATGTGAATAATCAATAAACTTTGTCTTGAGATAAATTTTTTATAAGTTTGTGTTTTTTCATTCTGCAATAATCCTGCAACATCTCAGCACATCTGCCTTCTTTATTCTGTGCTAAAAAAAATCTGCTTCAACCTTTATTTTCTTGCAAAAACAAACATTTTCTTCAAGAAAACAAACTCAAGTCTGAGTCATCCTGATGTGATTTAAACGCAAACCCTTTTACAAGCAAACATCTGGTGTGAATAAAAGCATACCTTTATGCTCCGGTCTTCCTTCTATTGGCCTCCTGTTTGGGAAACATCTGCCTCTCCAGTATGAAAAGCTCCACACAGCATGTTTTGAGTCCATTTGCCTTCTGTTTGGTGCTGGGGGAGCTTATCAGGGACGCCTGCTGCAGTTGTAAACCGACGAGAGGGATGGGAACAAACCAAAAACAATAAAAACTGCAGGTCATAAAAACAAAACAACAACCAGAACACTCTGGAGAGCACGGAAGAAATCATTCTCCCCAAGTTCATACCTCATAATGACACTTTTAACATCACATTAATAGCTTGAGCTGTCAGAGGTGGAACATATTGACGCGTGCAGCTTTAAAATGCTCCATGAAGCCATGAGAGTTCAAGATTTTTAATGGGTCTTACTATGAGTGAACTGGAGCTCCCCTGTCCACAGAAGTCTTTGCAGATTACAGGATCAAACCGATAAGTGAGATGAAACTGCACACAGTAGAATCCATTATGAGTTGGCCAGACGTGCAGAATCAATGGAAGGATGAATATTTAGATAAGTGAGCTAAATGAGAGCTGAGAAGACCGATGGATCCCAGTGGCTGAAATGCAGAGTTGCACCAAACACTTGCATGAATATGGAACAAAAACCTCATAAGCAGCACCACAGATTTGCTGCAGGCGCAGTTTGTGCAATGCAGAGTCTCATGCTGCAAACAGGCAAGAACAAACATCCACTAGATGGAGATAAAGCTCCAACAGCAGAGACAGAAATGCTGCATGCTGACAGTCTACAAGCTTGATGAAAAGTGTGCATTGATGCAAAAAAAACAACAACAAAGGACATCATCAGGTGTTTGGGTAGCTGTCCAGATGTATGCAGTTATCCATGGAGGCCTCATGAAGAGCCTGTTGAAGGGTGCAGTGAAGATCCTACCAAGTCCTCACAAACGTGTCCTTTAGTCCATCTGCTGTGTTGACTGGAAACAAGAATGATTTAATACAAAAATACACTTTCTCCTCTATTTGTTTTCAAATTATTGAATTAATCAGTCTCTGTCAAAGATGAAAGGTATTTTTCTAGATATAAGAAAACAAATTAGGATTCATGTTTTGAGAGCTGCGTTGGGCGTACAGCACTGTCAAAGTACAGAAAGAGACACACAGGTAAGAGCTGCCTTCTGCCTCACTCCGGTGGCTCCCAGAGAGCTTTCTCAGGTGGCTGAAGGACGCCTGCTAGTGGGAATAATGTCTGTTGAACAGAGCAATTGGTGGATGAGATTCTTTTCAAAGCTTCGCCTCCCACAAGCAGCTCCTTTCTCCCCGCCTCACAAATGATTACCTCATTTGCTTGCAAAGAAAAGCTCTCCACACTGAAACTCTGACAGATTTTTGCTCCGCCGGGTCTCAGGTGGTGCTGCTGCTGCGTCTTCGTTTATTTATCAGCTCTTTATTGTTACTGGAGCCTGGCCTGAGGCTTTTGCTGGGAGCTTATCTTCTGGTATGTGTTTATTGGGAAACAGATGAAGATGTGAAAAAGCCATCCAGCTGAGGATGTGAATCCACTGCTTTGGCAGACGGAAGCTGATAGCCAGCAAGGTCACAGGGAGGTGTCGCACGCTGTCACAAGGAGACCTGAGCTGGCATTGTTTGTAAAGCCAAGCCTGTCGGTTCATTCTCCCCCGCTCCATGAGATAATCCCACACAGTAAGTAACGTCTTATCTCCCTGTCTCAGTGTAGAAAATAGCCCTCCCTTGTTTGGCTTGTCTCACATTTCCATGTTGCCCCATTTTTTCAAAGGAGGCGCATCACCTGACCGGTTTTGGTGAAGTCAGCACACTCCAACACTGAAAGTGGGGTAAAGGAAAAAAAACCACAAAAATAGACTGCAGCTTATTTCTCCAGGAGCCCTCCATGTGTTCCTCCACATCTCTGAGTCAGCGCCATCCTCAAAAGTCAACACATCCTGAAGACACGCGCCCCAGAAAGGACAACGAACCAGTTAATGGAATTGGAACGGCGTCCTAACTGTGGAGCTTTCTGGTAATTGGGCTGGATTTCTTTCCTCCATTTCTCTCTATAGGTTTTTCCTCACAGGAGATGCAGGCATCCCACTGAGGCAGGCCCCCACTCGTGTTTGTGTTCAAAGTACGTGCTGTTGTGATTCACAACAATGCAGTTTCATGGCTTTAACCTCTTTTTGTGTAAAACCAACAGCTCCAGTTCCAGCCATACAAAATAAATGTGTTTATTAAGTGGCATATGTTTACCCTCCAGCGTTCAGAATCGATGTTCTGTGCCGCTGCATGGAGAACAACGCCAACCCTCCTCCAGATACCATTTGATTTTTCCAGCCGCTGTTGTTCACAAAGTGAAATTTGAAGTCCTGAAAGTGGGACTGATTGCTTCACTTTTCCAAATATGTGCTGTGCATGATGCAGATGTATATAGGGCACGCCTCATTAACATGTTTATTACTCTATTTCTGCACAACCCCAGGGGTCAACACAAATAAACAAGAGGGGATGTTTCTCATGCGGGGAAATGAAAGTAACTTAATTATGTCAGAAGTAATTATGACTTTAAAACAGGTGAATTCATTCATCAATATTTATAAATGAGTGGAGGACTGGGATGCTTCTTTCTGACAAAAAAAAGCATGATAAAAGTTTTTTTATCAAACAGACTCAGTGTGTTAAATGCAGCCTTATCATTCATTTGATAAGAGAAATATGTCTAAACTTTGGGTGAAAGTATAGAAGGTAAACTGACAAGGTCAGATCACACAAAAAATATGGTTTATTTCCCTGAAACTTTAAAGAAAATACTTTCCAGTAGTGATGGGAGTATTTAGAGTAAGTATCAGAAAGATACCGTTATATCATCAATTTTGTAATAGATTACTCTATGAAAGTATCAATTGCTAAATAATGTTACTAAAATAAATGGTAAAAAAAGTCTATGCATAATTTCTAGACATTTTTGGTGATTAGGTGAATTAACTCAGAATATTGAACTGCTCCATCAGTCACATGACCAGAGTTGTGCGCGCTTCCATTACCAACAACACAGCACGAGTGATTTTATAAAGAGCTGTTTTGTACTTTGAACCTTGCAGGTTTTGTTACCTGGCCAGTTATTATCTTTGTTCTTAGGAAGATAAATGTGCTTGAGAGAAAAAAAAAACACCAATAAGAAATGACCAGGAATCGGTATCAGTAATTTGTATTGGATGTTCAATGCAAAACTAATGAGTATTGTATTGAATCTTAAAGGGTGGCATCATCCTTTAGAATCATGTAGGTTTGCTCTTTTTTTAATGTCACAAATGTTGGCAGAAAATGTTCAGATCTTTACAATTTCTACAGGAACGTGAAAAAAAGAGGATTGTCAAGGACATGTTAAAAGAACAGTTATTCTGACAAACAGAACGGCTGAGTGATAGCTGTTTATTTTCTGTAGAAATCAATGGGATTTTGGCTTCTTGGAGCCAGCAGGTACTTTCTGTTTGGAACGCCAGGTGGGAGGGGCCACTCACTCCACTTTTCTTTTACAGTCAATGGAACAAACATGAACAAACCCTCAAAAAGCTGGAAAGTGAAGCATTTCGTTTGTGGAAGTTTTACTGCAGGAAATGAGCAGTTTTAAAATCAGAAGTACTTGGAGCATGAAAATGTATTGATACGTCTTTGAATTAACTTTTGATTTTACATTTCAGGTTTTGCTGGCACAAATGTGGATTATTCACCATCATTTCTGCTTTTAATAACACTTCTGCAGTAAAGAAATGCTCTTGGATTTGTTGCTTCAATGCTGTTTCTCAACTGTTTTTGGTCAAAGATTTAACTCCAGACTGTTGGGATGACCAACAGCAGACTAAGTCCAGATTTCCATACAAACAGCCTAAACAAATCATGTTTTGAGTAAATAGAAGTTATTGACCCTCCACAGATTTTTGATGATCATATTGCTGTAAATAAGCTGTCATGGGGCTGGATATGCCACCAATTTCTTTCATGAAATTTGTTGTTTTTTGTTTCTTTTTCTTAGGTGACTTCTTCAACTAAGCACAAGCACCATACTTAAAATAAACTTTTGAAAACTATACTTTTGTCAAGAATTGTTAAAACAGACTCACCAAAGCCAACTTTGAAGACTTAAAAGATCCTTTCAGATCTGACGGTCAATGAAAAATGTTCTTACATTTTGTCGTCTTCCATATGCTGCAGAAAATTAACGGGCCTGACTTGATCAATTTATGGGGCGGCAGAGGATCATGTGGTTGAGCAGGTCTGACTGATTGTCAGTCTACCTCAGGATAGCTGCGACAGCCATCAGTGACTTACTATCACCAAGTATGAATGAGAAGTGAATGAATAATGGATATACATTAAAGCGCTTTAAGCGTGAGGGAAAGTGCAGAAAAATCAATTTCATTATTATTATTATTATTATTATTATTATTATTGTTGTTATTATTATTCATTTGGAGGCCATGTCAGGACTCTTCAAATTCTTGACTTTTGAAGCGTTTCATTTCAAGCAGAATGTAAAATGCACAAAAGGTGAAGCTGCCTTCTTTCATTTGGCTCCATTCATGCATGCAGACCATTTAAAGAGTTTTGCAGAGACGCTAAAGCTATTGCAGCAACCAGGAACATTAAAAAAAAAAAAAAAAATTAAATCACATAGATAAAAACAAAAAGAATGAAAAAAGTGTACAATTTTTTCCAAAAAAAGACGAGATTTAAGTTTAGACTTAAAACTAAATGATGGTCACAAATAAATACAGTATATATATATATATAGATCTAGTTTCTCTAAAGAGAAATAATGCCAAGTTTTCTGGTTCTGCAGAAAGTGAACTTTCTGGTAAATAATTCCACAAGAAAGGACATTTCATCTTAAGTTTAAATTTCAAGTTAGATTGATGGTCTTGACTCAAAATAAATTTGTTCTCTAATGGAGAACAGTTTTTTTTTACAGTGAAATGTTTTTCTTGATCTTTGCATGTCATCTTCAGCTGACATCAGTGTTCAGATCTATGCCGATGATGTGGTTCACTCAGAGTGGAGATGCAGGAGAGCATCAACCATCACATCACTGCACACTCTGTTCATGCGTATTTAGAATAAGACTGATTCAAACCCGATCTGTCAGACTGTATCTTCACTTTTACATGAAGATCTATTTACATTATTTATAAGATCAAACAGAAAGAAATCAAAAACAAACAAACAAACAGAGGACCTGGAAACCATGAAAACACAAAGGGAATTCAACACAAACAAACGGCTAACTGAAAAAGTAGAACAGGTGTACTGTGACAGAGGGAGGCATGACTGAAACATGACCAATGAGAATTCAAGCTAAAAGTCAACAACTCTCACAAAATGATTCATAAAACATTACTGGCTGTCAGGTTGAGACCCATGTGTCCCTCTGCTCTTTTCTTTTCCTATGGATGCTGAAAGGTTGAGAGAATCCAGAACGAGAAGGGGAGGGGCTGTTCTTGAATCCTTTTTCACTTTGAGTTTGACGGTCTCACTCATGTAAAAATCAATCTATAATCAATATTGGAAAATACCATTTGGATTGCGGTACGGTAGGTTTATTTTACTATAACATAAAAACGACCAAGTACCATCACAGCAGACGACACATTTGAATTTTGCAAAGACATGTGACCATACGGTGTGGTAAAATGTTGTCTAAATGTTCCCTTTGCATTCATTTGATGTGGAAAAACAACAGTGGGCTGAACTTTATGAAAATGTGAATGGATTTGTTGAAAAGTTGAAAAGTAGTTGACAAAGCAATCAGTCCAGATTTGTGTCATTTTTCCTGAAATGTTTCAACTTAAAAAATGTTAGAAGTGACTTTTTCAGAACAATCCAACATATTCAGTAGTATAACAGGATCTGTTGCACTTTTCTTCTTGGTGTAGTAGAGCCAGCAGTTAATTTATTCCTAATAGAGTCTCTAATGACTTTGCATGTCTCACATTTGCTTCATCTTTAGTGCATGTAAGGATGTTTACCAATCTTTGAAATGTTAAGACCTACTTGACAGACAAAAGTGTAAAATGAAGTTGGCCTTTCTCTGTGTGGGTGCTGAACAGGTTTTTTAAATTCATCACAAATCATAAGAAGCTTTCAAAGCTCAGTTAGCCTGACTTCAGCCCTAATCAATAATTCTGATTCTGCACCTCAATCAAAGGGCACATATGCTCAGCTAAAAACATAAACACACTTTACTCCACTCCAGTCTTTTACTCTATTTTTTTTATTTCAAAAGGAATTTTGGATGGTAAACTTGACAGTCCTTATAAGAAAGATGCAGTTACACTTAGAGTTTCTGTGCTGCTTTTTTCTCCGTGGCGTTTCTGGGTTCTCTGAGACTTCTTTAGAATTTGTGTTTGTTTTATGGAGTTTTGCAAAGCATGGCACGCTGAGTGCCGAAAAGTGCACTGACACCACAGCAGTGGCAGAACACCTCTGCTGAGGTCCTTCAAAAAGGAGACAAAAGAAACTTCAGTTTGACAAAACTTGCAGCTTCACAGCTCATTGAAAAAGCCTGGACTGCTGGGGGTCAGTGAGTGGGTGATGTGTGATGCTGAGAGAAGACAAACAAAGGATGTAGAGTGTTTGAAGGCTGACAGCTCAACATTTGCAGGAAAAAGTGAAAGTTACTCAGAGTTCTGGGAATTTCCAGTGTGATTTTGCTGATTCTCTGGATTTTAAATTGAATTTTAAAAAATTACGTAATTGTTTACAAGTGCAGACCTTTTTGTACAAAATGTGGTTTTCCAAGGTATTACAAACAAACTCTGTACTGGAAGTTTTAAGCCTTTTGCTACTTTCACATCAGCTTTGGCTACAAAATCAAAAATCTATGTGAACACACATATTTGAGCTTTTCAGGCTTCCACGTTCAAAACCTGTGTTCACAAGTTTTTAAGTCTGTTTTTGGGCTCTACGTACAAAACGTGCAGCCAGGGTCTCAGATTTGGTAGTAACAAAAAAGTAGCGCCCTTTTTAATTCACAGAAGTGCCAACTGTTTGCAAATTGGTCATGGAGGAGAGTTGAATAATTGTGGTTTGTGCCCAGCCTGAATTATGTGACCCCAAATCTTTCATACAATTGAAAAAAAACAGTGAAAGAAAAAGCCTGGAGCAAGACTCACATGGTTTGCTCCGCATTGAAATTCCCCACCAATAGCTGGTATTTGGTGGACTTGTGTCTTTACATGGTGGGATTGGTGGATTTTTTTTATCTCTTCAGACATCAGCATCATTGGTGTCTTGGTTAATCATAGTAAAACCAGCTCCTGCTAGATCTCAAAGGTCTGCGAGTCCCTGTTTATTAATTTTCTGCTGATGGAAGCGTCTGAATTAGAGATGACACTCACAGAAGCGATTGTTAAGTTGAGTGTGTTGCTGCAGCTTTGATCAAAGTGTTTCTGACTTGAGACTTTCAAAAGTGTTTCGCTGCATTGAAACTCGTAGTCAAATGCAAAAGTAGCACTCTAAGCACATTTTACTCCTTTATTTTAGTGACTGCTGGTTGGGATGTGTAGAAATGTTCCTGCAGACTGATCTCTGTCCTATCGCTAAGTCAAAAGATGGTTTGAAGGAGGTGTAAAAGAAACAACTTTCTCAAAAAAAAAAACAACAGCAATCAAAGCTTTCCTCAGTAGGAAAAGTGTTCAGTAGAACGGAAACTGATGGTACAATCTTTCATGACTGCTTTTTACCTTCTAGATCTTTTCAGCTCCTCATTTTTTACGATGAAGTCACAAATGTTCCTGCCTTAAAACACAAATAACTTCAAAGAACATTGCCATGGAAACTGTACAGTGCACAGATGTCTATAAGTAAAGGTAAACAGGCAGAGCCAGGCTTCTCCTGTGATATTATCATAGATTATCCACGGTGTTATGAGCAGGATGTGGATTATTAAAGCACCTAATGCTGAACAGAGATTTGCTGGTGGGCATGCTTATTATGATCTATGTGACGAAGAGGCTGGAAGAAAACCAGCAAAGAAAACAGATGATCACTTTTCACTCTCACTAAATTTATTTCCATTTTCTTAAAGTGCTTCTAAAAACTGCAATGAGTCAATCCTTTTATTGTGGTGAAAACAACACATTTGATCCATCTCATATCAATCCAATTCATTTTCTAGCTCTCTACTTATTTCTTAGTCACAGGCACCCATACAAGGGTTGACCTGCTCAGGTTTTTGGGTTGTCCGTGGAGAGTAAATGGCAGGTGCTTATATAGCTCTTTACTACCCTTTTAGAAGGCCAAAAGTGCTTCAGTCACAATCCCTTTTACCCATAGACACAAGCATTCGCACACTGATGGCAACTTATAACCACCAGGAGCAATGTGGGGTTCAGTGTCTTGCCCAAGGACACTTTAACACATGGAGCGGCAATGCGGGAACTGAACCTGCGATCTTCTGATCAGAGGTTGACTGCTCTACCTCCTCACCACAGCTGCCCCGGTCATGGAGAGGAGTCGCTGCATCTTAAGGGGAGCGCAGGTCTGTCTTACAGTTCCTCGGGGGGTCGTATGACTACCTCAAGAGACGTCATAAAAAAGAACATACCAGTGTGTGGTAATTGTATTGGGAAGTATTTGTAAGGCTAATGGAAATTACATGCCCTTGTGCCAGAGGTGTAGACTCGAGTCACATGATTGGACTCTAGTCAGACTCGAGTCATGAATTTGACGACTTTAGACTTGACTTGGACTTTAACATGACTCATGACTTGACTCTGACTTTAGCCCTCTGACTCGAGAAAACTTGCAATTTTCCCCAAAATCCAATATTAAAAAGTATATAGTCAAAGCCTGCGCTGCGATCTCTTTCTCTCTGTGTGCGTCTGTGTGCATCTTCGGCACAACATCCAATCCAATTAGATCCACGTTGGTTTGAGCCAACATTCCAACCAATCAAATTGGAGAATACAGATGATGCTATCTGTCAATCAGAGCGCCAGTTCCTGATCGTCGGTGTTGATAGTGCCAACATAAAAGCTATAAGATTGACAAAATAGACAGAATTCCCAACGACCAACTTGATCTGACTTCTGAAGTTACACAAAGATCGGTAAGAAATGAAAGCTTATGCTAGCTTATCGGCTAAAAATAATCCACCATGGAAACATTTTAATTTTCTCTTTATTTAATAGATTGTTGTTGTTTTGACGGAGTTGAGTCTTGGCTGCTGGTTGGAGCTCCTGCATGAGTTTTTTTTTTTTGTCTGCCATGCTTTATGGTGTTGTATTTCGTTAAAGAGCCCAGTTTATCTACAGCATGTTGGGAGGTACTGCCACCCAGTTGAAGATTTGGCATCGGCTGCTCATTGATTTGCTCATCTTCTTCACAGAAGAATATGCTGACTGTGAGTTGGGTGACCTCTGGTCTGAAGGGATGTTCTGGTTGTGCACGTCTTCCCACACTATTCCTGCTGGGATACCTTGGCTGTGTGGAATAAAGAATGACTCTGCAGTCCCAGGCTGCACACACTCTGCTCTCAAACACTAAACAGCTTTGTGCTCTCGCAAACACAAATCGATAATAGTTTCCCCCAGCTAATCAAACATGATCTCCTAGGATTTTTGAACATGAAAGTAGTTGATTCAAATTGAATAAACCCTATTTGCTTCCTCAGCAAGCTCAGTCTCTGTTGAATGGATGTGAGTTCCTGCAGCCAGAGTGTAAAAAACCAAAGCCTACATTTCCTCTCTTCATATGATAGTATGAGCCGCTCTCCCAGGTGACTTCACCTAATCTGAAGTTTTTGAAACATGCGTGCTCAGTTCCAGTGTCTAATGGGAGTTTGGAGCGCTAAAGCGCTGATACGAGTATGATTTATAGTCGTGAAGTCGCTGAAGGTGTCCTCTGCTTGTGCCAACTGGGGAGACGCCTCCCATCACATGTAATTCACATTCACTGGATGACTCACACCACTAATGGGACACCCACAGGACAAGACAGCGCTCTGCCTGGAAATGAACTGTTGTTTCATCCTCTCCACCATCACGGACACAGATCCTCAGCTGAATATGAATGGTGTGGGAGAAGGACTTCAGAATGTCTTTGAAATAAACGGGATTGACTGAATTTACTCGAAAGGACTACTGTTACATTTTAATCGTTGTTTTACCACAAACTGAATAAAACGAGTCGCAGATACAGTTCTTTATTCTGATCCTTCACCTCTACACTTTTTTAAGGCAAAAGAGCGGTTCATTCAGAACATGATGCTTTCATGTGAGGGATTCAAAACCCTTCAATGATTAAACCCTGTGGATGCATACAGAGCAAAGTCTAATGTTGTGCAGGAAAAAGATGGTTTAAACTGTTTTCAAATAAAAAAAAAAAAAAAAAATCACAACATTTTTAGAAAGATCCACTAATAGAAATATAATCCAATGGATTATATAGAATAAAAAATGCACGATCATTGAGATGAAATTGTTTAAATATTAAATACTAGAATCATAATGGTGTAACAACCTGTGTAAAGACATTCTTGACAGAAATTAGGGTTTAACTCATTTATCTTTTTAATCAACGCAAACTAAAGTCAAACATATAAACACACATTTTCCAAATTCCCTAAACAAAAATGAAAAAAGTCCTGTTATTCCTTTCAGTCTCTTTAGTCTCCCAGTTTTCAAACTTACTTCATACGGTACTCCTGGTATGTATACAACATCGCATTTCTGTGTTTCATGTCAATCATTCGTGTTCTATTTAGTTTTGCTGTACAATTCTAGTCAATTATTTACCTTTCCAGCGACTGTGGGCGGGCTCATATAAGAATGGGTGTGGCCATGAAAGTGGGCGGTGCTTCCGTCAAAACACCAAAAGCATAGCATGTACTTCATAGGAAAAGATTTTAATTCTGCAACCTGATAGATCAGAGATCTATCAATGCAAAGATCAATGCTCTTAAGATAGACCGTCGTTGTGGGGATGAGCGATGAAAAACTTGTTTACTTCAGCATTTGTGTAAAAGGAGATGCAGCGCTGCAGTGCAGACTGTCAGAACAAACGAAACAAAACAGCTCAGGATTCCTCTGCTTCCTCACAATGAAATGTTTGTGGAAAAAATTGTCATGTTTTTTTTATTTATTTTATTTTTGAAGCATCTATTCAAGCATCGTTCTGACATAAAGTACTGGTTCAGCACCGGCACCAGATAAAAAATTCAAACAATCCCCAACTTTTATTTGAACTAAAATAGGCAGATTATAGAGATTGTTCATTGTTTCTTCAGCAGCCTTTTGCTAAATTCATAAAGTACATTAAAGCAATGTTGGAATTACAAGCACTTTATTTTCTTAACTGCTATTTAAATAACTTTATTGGTTAAATCACATTTAAACTTTGTTTTTTACTGAACACATTTTTTTGCTGAAACCAGACAACCTTTAGTGTTAAAAAATATTTCCATAATTTATCAAAAGAAAAGCACTCGGAATTTGCTTAGGTAAAAGCAACTTGAACGTGAGATGTAGTTGCAGTGTTTAAAGTTCTGATAATGAAATAAAGCGTATTTTATACTACTTTATTTATGTCAAAGATGCATTTGTATTCTCACAAAGTTTTGCAAAGTCCTTCAAAAAGTTGTGATATATTGGTACTGTCTGGTACTGTCTTAGGGTTTGTGTGGATATATCTTATAGTGACGTGTGTATCGTGATACGTACTGCATCACCAGATTCTTGCCAATACACAGCCTGACTGAATAATATTCAAGTTTCCCTCAGAGTGATAGTATTTTCTTAGTTTTTACCTGTAAAGGCTTTTATAATGCATTTGTTTGTGGATGTGTGCGTTGTTTTTGGATTTTGTTTTGGTGTTTTCCAGTTTCATGTAAAGCTGCTGTGCTGCAGAGATAAGTACAGTTTCTAGTGTGCTTTATGAGAAAAGTTTTATTTGGTTTTAATTTAGTTTAATTACAGAGAATGTTTGGTTTAACACACCCTCATAAGAACTTCTACTTGATTCAAACTAATTACGTTCCTAGATTTTATTTCGGTTTTTTAATTTTTTTCTAAGCGTGACGTGATTTTATTTGAGCCTTAATTTAGACATCTCCCTCCTCATCTGAACAGGCTTGCGCTCTCCTGCAGCGTGTGGCCTTTCCGTCACAGTGCCACGAGTGGATGAGACCCACCATGACTGACAGGTTTAGTGGGTGGTAAAGATGTGTGTGTGTGCGCTCCCCCGAGCAAATTGTGCAGCGGTCGGTGCTTTCTACTTTGCTATTGATCTGCGGCAGTTAGACCATGTCTGTCCACATGAAAGGTCACGGGCTCTTTCTTTATCTCTGCTGTCACCGTTGATAGACAGGAAAATGCTGCTTATATGCAATAAAGCCTGGTTACAATGATCGGGGTGTTCAGCTGCAGCACTTTATTCATCCCTTTGGGCTCCACAAAGACGGACGGTGAGTCACTACGCACCAGAAGTGACTTACACCAAGTGAACTGCTCCATTGAGGAAGGAAGACACTTCGCCCCCATCCATGTGGTAAAATTGATGCAATTACTCTGCACCCTTCACTTGGCAGAAAGAATCAAGTATTAATTACATTTAATCAAAACGTTGCAGATTAGGGAGGGATGTAGAAGGGGTGAAGAATTAGACGGGTGCACTCGGGCTTCCTTCATGGCATGTTGGTGCGTTTAAAGTGCTGAGCTCCCTTTTTTTGCTGAGGTTGAATTTTCAGAGTATTAGCTAGTTATTAACTTTTCTTAATAGGAAAGTCCTGCTCCCAGAATGCAAACGAGGAGAGAGGGGCGATGATGAGAGCACAGCTCAGTCACTTATGAGATGATGATAATGTGTCTGTTCATGCGCGGGGTCCAACGACCTCCTCGTCCTTAATCGATGGCCTAACATGAACTTGTTTAAGTGAAGTTTAAGTGTCCAGCTATGAAATCAAACATCATGGGTCATAAACAGTTGGAGTTTCTCAGGAATCCACAATGACTTTCCAATTGGTGGACCTGCTTCGTTTAACGGTGATGGCTGTTCGATGATCTAGTCAATTTTTCTCTAGTGTGAAGTGATTTGCTGTGAAGAATGTGTAATTACTAAAACATGCTGCGTCAGAAGGTCCCACAAACACTAAGGGTGTATTCAGTCTGGACGCATTTGACCCGCTTAAAGTAAACCAGATTTTGTTTTCCCTGATATTTTGGAACAAATGTTTCTAAAAGCTAGCTTTTGGTTCAATGATGAAACACAGCAACTCATTGAAATGTGGTGGGGTTAATGCAGGCTGGTTAAACCAACTTTTAACCAGATCCACACTGCTTCTCACTGTTTTCTCGACACAATATGTCATAAACACTTATCATCCTACCTTCATACCCGACGTCTCCTCGGTATTGCAGAAGCTAACATCCACTGAGTTAAAGCACATACGGCATCTTCCTGCCAGTAATTGTCTTGCAGCATTCGTCCGCCGTATCAAAGTAACAAGTCAAAATATTTGTTCCTGATGTTCAAAACTACAAAACGAAATATAAAGTTTATAAGGTAACCATCCCAATGAGGACTTTAAAGTACTGTCCTCTGACTTTCTCTTTGTGTTTGAACTCGCCTCATACTTGCTGGCCAATGACCAATCTCCCGTAGACGCCAGTCAGAATATAGATCAAATGCAATCTAATCTGAAAAAAAACTACAAAAAGGATTTTGCCAGTCTGAATATACCCTAAAAGAAGCTAAAGGAAAGCCTGCCCTCACACTGACAGTTACAGACTGTGGTGCAAAGTGGTCAACTTCTGATCAGAAGATCACAGGCTTGGTTCCAGCCTTACCTGCTCCTATGTCAAAGTGTCTTTGGGCAAAGCATTGAACCTCACAGTGCTTCTGGCAGTAATAGGTTGGCACCAGGCAGTAGAGCCGCCATCAGTGTGTGAATGTGTGGGTTTATCGGTGAATGAGACTGTGATTGTAAAGCGCTTTGGCCTTTAAGGAAGGCAGAAAAGTGCCTTACAAATATGCGCCATTTACATAGCCACTGTTTGGTCATGAGATATAGATTATTTCAGAACTAAATGAATTGTTTGTAAAATCTTAATTTGCTGCACAGACAATAACAGACCGCACACGGTCATTAGAGGTTGACCTGACAAAGACTCATACTATCCAACGATGCCCAGATTCTCTGCTGTTCTTCCCAAATCAGTGGGAGTAAGGAAAAAAACTGCTAAAACTGAAACTGCACATGGCTTAAAGAGACTAAACTGAAGAAAAAACCCTTTTACTGTCAAACATCCATGAGCTGAAGCTTGTCCAGGTAGGAGGTTGTTTCTGACTGAAAAATTCAGTGTCACAGTTTCCTCATGAGATGTTAACACACAGGCTGAATCAGGAGAGTTCAAATCAGATTTGGGTTTTTGGTCTGAAGAATGTTCACCAATTTGTGATTATTAGCCCTAGAAAGCATTTTTTTTAATGAACACTCTAATATGCCGGTATGTTTGCTAAAAACATCGTCTTGAAGTTGAGTCATGGCATCTGGATTTACAATCTTCTTACTTAGAGCGCAAGTATACAGCTTTAAATGTTCTTTTCTATTCTATTCTATTCTATTCTATTCTATTCTATTAAATTGATTCAGATGATTAAAGAGGTGTACCAGTGACGTGCGGTGAGGCTCTAACTTTCAGAGTCAGATTAACAAACACTCAAACTCAATTCATATTGAGCCAATGACACACACACACAGAATTCACACACTGGTCTAAACTTTACTTGTAAATGAAGCTCATACCCCTCTTCTTCTTGACAAAAATGTACGTGGCTTTATCCTCCTTATCTTCTTTTAGTTTCAGAGGTCCATCAGACGCAATGAAGATGTATTGGCCCGGCATTGCCATACATTTATTACCACTTCACGTTTTGATTGAAAGTCCAACTCTAGGGCATTTTTTAAAGTCTCACTCCAACTACATTTTTTTCTATTGTAAAATCGTTCCCAGATGTCTTTTAATTATGATTATGCAGTTTTTAGCAAAAATCACAAAAGCCTGTGTCATTTTTAAGACATTTTCTGCAGAGCAGCAGAAGCTCATTACAAATTTGCTTGGGGGTTGTGGGCAGGACTGTTGGCACTGACGTTAGCCTAGCTAATTTCCCAGCATGCCTTGGTTTACAATGTCCCCCACTAGCGACAAGCGCCCCACAAGCCAAGGCCAACATTAGCGTAGCAAAAAAACGGCGAGCAATATCGGGAGTCTGTAGCTGCACAGTTTTGAGCCAGGTGACAGGTCAGACATGGGAAAATGAAAACCTACATGGATATATTTCTCTGCAAGTGGAGGTTTAAAAATTGAAGAGATTATTTAACTTTGTCTGGCCCACAGTAGTAACTGTGTCACAGGTTCAAGCTATTTCAATCATCTGTTTCCCATCTGCTCCTGATCATCAACCATTTGAATAAAGAAATACTTTCAAACCCGGTTTTAATCTAATTTCTTTTATACGTGTTCTCCATTATGAGATAAATGCTACAAGGACATGTTGTTATCGTTGTTAAAACAAATAGATTAATCCCTAAAAATGACTCCTATTTAACTTTGCTAGCAACAGCTAAAGAATAAGCATGAGGTCACGAGTGCCCTCTAGAACTGAGGCAGAGCTGCCGCCTTCATTGTCTTCTTTTTTTTCAGTGTGGAATCATGTCAGATTCTAACACTAAGTAAATAACTGATAAATGTGACATACATTACATAGAGAGAGGACATAGAATAGAAAATTTGATAAAGCATTACACTATTAGCATATGCTGAGTAAGCTAAAGGCATAGGTTCATCCCAGTTTGCATTGCATTTTGCAAATACGCAGAGATTTTTATTATAAAATTGATTTAAATAACTAACTAAATATATAGATTTAGAAATGTCACAATTTCTTATTTCAATATTTTCTGTCAACCTTGTTAATCTGAGTTTAGAATTCAAAAGCGTTCCCAGAAAAAAAAAAAAAAGTTGAAATAATTTATAAACAAAATCTAGACTTAATTTCTATATTTCTTTTTAACTTGAACAACATTTAAAGGAAATAAAGAGCATTAAACCTTGTCATTCAGGAAGCAGACCTCACATCTTATTAGAGATCCAACAAACCCTCTATGGACTACAATTGATGGGAATCATTGCATCTTAATGATGGATTCCGGCTCATTTCTGTCCTGTATGGGAGGAATCGAGTTGGCAGATGAAAATGAAATGCTAAATTAGCAGCTACAAAGGATAATTTAGATTTACAAATAGATCTATAGATATAAAGACATCTGTAAAAAACAAATTTTCATCCATTAGATTTCGAAGGCAATAAAATCTGCAGAAATTAGTCATTTATTAGAACCAAGAGTCAGAACCAAACTGCTTTGAGCTGCAGCTGGACAGACAGAACCCTGATATAAAACCCTCGTCTTTAACTGTCTGCACCCCAACTGCTTTATTTCTGTCTTCTGGTGATTCAGGCTGTAATGGTGTTGAGTTGCACTTGTGCTATTCCTCCTCTAAAAAACTCTCAGTTGTTTCTGGACATGAAGAATGCTCTACAGATAAAAACTGCTTTGTCTCAAACAAGTTAATTTCCTGCCTTTATTTGGCAGGAAATTAAGAAGAACAGACTCACAGATGGTCAGATATCACCTTCACTGTAACAGTATTTTCAGAACTTCAATAGATCTGTAACCTTAACGGGGAGGGGGTCTTTTACAAAAATACAATTTATATCAGCGAGGAGGCACAAAATCACAATGTGTTAAACAGATAACATAGTGATGAAACCAACCGGAACCAGAACCAAATCAAAAACTGTAAAAAGCAGCTTCATGAAAAAGTTCCAGAATCTTTTTACCATTTTGAATAAAATATTTAAAAAATGAGGTGTGTAGGGAAAAATTAAATGAGTGAATAAACACATGATTGCACAGAACCACAATGCATACTGGGAGAAAAAGTGGTGACAATTAACAGACATGTACCTTGCTGTGTGCTCCTGTTTCTCCCTGATCTGCTGGCCACATTACAAATCCTACAAATGCCACCGGAATCAGTGACCTTTTAAACAAAAAGCAGCATGCTCCAACACAATAACACACGATTATTGAGGAAAATGTTTAGTGCATTTAGTTCAGAGTTTTTTTCTGCCCTTTTTTATCAGAATAAATATAATTAAGAACATATTGTGAGCTTTTTGCTTAAAATCCATATGTTTTTATCGCCAACAATCAATAAATAAATGTAATCTTTGCATTTGTTCCATCTGTTTCTACGGAGGTTATCTGACCTTTGTTGTATGCCAGGTTAGAGTAGCAAGCATCCTGGATTGAATTTGATAGTTTTTATCTCCTACCAAGTTGCCAGAGTGTTACAATGTAATTTCTTCCTAAAGAAACTATAAATATTTACTTGTTTCTATGGCAAAGACTTGGAATCACTACTAAAGCATCTTGGTGAGGTTTTGTCAGAAGAAATGTTTGAGAAAAAACAGACAAAAACTGAAAATGTCTCAAAGCAAAGATTTTTAAAGAAAGGTAAAGTCCTTGTTGACTGTGTGGAAGTTGCTCTCCAGTTGCCCTTCTTTCTCATATGACATTTCATTCGGTGTTGGTGGAGGGGGTCGGCCTGGAACACGCTTGGACATTGTCACGCTCTGCTGTGCTATCAGACCTCCAGCAGCTTTTGTTATTCAGGACTTGCCATTCTCCCTTCCCTTCTCATCATCCTCATTTCTCTCATCAGGTCCAAGCTGGGTATGATCCTCTGCTCCACTTTGCATCTCTGACACGTCATTGTAGTTTTTGCTTACATTAGGTTCAAAAATTCTTTCACATCCTGTTAACTTTTTTCTTTTTTTATAGCTAGAATTTGTCTTTGGATTTGGAAGTGTCTCCCTTTGGATTGTTTTGATTGCTTTACCCACCACCCTGCTTACAGAAACTCCACATCCAGCTTTACCTTTAGTCCAAACTCCTTATATGTGGATATGGGCTGTCTGTGGATGAAAAACGGTCAACCCTGTACAGGTCACATAGGTGGCCCTCACAAAATATCAAGTTCGTAGACGGCTCAGTGAATCCGCCGAGAGAAAATGTTCCTGCCTATTTTTTCTATTGGCATGCTGCATGCAACAGGTTGTAACGTAACAGTTTTAAAACACAAAATGGTAAGTAAGGGTGAAATCGGTGAGACGCAGTTGTGTCGTACAGATTAAACTGGGGGTGTCAAATTATCGCTTTATTCGTGATTAATTACAGACATTTTAGCGCGTTTTTATTTTTTTTAATCGCATTGATCTCTTGCCTCGTGAAGTGCGTTCATGCTCATACCACGGTCATTTACGAAATAAATAAAAATTAAATCAATTATTAGAACTTCAATCTTGTTAGATTTTTTACATTTAAATTGTTTTTGAAAAAAAGCGAACATTTAAAACATGGTGCGTGGCGTTGTCATGCTGACTGCTCCACCGCGCACCGTTCTGCTATCGTTCTTTCCTCTCTGAGGACCTCTCATGAGCAGATAAACAAAGCATCCTTTCAGAGGGAAAGTTCGCCTCGCCTGTATGTTCTTGTCCAGATGTTGAATCAACAGTTTGTTTCAAAGAAGTCCAAACTTAAATAGTTGATTCCTCCGGTGTCATGTCCTCGTGTTTCATTTCCTCCTTATCTTCTCTATTTCTCTTCTGCTGCATCTTAGTCTTTAAAATGATTCAATTAACCGTTTGGTTAAGGAATCTAAAAAAAATCTCTCATTTCTTTTCTACTGTCTTGCTGTAGTGATAAACTGTAGAATAAAGTATGCCAATATATGTAATATGGTATTAATAAGAAGTTTGTGGTCAATACTTTTTAGATTGCTCGAAAAAGTGTTGCTATTGCTATTTGATGTTTTTAATTAGCACTCTAGATCTGATTTTTAGATTGAATTGTTTGACTCTGAAAGGGAAATCCCCCCCTTTGTGGTGTGAAAGTAAAGTTGGAAGTCTGTCATAATTCAAATTTGGGGATTTTTTTGGTTGTATTTTGATCTTTTACTGCACCACAATGTCACAACTTCAAATGAAAATACTTTAAAATTAGGCTCATTACAGCAATTAATAGGTTAAAAATATTTGCGAATAAAATCGATTAGTTAGAGGTCATGATTGATTAATCACACAAAAATCGCATGACAGCGCTAACTGAAACATCCTGGTGAGGTTTCGTAAGAAGGGATGTTTGAGAAAAAACAAACATACCACCTGCGTACCACGTGAACACCCTGCACATGTTCATTCGTGCGTGGTCAGTAAAGAGCCAGTCGTTGCACCTTACTAATGACCAGAGTGGGGCATAAGGACACCGTACAACAGCATTACCCATAAGTCCATACTCATAAATGTGTGTGACTTTCATTATCCTAGTAAATACTTCACGATACACTTACCACACTCACGAAAATTGAACGTTTAATTTTCATGACGTCCCTTAAGGTAGCTTCAAGGGAACTCAAGACACACCTCTTAAAAGGTAGCCGCTCCTCTACAACCCTCCACGGACAGGAACAATCAAAGAACACAAAGGCAGAAACAATAACTTTAATGTCAAAATCTTTAAAAATTACTTTTCATTTTTTATTTGCAGTTATTGCATTCTCCAACCATACATTGAATTTCCCTTTTATGTCTTATTATGCAGTTTAAAAATGTATAGAAAGCCCATATTTATCAACAAAACTTTGTAGCAAATCTTCAACAATCTTTGGTGTAACTACATCAGTAATTTAATTTATTTATTTATGTACTACTTTGTTTGTTTGGTAATTTGGTGATTTGTGTTCTTTTTCTGCAAAATTAATACAATTCATTTCAAGAAACTCTAACACAAATCACAATATCGTCTGTGAACATCATAGTCCACGGGGATTCCTGTCTAACCTCATTTCTCAGCCTGTCCATCACTATTGCAAACAGGAAGTGGCTCAGAGCTGATCCCTGATGTAATCCCACCTCCACCTTGAACTCGTCTGTGACATCTACAGCACACCTCACCACTGTCTTACAGCCCTCATGCATGACCTGTACTGCAGTTCCTCTCTGGGCACCCTGTCATAAGCTTTCTCTGGATCTGCAAAGACACAGTGTAGCTCTGTCTGACCTTCTCTGTACTTCTGTATCAACCACCTCAAAGCAAATACTACATCTGTAGTGCTCTTCCTTGGAATGAAACCATACTGCTGTTCACAAATGTTCACTTCTGATATTAATCTAGCTTCAACTACTCTTTCCCATAGCTTCATTGTATGGCTCATCAGCTTTATTCCCTCACTTCTAGGGATGCTCATTATCAATTTGTCAAGGTCCTACCAGAATTTCTCCATCCCCTCCAGCTCAGATCCTACCTGTGGGGTATACCCACTAACAACGTGAAATATCACGTCCTCCATGTCTTCAATTTCAATCTTTAGAATAACTTTATCTTCTCATCAATCTATCTGATATTCTTTTTACCTCCCCAACACCCATAACAAACTCCTCCTTTAAGATAACTCCTACTCCATTTTACTTCCCATTTCCACCATGATAGAACAGCTTGAACCCTGCTCCTAAGCTTCTGGCCTTGCTACTTTTCCACCTGGTTTTCTGGACACACAGTATGTCTACCTTCATCTTCTGCATCATAGCAACTAACTCTCCATCTTTTCCTGTCATTGTTCCAACATTCAAAGCCTCCACCTTCAGTCCAACACTCGTGACTTTCCTGTTCTCTCTCTTTCTACGAACGCGCCTTCCTCCTCTCCTTTGAACAACAGTAGTCTAATTCCTACTGACACCCTGTCGTTGAACTGGCAGTCGTTGTAAACCCAGGCCTCAATTGATCTGGTATGGATATCATAGGTCTGATTCGCATTTCTGATTTGGCAAAGAATTTACATTGGATCCCAAGCCTGGATAAATACAGAGCTGTATTTATCCAGGCTTAGGACTGGCACAATAGGACCCTGGCTTGTGCCCCCTCATAGCTACATTCCTTAGTTAAAGAGCTATACAAAGTGTTTTTCATTAATTTAATATACAACATGATTTATGTGCATTTTTGTTTCTGTAAATGAAAATTTAGTGTTCCAAGAGTCGAGTGCTGAGGTACTCCACAGGTTGAGGATTTTCCAGGTTTTTTTATTCGTATTTTATCCCAGTTAAGTTTATTAGAGTATTTTTACATTATAAATTGTGTTTTTGGTTCATTTTAAAGCATGAATTGGGGGACAAGTAAAACAAAATTCCTTTCTAAAGTACATTTTATTTATATGGTACTTTTTCCATAAAGAATCACAAAGTGCTTTGCTTCAAAGGTCAAAAACAGGATAGAACGAGAAGTAAAGCATTAAGATAAAAATGTAAAGTTACAAAATTATACAGCATAAAAACCCACATTGCAATAACAAATAGTGATACAATATTACTAAACATAATGGCACGGAATTGTAAGAAGAATATGAAAGCTCAGATGATAGTAAAATAAAGTGGATATAAAACAATAATTCTGCTGTTCTGCTTCTTTCTTTCATCTATTTTTCCATTTTCCTGTTCAGTTGAAGACTTTCATTCCCTAACAAGGAGAACTTAATTCTGAGCACAATGGTTTTAAAACAGTCCTGCAATTTTAAACAATGAACCTCCAGAACCTCATGGAAACGTTTTAGCAAAAGCTTAGAGGTGTGCTTTGATTGATCCTACAACATTCTCTCCAGACATCTGCTCTCATTTCCTTTCATCAGCTGCTCTTCAGTAATCTCTGCTCCACAGGTCCCTCCACTCTTCAGGATTCACATCCAATTACTCAATAAAGCTGCATCATAGTGAACATATGAGATTAAGGTGAGCTTTGGTCTGAAAGACAAAAATTGAGCGACTTCATAAATGCATTTTAAATTACTGCTTTTTTGTTTCTTTTTGTGATTTTTTTTCTATGTTTTCAGAGAAACAAAAAGTGAATTCCTGATTAAATATTCAACCAAAGATGCAGGTTTTATGTTTTACCCTAAAAACATGTCTGGATGAGTTGCAGCTGATTTATCATTGCCAATCACTATGACACAATCAATAAATGACTAAAAATTATGACTTGGCTTGATCATTCATACAACATTGATAATACTCAAAAGTGCTGCAATAATGCATGGGTTATTACACCAGTTTAATGTCTGCTGTATTAACTTCATTGACTGTGGGCTACAACAAAATTATGACAGCAGAGACTGGAGGAAGGAGTAGACAAAGAGCTTCGCTGGCGCTGTAATGTGGAACCAGAGGCATATCATCATAATCTTCTGTCTTGCTTTAAAGAGAAGGAATAGCCTTCAGTTATCCTGCTAAGGTCCTGGATAGGGTTGAGCACCGAAATTTGGTTCTAAGTAGGAACCGTTACAACTTGTGCGGTTCTACCGGCACTGAAAGAAGTTGCTGCATTCGGTTCCTCATTTAGGTGCCAGGACATGTCAATCACTTCAACTCTGTTCAGTACTTTGAAGTTCTAGCCAATCCTTTTGCCTTTCCAGGGATAGTATAAGACCGGTGACTGAACGGGCGAGCATGCGCTTCCAAAATGCAGTCTTTCACTGCCTGCGGGGAGAAAAAAGTGAAGTCACACCTGCTGCTGGCATATAAGCTTAATGAGTAAATAGAAAGCACCTGTGGCTCTCGCAGGAGACCTCAGGGAGGCGAGAGCATCCAGAATGTAACCCCTTCGCCTACGTCCAGCTTCCAGACGGATGACGAGGCTGGTCTGGGTGTTCCCGATGGAAGCGAGTGACGAGATCACGGTCGAGGATGTGATGGTCCAGGACCCATTGACAATCTGATGGATCGTAACTCACCCGGTCCATGAGGTACTGCACACCCCGGCCCACCCGCCTTGAAGCAAGCAGTTCTTTTACAGTATAGACAAGGTCCCCATCCATGAGATGAAGAACTGGAGGGGACAAAGGAGTAGGTTGAAGAGGAGAGTCTCGAGCAGTGTTCAACTTGTTGACATGGAACACCAGGTGAATGCATACGATGAACACATAATGAAGAACAATTTCTTTTTGGCATTTTTAACATGTTTTTGTGGGATTTTTCTGGTGATGAAGGACAATTATAAAGAGAATTAAGCACAAAACTGCATTTCTGAGTAGGTCTTTATTCAAATCACTGTTAATAAGAAGCAGACAAAAAAGGCTGTTACAAAAAAGATTGTATTTGTGATAGAAAATACGATGGGTGGTCCACAAGCTCCCTCCTCTGAGCTCTAAGCAACAGGAAGAGGCAGGGGGGCGGGGTTGCCCACTGCCTATAAGTCAGGTCAATTTCTGTTACACTCCTGCCGCTCCGCAGAAACTATGTATTAGAAAATTACACATATTTTTTGATTGTAGGCAAAAATCAGCATAATCATAATCAAAAGACCCATAGGAATGCTTTGAAAATAGATCAGAAGATGATCGAAGTGGGACTTTAATCCACATCTTTGAGATTCTACAGGGAAACGGACACTTGTAGCTCGGTCGTTCCCAGGTATGGCAGCATCATTGATCTTGGAAACAGTGGATAAAGAGATATTACTGAAAAGTCTTTGTGTTAAGAGCACATCTCCCCGGTGGATCAATTGGTTTGTGATTTACAGCTTGAGAACGACGATGTGAAACAGTGATCCTCCTTTGCTCCAGTCTGCTCCTTCCAGAGCCTCAGACAATGCTGATGTGTCACTAATTGATTTCAAAGGGAACATCTGATGGGTGCACAGTGGCGCGCCTATTAGCGCTGTCGCCTCATAGCAAGAAGGTTCACTGTTAAGTGATTTGTCTCTCCTTACAGTGCCTGCTTGGCTTTGCTGTCTCTGATCCAACACTCATAAAAATGTATGGTACTATCAGTAGAATGCTGAGTTTGTCTATAGGAGCCAATCTAAGCGAAGAGGGTTTTCTGTCTGACTTTTACTCAAAAATCGACTAATTCCCTGACAAGAACGTGCCTCGCCTTTCAGCTGATGAAAGCAGATAAAGACCTCCCACAGCTGAAATAAATGGAGACAGAAGACAAAGTAAAAACAAACATACTTGTAGATTCTAACAAATAACTGGCACGATAATTGGCGAGTGTACTTCTTTGAGCCTTTTTTTTCTTCTTCACTCAATCAGAAAGATAAAATAAAAAAGCAATAACACGATGGCAACTATCAAGAGTCTTCCCAGAGGCTTAGAGGGAAGCCTGAGTGACTGTGAAATGAATAATGAAAGTAAAACCTACCTTGTAATTTGCATGTCTCCAGCTTTTCAAGGAGCTTGAGGCTGACTGATTGCACTTTACGAGTGAGGCACCCGCTTATCTTAACGTTAACAGATTAGATAAAGTGAGTTTTTATAGACTGATTACAGAGTTTGTTTAAGAGCATTTTTTTCTAGATATCCTGATTCAAAGTTTGAGGATTCGGCTGCATTATGACAGCCAAAGCTCTGGAAGACCTGAATTGTCATTTGCAATTCTTCGCTTATTCTGAAAAAAAATCATCAAAATGTGCACAAACTTAGCATAAAATGATGTTCTCTGAACAGTTTAAGATTTGGAAATAAGTGGTTAGCTTTTGGACCAAAGCAGCAAGTAAAACATTGTATTTGACATGGAAGTGGATTAACAGAGGCCAATGGCCCTTTGAAAAGGCCAGAGAAACATTGAGTTTGTTTATAAAGACTTGTCATCATAGTAAAATGTGGCTGTTTTGATCCAATTTCTCTTGTTTCTTGTTTTTTTAGGATGTTTAAAGCACGTCATTTTTGAGCCATTCTAGTTTTAAATGATTATCTTTTTTAGAAGATATCTGCTTCTACTTTTGCATTCTTTTTTTTCTTGAATTACCGTTCCTTGAAAACAAAAAACACTATCAAGCTGCATTCACAGCAGATGCTATTCACACTGCGAATTCTTGTCCTACACCTCTGTTTTGACGAGAAATTTGCTGCTTGATACTAGTTCAAAAATGTTTTCCTATACTTGATAATCCTGACACGTGTGGGAGGAGCTACGGTCTAAAGTTTTTAGCTTCAACACTACATCACGGAAGATGATGTTAAGAGATCAAGTTGATTTAGTTTGAGGAGCTCTACAAAACCATCTGTAATTCTAAAAACAACACATTTTCTTCAACTGTGACCACGACTTTCAGAAAGATCTGATTTATGGACAACCTGACCTAAACATATTCAGTGATAATGATAACAACCTGCAAGATGACATAGACCATGATCAGTTCTTTTCCAAAGTTAATTTGGACTGCAAACTTTACAGCATAGATGAATGAAGATAGAAATGATAGATGATAGAAAAACTCTGTTAACCCAGAAGGAAGACTGTCAATCATTTACTTTAACAGCAGAAGCATGTATACTAATTTTAAAGACATCAAGGACTATTTACAGAATATGGGACTTTCTTTTAACATCTTACGGTAACCATTTCTGAAACTTGGATCAGCTGCAACAAGGACACTGACTTTGAATTGGAAAACTATGATCCTAATCATGTAAATAGAGTAAACAAAAAAGGTGGAAGAGATGCAATTTATGTACAAAATAATATGAAGCACACTGTAATTAATAAAATGTCAGTTGCAGTGGATGGAATACCGGAATGTATTTTGATTGAAATATGCAATGAAAAATGTCATTGTAAGCTGTATATATAGGTCATCAGGGTCAAGCTTAGAAGTGTTTCATGACTGGATAGAAAAAATGTTTCACTCTCAAAATAAAAAAAATATTGTTTATCTGTGGAGATTTGAATATAGATCTGATAAACCCCAGCAAACGCAACTATCAACATCTCAACATTGATCATTTTACGGTAAAAATTTTTTTTTTTTTTTGCACCAGTTTATCTCATTCCATCATTCAAATTCTTTACCTTATGAGCTACATTTCTTGAATGTTTTGGCTGTAATTTCAGATTTTAGGATTTTGCAGGCATGGATTAATGTGAACAGCTCTTGTGGAGTTTGCATGTTTTTGCAGTTCGCCCAGCATCATTGGCTGCTACATTATCTGACTGTTTGCACTTCAGACATCAATACTGTAAACACATTATAATGTTGTTAAAAATCAATGATGAACCTTCTGTCGTATCTACAGAAGCCCCAGGGTACATAGCATTAAACCTCTACACTTTTCACCTCGGATCTAAAATGAATGTAACATTAGTCAAACTCTGTGAGGTTATTTGCATCAGCATAGGATCCTCAATCAATTGCAAGCAGTGAGACAGGGTTTCCTAACAGGGGCTACATCAATAACAAGACTCATGGTGGACCTCACAGGCTCTGGTGTTTTTCCCACTTTCTTTAACGTCTGCAGGACGTCAGTGGTGATGGTTAATAATGTCTTCTTCAGGGTCAGCTGTGGTTAGAAGCTCACTCACTGATGCCTCCAAAGGGATAAAGGCTTTGGCCACAAGGGGCAGTGTTTCATACCATACCTCTGCCATATTTTGATTATGATGAACTATCAATATGTCAGACTTCAGAAGCCTTTATATTGTAAACGGTTTGACAGGCTGAAAACAGGGATTATTTTGTCACGTCTGCATGGCTGTTACAGGTAAATGCACTTATTTCATCACGGACACGAGCCACTTAAGCACAAATGGGGTCATCGTCGGTGTCCGGCAGACCTTTTATTGCCCCCTAAATCAACAGTGTACATCTGAGTCACACTAAATAGCAGCTGCATAGCTTCAAAAACGATGCTTGTGGTGATAGCTACAAATATGATGGTAGACTTTACTGTTACTGTGAGATCTGAAGAGAATAATTCAAGCGTTCCAATTGAGCATGACTGACCTCCCTCTAAACCTTTTCTCTCCACTTGAGTTATTAACAGAACTGCTAATGTGTTCTTACTAATAAAATGAGGCCATCATGTTTTATGTAGAAAACATGGATTAGAATTCAAGTCAGTATGTCAAAATCCATAAAAAAGTTCACTCAGAATGCCTTCTGAATCGCTTTTTAAACTAAAAGCATATGTGAATGATGTATCAGTTACAAACACTTAATTTTTGTTTTGAGGATGAATTGGTCTGGGTTCTGGCATTCATTGTCTTTATTTTGGAAACAAAAATGTAGACTTATGATCTAAGAATAAGAGCTAGTTTTAGATTTTATGAGGATTTATTAAAATGGGCCAACACGGTTTATGCAGGAGCATTAATGTTTGAAAATAAAAGATGGTCAAGTTTACTTTTTTAACTTTGTTAAAATGCTTGCATTTTTCAGTTAACACCAAATCCAAACTAGTTCACGTCTGTGTGTGTCCTAATCAAAAAAGACGAAGAAAACTGATTTAATATTATGGTTTAAAAAAAAAAAAAAAGTCAGAATCTTTGGATAATATACTGTAGTTACCATTGTAAAGATAGTAGGCCACAACTTCAACCAAACAAAGTACAAACATATGCAAAAAGGAGTTATTGCAAATATTTGAACTTTGTAGAGCTTGCGGTTGCTCCTCTTCATAGAGACTGATGAAGCCACTTGGGTAAGCGATGATACGTTTCAAAGAAAGACTTTAAGTCCAGACGCCATGACTCAACTTAAAGACAACATCACCTGGATGAGTGAGAACGTTCGACATCTTCATGAACAGCTAAAGACTTTCTGGGCCTTCAGACCAGGAAGATCTGGTAGAGTTCATTTGAAAAATGCCACTCCCAATTTGGTTTATTTTTTAAAATAACAATAATACAGAGAGGGGGGTCCTGGAAATGATCGTCCTGGAAAATATGCGGTCTGCAGAGTTCTGGACCAGCTGTACTTTATTGTGTAGGAGATCAGAAAAGGGTACGTTACATTAGTCATCAATAGTGACCAGACTGTGAATCAGGATAGAGGCGGAGTGGACAGCGAGGGAGGGGCAAAGACAATTCATGTTGCGTATAAAAATCAGCACATTGACACAAGACTGAAGCAACAATGAGCTGTCAAGGACAACGCCCAGAATCTGTACCTGATTGGGTGGAAAAACTGAGGAAAAGTCATTGGTAAGAGTAAAACTTCTAACTTTACATATGATGATTTAGAGCCAATAGGGAGTAGTTCTGTTTTTTCACTACGGAGTTTAATCAAATTAGTTGTGAACCAGTTTTTGTGAGGATTGTGCAGGTTACCTTGTATTTTTAGTGATGTTTTGTCATGTTTTAAGTTGTTTCCATGTCAGACGTTCAGCTTCATGTTGATAATCCTCCACATCTGTTTTAATTTCTAAGTGTCCTCAGAATAACTACCTGTATGGTTTTCAATTGTCATGGTCAAGTTATCTGCTCTGCTTTGTCAATCTTTTTGTTGATATTGGTTTTGTCATTGTAATGCCCAATAGGTGACAACAGGTAACAGGCAAATAAACAGACGATGTGTAAGGTCCAGTTATTTGTTTGCTCTTGTGTGGTTCAGGATAATCTTGTTGCTGGAGTTGTTCATTGATTAAATGTAAAGGTTTCTGTGGCCAAGCTTAGTGGGTCTTGCACCTCCAGTTCATGACAGGTTTTGATTTCAGAAAGACAGAAGGAAGGTGGATGACAGGTGTCAGGTTAACTGGGTTTACAGTTGGGTGTCATCTGCAAAAAAAGATAAAATTATGTTCCTGTGCATTGCAGATTCAACAGATTGCATGGAAACCGTACAGTTCTGATTCATTTAGGGGCTGGATTGTCTAGAACAAAAAATCTGACCAGAATTAGTTTCGTCTGCTCCAGAAATCTGATCAACTTTCAAATCTTCCCAAGCAAAGTGCTTAAACTCTGTTCCAGGAACAGTTTTGAAGAATAACATACCTGTTTTAAAACATTTTGAGAAAGAAAACCCAGTTAAAGTCAATAAAAGCTGTTTCTACCATGTCTTTGGAGCTAACGTGGGATGATATTTCTGCAGCTCAGCTTTGCTCCCTCTGTGAGGAGCAGTGAAGCAAAACCAATTATGAGCAGAATAGCATAGTACCAATTCTTGTGAACTCTTGTCATTTTTTCACAGGAGACACCAAGGAATTAATGTGACCATGAAAACAACAATTACTTACATTAAAGTAACTCTTAAAAATGGTGTGGGCGTACGTGCTTGTTTGTCTGTGATGAAGAGGCTGCAGGATGAGTAACCGGACTCCAGACAGTACTAATATCTCACCATTGAATAAATATCCGTCTAGAAAATATTTTTCTTTACAGTTTGTCTCATTAAATAGCCATTAAAAAAATCAGATCAACCAAAAAAAAACATTTCCACTTTATCTGCAATTCTCATTTCAGCTATATAAACAGCTTTTATACAAAAACTTTTGCCCCAACTTGTATTACCCTAACATTGCTGTTTTGAAAAGTAAGTCAATCAGAATGATTAGAAATTGTAATCAATCTCCACCAGGGAATATCTATTTACTTTGTCCCAAATACAAAACAGAAACCAAATATTTTAAAATCCCAGCACAGGAAAAATGATTCATTTAATGAGCCATATGCTGGATTTGCTCACGGCTAATCAGAAGTCAAACGAGCACGCGTCTGTGTGCCGGCGTGCGTGCCTGCTCATTATTGTGCCTGCTGCAGTTCAGACTTCTGCTGGCCCGAAATTGATACGCTCATGCTACAAGGTCAGACTGCTAACATAAAACTTTGCAGGAAAGCACCACAGGTCTCATTCAGACAAGCCAGCAACAACTTGATTTATGCTAAGCAATAAAAGTGGGGATAGATTTGTTACCAGTTAAAAGCACCACAAATCTTTCTTTGTCATGACTTTACAAGGAAAACCTTTAATGCAACTGTGTTCCTACACTTCCCCAGAGACTGTTTGAATCAGGTTTAACTAGGCTGCTCTTTAGAGTCTGATTCTGTGGTTTGCTCTGGTTCTTAAGAGTCACTTTGTCCCGCAAGCCCTCAGCCAAGGTTGTGGAGTTCCTATATTTCCGCGTGCCGAAGGGCAGCCAGCAGAAATGGAGCCGCTACTCATGTTGGAAATGTGTACACCGTGGAACTGTTGTGTTTACAGCCAGAGCAGGTCCCTGGAGATGCGCAGTATGCCTACGATGCAGATTCCATTTGTTACGTTTTATGAGGTTTGTTTGTGCAGCTCCTTTAAAATGGACACGCTGCAATTGAATTTATGCATGAATGTGTTAAAACAAGGCAGCTGAGATTGCACAGCAGAGAGGGATTTAGATGAAAGAGACAGAGAGCAATGTTCCAGTCATCACCTTTCCTGCAAAGCGGACATTTCCGGGCTGTGTTGCGCATTCATTTTATGCTACCTGCATTTGAGAGGCTCTATAAATATGCAGAACAGCTGGATGATAAAAGTCCTATCTGAAGAAGTGCAAGGTAAGAGGAAGAGTGGAATCGTTCCAAGATGAAGACAAATCCTGATGGCTTCTCTTATTTACCTCAGCAGAACAGCTGGAACTCAGCTCAGGTATTTCCGCTGCAGCCAGAGAGAGTGAACTGAGACACCGACTTTACCACCATGGTTTGATTATATATGACACAGACTGTTGTTAACACCTGCGTGAGGTACTCATGCATTCCTTTAAAGGTCTTGTCCTATTCGAACACCTCGTCTCTTCTTGCTAGAGCACTGACTGTCAGCATTCCTTCAGAACAACAACCTCCTGTTTCTTTTTTTCTTGAAGGTGTTTTGAGTCAAACCTTAACATCATATATCTGCAATAGGAATTGTCTGAAGAACAGTACCTGAACTCACCACCCCTCTGAGTATGACTTTGCAGCAGTTGTCCTGCCCCCACCTTAAAATAGACTGAGCGTTTGTTGTCAGCCGTTCTTGGAGAAAACAAAAACTGAAGTTTAAAAACAAGTTTAAACTTCTGCTCAAAGCCTTGGTAATGACATAAAGACAACAAATGGAAAGAAGCCCATTGGCTGACTCTGGTACATTTGCAGAGATGCGTTTTATTTGTGCAATATTCCAAACGGAATAGATCTGTAACTTGTAAATGTTTTCATTTTTCTTTGACGTGTTTTTTAAAGACCCACACCATTAAAAATAATGTTTTTGGTACTTTTAACATTTTTCTGACAATGGAAATGCTCCTTATCGGGGGTGGGCCTCCTGCTGGTTTTCCAGAAATCCTACTCTATCTTCTGTTGATGACCTGGATCAGGTGTGTTTAGCCAATAAGGAGCTTCAATGGCAGGTTGGTTGGAAAATATATAGGTTTTATTTTGGATCAAAACAGCATAATCATAATTAAAAGACCCCTTTGAGCACTTTTACAATAGATCAAAAGATGATCAAAGTGGATCTTTAATGTTTTGTATTGATTGGTCTTGCTATCCGGCAGACTCCCCTAAAAAGGAGTTTGGTATTCTCAGTGGAACCTTTCCTGGTTAAATCAAGTTTAATGAATACAAATAAAACAAGACTTATTGATTTGGTTTACCCAGTTCAACTTGTTGGCATATCTGCTAATGTTTTTAACAGGCAGCAATGAATGCCGTTTCCTTTTTTAAGGGTGAAAAGCTGAAAGTTTTTTTTTTTTTTTTTTGCACTGCAAAGAACGTTTTTTGAGCAAAACTCAGCTGGAAGCTGGTTTTGCCATAAATCAAGGGTCGTTTTAACTGCCATGTGATGATCCTACCCCTGTCTCCACCTACGATGATCTGATTTGTAGCAAAAGCCCTCCCCTTTTAATTCCCAATCATTCTTAACAAGACTAGCACTAAAATAACATTTTCCATCTTTTTTGCTTTTTTTTCCACAAACTTTTCCAAAAACACAGAACCTCATTTCGGCCTGGGAAACTTTCTCCCAAAGCTCAGTGTTTGGTTTCTTTAGTCGTTTATACATAAATTAATGAACACAAATGCTAATTTCAGCAGGGTTGCAGCAAATCCTCCTTAGGCGAGCAACTCTGCTTTCACCTAGTCAGCAGAAAGCTCATGCAGAGTTGCTTTACTCACTGAACTTCGCTGCTCTGAAGTTGCAAACGTTCCACAGAAACTTCAAAAATCAGGCCTGCATGTTCAGTGGGTCGAATGTGAACTGGAATTCCTCTCTAAGTCTTTTAGTCCTGCAGCAGTTGTTTCTCAAAAGCTTGTCTCTGCTCCCTGTGCTCCATTAGGATAAATGCTGTACCTGAGATGGAAAGTCCAGCCAAGAATTGAAATAAATGGATTCCTTTAAGCTTCAACGTCCAAGGGTAAACACACTCTCTAAGATTTGGTATAGCACCAAGAACAAGCTTCTGCTTGGCTCATCTGTGTGGCACTTTTGTATTTGAATTAACTTGTTGAAGCTCTGCTGTGTCTCTGTGTCTAATAAATGAGCCTGTTTGAAAGCTGTTCTTTGTTCGAACACACGGCAACAGCATGTTCTAGACAAGAGTTATTCTAAATCTTTGAACAAACTTTTTCATTACAAATGCAGTTTGCTGTTGCAAAAAAAACCCATTGTGACTCATCTTCTTAAATTTCTCTTTACGACTTAGTTCCAAACATTTTTAAAGACCCACTCTGATGAAAATGGTGTTTCCAAAATGTTCTTGTGGCATTTTTCTGTTTTGCCTTTTTTTTTTTTTACCAACCAGTTATGTCAGGTTGGGGACTTGAGGGGCTGTAAGCTAACGAGAGAAGAAGTAAACAGAGAGCTCTCAGTTAGAATGATGATGGGATAAGAGGGGGCATGATTTTTCCAGACCAACTGTTCCACCCCCAACTCAGAGGCGAGTTTCTAACGAACTGCTGCTGCTCTGCAGAAACGTAGTTCTAAAAAAAATGACCGTTTTTAAAATGTTTTTATTTTGGCTCAAAACATTCACTGGGTACGCTTTTACAATAGATCAAAACATAATCTGAGTGGGGCTTTAATTAAACACACAATGTAGAGTTATTTGTGAATTTCTGATACTTCTATCTCACTTGCATGATCCAAGCTTTCCTTAAGAGCCATAGTGTAAAACGTTGTCCTGTTTTCTGCCCTGTAGTTCATCATCATCACACTAGGGGCAGTAGATGGGTTTCTCCGGTTATTTCAAAATGGCTGTTTCAATGAAATTTAAAGAACATTTTTGGTGAGAAAATTTAGCTAAATTTCTAAACTTTATGGTGAGAATTTTGATTATTAGCTGTGTTAAAATAATGCTAAATTTGTTGATTATTTATTGTGTATAAGATGTTAAAAATGCATGGATCTAATTTGAGACAGTGGGTAAATGAGTACAGCTCATTTCCTTAATCCTCGTCAATATTTTTGCATCTTAGACTAACATTTGGTAACAAAAATGTACCAAATACTCCAACAGATAATAACTGATAGATCTATATCTCATTGAAAAAAAATTGCATTGCAATTCTTGGTGGATTTCACGAAAGGGTTTAAAAAACATCTTGATTAAAAAAAAAAGTTTCTGTCAATATATGATGTAGTTATTCATTCATTCATTTTCCAATCCGCTTTATCCCTTTCGGGGTCACGGGGTTGCCGGAGCCTAACCCGGCTACTCATGGGCGAAGGCAGGGTACACCCCTGGACTGGTCGCCAGTCTGTCGCAGGGGCCACAATCACACACCCATGCACACTCACATTCACACCTAGGGACAATTTAGAGTAACCAATTAACCTATGAAGCATGTTTTTGGACGGTGGGAGGAAGCCGGAGTACCCGGAGAAAACCCACGCATGCACGGGGAGAACATGCAAACTCCACACAGAAAGGTCCCCCAGCCAGGACTTGAACCGGGAACCTTCTTGCTGTGAGGCAGGAGCGCTAACCACTGCGCCACCCTGCAGCCCTGTAGTGATTTAGCGGGTTAACAAAGAAGTCCTGGTGTCTGATGTGTCTGGTTTGCTGAACTTAAGCAATCTAACACTATTTTTGTGCATGTTTGGACAATGCAAGGCTTTGTTTTTGAGCTTGAATACCTTTATCATGCTGGTCAATGGTAAAATCAAAGAAAGCTTAATGAAAATTAAAATTCTGATCATTTGAATCACAATTTATCACTAATGCTTTGCAAACACTCAATAAAATCTTGGATAAGGCATTCATTTAACATGGTAAATTGTAAAATAAATATTTCCCCACCTTGAATTGTTTGAAATAGTAAACGTTTTTGGTTTGTTAGGGACACAAAAACACGTTTTTTTTTCCTGTAAGAAAGTTTCTGCAGAGCAGAATGCCGCAGCCTCCTGGATGCTAATGGTAAAAATAAAAGCTGACAGCTCTGGCATATAAAGATGATGAAGAGAACAATAAGATCACTGCTCACTTGAATGATTGCTGCAACTTTCACTGTCATTTAACGTTCCTCAATTACAACACTAACGACCAAAGTGGGAGAGACAGTCATGTGAACTGCCTCTTCTCTGTCATCTAATTCTTTTTTTTACAAAAAAATGTATACAGAGAATGGACCATTTTCCTAAAAAGATTCACTTTATTATTCTGACGTTTCTACAAAGCAACAAAACTTAAAGTTTTCCTGTTGAATCTATTATCAACCCACTTCTTTTAAATGAATTAAATAGATTGTAAAGAAAATGGCTTGCATAAATATAAATGTTTTCCTTTTACTGCTGACGGAAACTTTTCTCAAATACTTACACACCTTTCATTTCAGCGTCCACACCTTTAATGAACACATAAAATGAGATCAAATCATTCATCAAAAGTTTAGCTGACAGATGAAACCAAAATTATCTCCGCCCTGACCCAGAGCTGTCAGCATGACTGGTTTTAAGTGTCTTTAAAAAGAAAAAAATAGGAAAAAAATTATTTCTGAGCTGATTTAATTTTGTGTTATGTAACATAAAAAAAGGAAATTGTCTCATATTTCTGGGATGTCTGTCAGCTGTTTGCAGCTCAACAAAGCCTCGTTAATATCCTTCTTACAATGCTGCAGCTACAGATACGCTTCAGAAGACTGGTGCTTAATGAGCCGAAGAAGCATATGTCTCATCAGCACTCATGAGACATCAACTCAAATTAGTTTGAGCAGAGCAGAAAATTGGCAACAGGTTGCTGGAATGTGCTAATGGATCGATGTAATTAATTTTCCAGACAAAAAAGATTGATTTTTATTATCTGAGCTCGCTTCTTCCTAATTGATATTTGAACACTCGAGTATGTGAAGATGTAACACAAGAACACAATGGCATTTAGTCAAAGGATTGTGAGGAATTATAATAGAAATGCAAACAATACGGTAATCACCACTGAGTGTCTCCTGCATGTTCAAGATTTAATTTATGCAAACAGCACAGCTTTAATGAATAAATGTACACACTGCAATGGATCAGGGAGGTAAAGTGTTGCTTTCTTCATAATCTAACTGTTGCTCCTCTGATCTGTGTAAATGTAAAATGTTACTCTAAAAGGAAAGCAGTGAAATTAAGAACACAAGTCGAACAAAAATCTTTTTTGAGTTTTTATTTGAAAAGTAGGAACATCCAGTTTTTTAAGTGGACAACAAGAAGTGGTGGTACTCTCTTTTATGGAAGTCAAAGCAGAAAATTCAAAAGACCTTGAATGTAAATATTAACCAATAAAAATAAGTTGGGTTTTTTTTCTATGCGTCTTAACATGAAAAAGAAAGAGAAAGAAGGAGCTCAGGTCAAGTCTAAAATGTCAATTTGCGTCATGTTTGAGCTCCTTATTTTCTTATAGAATTATTAACTCACAGATGATCAACTATACAGTTTGCTGATTCTCTTGGTTTGTTTACAGCTTATTTGTTTTGTAGTTTTTTACCCAAAGACTGCAGGCTGGAGACGACCACAAGGCAAGCTTCACACCCGACAGCAAGGTGTCATAGCGGCAGATCTCAAACAACACAGAGTTGCTGTGGAGGATGCAGAGCCGCTGGTCCAAGGCCAAGAGCAGAGAAAAAAGCTGGCCCACCTGGTCGGCTCTAAGCATGGGGACATGACCCAGTCCCTTCACAGGAAATAAGGTTTATGTAATTAGTATTCAAGACAAATGCTAAAGGTTGACATAAGCTACCATTGCTGTAATTGGTCATCTCTCTTTTTTTCTTCTCAAACATCTTTTTAAGAATGTTTCCTCTTTTGTCTGCATCTTCCTTTAGTATTTCACTTTCTCTCTGAGTAAAAGTTGACGTGCCATCACTGTAACCTTCTTTACATTTTAATTGAATTTGGTATACTTAACTTCCCCATTAATGTTTGCAGTAAATCCCAACGCTCGCATCTTCTTCTCTTGTTTCTGTCTATTAATTGGCTCTTGGTTTAGAAGTGGAACCCACGTTAAAATGGAAAAACAAACAGGCTCAGCTTCCAAACATACTTTCAGTGAACACTGGTGTTTTCTGTCACTGCATGCATTAATACACAAGGACACATTGACAACTCTGGATGTTTAGAAATGTCTGCTGAATAAACAGTGTAGTGACGCTTTTACACAACAACTTCACTGACATTGAGGATAAATGAAGAAAATGAGCCAAACCACATGCAGAAGAGTCAAGTGGAGCAACGGTGGAACAACTACAAAAGCACTGTCAGTGGCTCCGCCGACAAATCCAGAACAAACTCTGAATGATTGGAGGAGCCTCCTCTGGGCTCACGGGACCCTGAGCAGGACTGAGTGGGAACGTAGAAAGTGAGGAAAACTCATTCATTCATTTTCCAATCCGCTTTATCCCTTTCGGGGTCACGGGGTTGCCGGAGCCTAACCCGGCTACTCATGGGCGAAGGCAGGGTACACCCCTGGACTGGTCGCCAGTCTGTCGCAGGGGCCACAATCACACACCCATGCACACTCACATGCACACCTAGGGCCAATTTAGAGTAACCAATTAAGCATGTTTTTGGACGGTGGGAGGAAGCCGGAGTACCCGGAGAAAACCCACGCATGCACGGAGAGAACATGCAAACTCCACACAGAAAGGTCCCCCAGCCAGGACTTGAACCGGGAACCTTCTTGCTGTGAGGCAGGAGCGCTAACCACTGCGCCACCGTGCAGCCCATGAGGAAAACTTTCTGTTTTATTAAAAGTCAGGGTTTGTTTTGACAATGAATCCATAAAGGATAAAACTCACATCTGATCCAAAATGTCTGTAGTGTAACAACTTGTTTAACTAAGAAAACTCATGAAGGGAATTTTTTTTTTTTTTGTGACCTGTAATTAATCAGTTAATTTTAATTGCAATGATTTTCAACCTAATTACTGTAAAAAGCTTTATTTTGAGGTATTTTATGATGATGGTATGATGATGATGGTTTATGATAAATGATCATGGCATGAGTGGTATAATTCCCTTCCAAGTGTGCATTAGGACAGATGTAACCATCCAACGTAAAAATGAGATTAACGCAAAAAAAAAAAAAACGAGATAAAATGTCTGTAATTAATTCATCATGATTAATGCAATGATTTGACACCCCCAGAAAAGAAAGCATAAAGTATTTTAGAACAGTTTTATGGGGTTTTCCTGTGTTATTACAATAATAACAATGCAAATCACAGGGACATTATAAGTAAGGGATAATACCTTACTTAATAATACCTCTACCTAGAAGGTAGAGTTGTTAATCTACAGGCAACAAAATGTTGGAGCTTATACCCATTGCAATAGTGAGTGTTGGTCTAAAATGGGCAGGGCCTGTCCACACGCTCAGCTGTTACATACCTGCCGGCTCCAAGAGTGTTTACAAACTTGTCCACATCCAGTTCACACGCACACTTGTGCATACCAACATTCTGTCACGCACACTATTCGAAGGTGTAAAGGTGAGCTGACGCCTGTGCTCAGGTGAATGTTATGTTAAGCTGAAGTGGATGAGGGCTGCACGGTGGCGCAGTGGTTAGCGCTCCTGCCTCACAGCAAGAAGGTTCCCGGTTCAAGCCCTGGCTGGGGGACCTTTCTGTGTGGAGTTTGCATGTTCTCTCCGTGCATGTGTGGGTTTTCTCCGGGTACTCCGGCTTCCTCCCACCGTCCAAAAACATGCTTCATAGGTTAATTGGTTATTCTAAATTGGCCCTAGGTGTGGATGTGAGTGTGCATGGGTGTGTGATTGTGGCCCCTGCGGCGACCAGTCCAGGGGTGTACCCTGCCTTCACCCATGAGTAGCCGGGTTAGGCTCCGGCAACCCCGTGACCCCGAAAGGGATAAAGCGGATTGGAAAATGAATGAAATGAATTAATGAATGAATGAAGTGGATGATGGAATGCACAAAAAAGGAGGGAGAACCCCCAGCCATCCCCACACCAAGACACCCGCCGAGACGGCAGCGCCGACCAGGGCCCGCCCCCGCACCCATACTGTGGGGTCAATGGAGGAGATCCACCCGCCAGGCAGCCCGGCCAAGCACCCAGACCAGGGCCCGCAGGACAGCCACACGGGCCCCCAACACCCGAGCGCAGTGAGGTACGGAAGCGCAGAGCGCAAGGCCCAGCCCAGTCAGGAGAGCAGCCCTCCCACCGCGCCAGGTGGCCCATCGCGGGGCCCCACCCCCGAGAGCCCCACCACCCCAGACAAGCCGCCCACCACCACCCAGGAGTTCTGGGCATCCCCCCACCCCAGCCCCGGGTACGAGCCCGGGCCCCGGGACCCGCTCCAAAGCTCCAGGCAGCTGCGGAGATCCAGAAGAGAGCACGATGAGCATCCCTAGAAAAGGGATGACCAAGAGAAGTGGGGGTCCCCGAAGGTGTACATTGCCTGACCAGGCTCTCCTAATGTTGTGACCCAGAAGGGGCTCGGCACCCGAGGGTAAGGGCCAGAACCCGCACCACAAGGACACAGACACCTTCTAGGCTCAGATGGAATATGATCCCCCGCTCATGGACTTGCCAGAGGACAAAGGGATCCCTCTCCCTGCGTGGGGAGGGGGCCGCCGGGCCCAGGAGGCAGACCCCCAGGAGACAAGGCCACCGCTGCTGAAGGCCCTGTTCCCTCCACCAGGGATGGGGTAGGGGACAGAAGATCAGTAGTCCCACCTTCCTTATGTAATGTATTTGTGTGTGTGTTGAGGTGTGTTTCTTGTGGTTGATGGGTGTGTGTAATAAAGGGTGCAGTTAAAATTGGCGAGCAGGGCACTGAGAGGACATCTCCTGCTTGCTGGCAGTGATGTCCTAGCACACCCCACCAAGGATCCTACGTGTCTAAGGTGCATTTAAAACCAAGAGAAGGGGGCGAAACTGTGCGGGGACCATGGGAGGGGTGGACCACTACCAAGTGGCTCGGCCCCTCGAGGTATTCCGCAAGCACGCCCCCCCCTCCCACCCTAATAATTGGGCCCAAGTCTCCCCAGGGAAGAGGCCCCACCGCCCGAAAGCCAACCCCCCAGGCCCCCCACCCCACACCCCACACAAAGAGAGAGGAGCCCAGAGGGGGCCAGCCCCCAGGGCAAGCCCCAGCTCCTCCCCCCCAAGCACCGCCCCTGTAGCTACCTGGTCAGGTACCAGCGGGCCCGAGGAAGTCCCTAGGGTCCCGTACTGGTAGTGGACCCCCCCTCTTGCCCACAGACATCCCCTCCCCTGGCCCGCTCCCCCCAGACCCCGCAATGGTAGGCTTTACCTGGAGCAATCGTAGGCCCCAAGAGGGTTGCCCCACCCCGTCCCAGGGCCGGAGAAGGAGTGACCCCAGCCCCCAGGTGCAGCCGGGCCGCCCATCCAGCGCAGGCAGACCCCCCAGGGCCAGGGCCCCGCGCAAACCCCCCCAGCACACGTAAAAAGACCACCCCCCCAGCCAAGCCAGACCCCCACCCAATGCACCATCCACACACCCCCACGCCCAGGCCCGGGAGACCATGCGGCCCCCGCGCTTGCCCCACCCAGGCGCCGGACCAGACCCCCTGACCAACAGCGCCCCCCTGCCCCCACCAGGGGGCAGGGGGGCAGGCGACAGGTCGTAGTGAACCCTTATACAACAAGCAAGGGTGAAGTAGGAGAGACGCAGATGTGTTGTACAGATCAACCTCCCCAAGTCCTGCAGACTGTAGAAAGAGCCCATTAGTGCTGTTCACGTGATAAGCATATGCTCCTTGCAACCTAACAAATAAGGAAATTAGACATTATGGAGTTTGTGTGGACATCCTACGGGCACTTGAGTGTCACGGGCAAACTCCTAGCGTGCAACATTCGTGCAGTCAGTAAGGAGCCAGCAATCTCACCCTACTAACGACTAAAGGGGCGTAAGGACACCATATGACAGCATCACCCATGTGACATAAGTGCATGAGCCTTTCAGTAGCCTTACGAATACTTCATGATACAGTTATCATACACACAACAATGGTACGTTCCATTTTCATGAGGTGGCCATGTGAGACTCAAGTGAATGGCAAGACGCACCTGTGTTCCCCTTAAGATTCAGCTTCTCCTGTCACTGACCTTCTATGGACCTGAACAGCCCAAAAACCTGCAGCACCCATACTGGTCAAACTTCTTACAGATGCATGTGACTAAATCTTAACCCAGACATCTCCATGACAAAGACTAATGGTTAGAAACTGGGTTTGGGCATAGCCGTTGTAAGTAAAAGATTTTATCTTTAAATGTTTTAGTATTCATTTAAATGCTTTGCATTTTTCACTCGATGCCTTTTGCTCAAATGATGCTCAAACAATGAAAGCAAACAAACTTTAATGCGAGCAAACACACAGCAAGGACAGATGGGTTGAAACGTTGGCAACAGAGTTTCAGGATGAGATGAGTGATGAGCCAAAACCCCTGATGGTTGCCGTCACCACTTCCTGTCAGATTTTTAATGCCTGATTTGTCAGTTTGTTTTCTCTTTTACTGGTTGCTGTTTCCATTCCTCATGAGGACGTTCATGTCAGAGGGGACAAACTGCATTCCACGAGCTGAAGTGACAGCAGCATTAATGAACCCAAATGATATTATTCATTAACTTATTCTGCCATCGACCAAGAACATGATCGACAGTGAAACAAACACACGAAGTCAGACATGTTAATTAAAGGCAAATACCATTCTGGATTTACAGTCAAAACAGTGTCATTGTTGAGGTCCGACTCGTGAACCCCATTGAGGAATTTGGAGGAAGCAGATTTGCAGTTACTCAAGGACGGAGGAGAGAATTGACATGAGAAACAACAACGAATAAATGAGGAAATGTCAGGTTGGTAATTTTATTTTCACACTTTAATGGCATCTTCTGTCTTAGTATAAATGAGAAGTGAAAGAAGCGCATATTTTATTGACTGCTTGACATTTAAACCGTTGGAGGATCCCCTGGCTTATCCAGCTACAAACAAGCGTTGCCTTCCAGTTTTGCAAAACAGGCTCTTTGCTGGCTTCATCCTGCTGTCAGGGGTAGCAAGCAGGCAGGATAAATTGATGGCGCCAATGACGAGTAAATACACTCCCCAGGGCAAACATAAATATTTGAACAAGGACATTTTGTTTTAAACGCTTTGGGGCTGCAGGGTCGTCCCACTCTGGGACACTCTGAAATGAATCTATTTGGAAAAGTTTAGCATATATACACACAGAAACGGCTGAAAGCTCATTTAAACTTTTCCAAAAAGTACACTTTTGAAAAAAGAAATGCATTCATGTGGATTAAAAAACAGGTATAACTTTGTATTTTGTCTCTTCCAAGAAGAATTTTTTTTTTTTTTGTTTAGTAAAATTCCTTTTTACTTTACAAGTCTCACGTCATCAGTAGGGTTACTGCTCTTTGATAAATTACTGCTTTCATTCCAGTTCTTCTCCAGCAGAACAGGTGGGTTTGCTTCAGGAAAAGCTCACAGGTTGATTGGAGGATCTGGTTGCTCATCACCTCCACCACATTATGAAAGCCAGACTCTGATCTGGTAGAAAAACAGGTGAGTGCCATTTCCTCCCGGTCCAATAAAGTCCTTGAAAGAAGCTGCGTTATCATCCATCAAATCCTAATATCTACAGTCACAAAACTGATGCAACCAAAAGCATTTTTCTGTGTCAAATTGACAGATAGGCTTTTCACTGCAACAGCTCACTCTGTGACAGCTAATCATCTATTCTCAATCTACCAAAGAGGATTTTAGTGCATCATACATCACTGAAATGCAAAAAGCATTTTCCTCTTTCTGAACCAAAACAGCATAGAAGGAAAAAAGCAAAACAAACAAAAAAAAAAAAACAAATCAGTTTCTTTCTGACAGTGATTTTTTTTTTATTCTCAGCATCCAATAAACATTTTACACTCTAGAATACAGAGAAAAGTTGAGTTCAGCAGCATTTTATCCAAAGAAATGAACGAAAATGAAATTAGCTTTATAAAACATGTTCAGAAAGACTCAAGATTCTAGGAATTCCCATAAATAATACAGCCATAAAGTTCACTCCCTTGAGCCTGTTTGTAAAATACACACTAAATATTGAATCAGCATATTGTATGTTGGTTTTTATCAGTATGACAGGAAAAAGAGAAGCACATTTTATAGTAAAGTAATTCTATTCTTTATTGTTTGTTGTGATCTCATATTCCAATTTACTTCATTGTCTCTTGTGGGAAATTGCCTGGGACAATAAAGTTTTCTGCTTGAAAGGCAAAAAGATGTTTTTTATCTGCACAAGAATTTTTATGTAATATTTCTGAAAAAAAAACAACTTTCATTTGTCTTCATTGATGAAAAAACAAAAATACCCTCAATCTTCTTTTAAATGTGTGTCTTCTGATCTCACTTTTTTCCTCTGTTCACATAATTGAAGTTGAGGTCTGGAACCTTCTTTATTTCATACATCTGCTGCCATTCAGTTCGGTCAAGTTCAAACTAATAAAAGGAACTCAAACAGAAAATATTAATGGATTTATTCTGTGTGTGTTTTGTGAGTTTTCTTTGGAGATCCTTGAAAACATTAAACTTTATATCAGAGGAGATTCTTTGAGAATCCTTCTTGGGGCTGCACCACAGCAACGCAACTGCTTGCAGTGATCTAGATCACATGGATCCCATTGCCAAGGAATTGAACCATGGACCTTTAACTAAAAGGCAAGAGCGCTAAACACTGTGACACCATATATTACCATATATCACAATTTTCTCTTAATACAAAGCTAGAGAAAAATCTACAATTTTTTGGGCTCCACTCAATAAAGTGCCAATCAGGATTTGAACCAGGGACTAGAGCACTAACCTCTGCTCCACAATGCAACCTGTCTACATTGGCCAACAGATCAGTACACTCTTCAAAAGCTTTTAACTTAAAGTTTTAGGAAACAATGACCAAATAAGAAACACAGATTTAACTCTGTTACTGTCAGGGTTGACGTGAGGACACAAATGGAGACTCATTTATTTGAGAAAAGTCCTCGAAAACTGCCCACAAACTCATGAAGGTACAAAAACCACCCGACAACCAGTGCAGGGGAGACGAAGACTTATAACCAAGAGGAGGGGATGAGGTAAGTGAAAACAGGTGTGCCGATAAGGGAGGGAGAGAACACAGGAAGTACAACCAACAACAAAATAAAAGAGGAAGTGGACACCAAACACAAAACCCAACAAATGTCCTGGGTCCATAACCCCACAGTTACTGATTCTATAAAGCAATTTCATCAAGTGGAGTTACATAGAATTTACCTTCACAAGTGCTAACTTTGTCACTTATGGAGTGACATTATACAGATAGTATTGCAGTGGGATTACTCCAACCGGAAGCCTGGCCAAACAAGGTGAGCGTTGCACCAGATGTGACATGAACGCATGTTGCTGAGGGCAGTGTGAACAAAGTGTTTAGAAACAAGGAAATTAGACAATCAGAGTGTAGTTTGTATGGACATTGTACGGGAGTTCTATGTGCATCACATGCACATGCGTGCAGCATTTATGTGTGGTCAAATAGGAGCCAGTTTTCACTCCTTAATGACGACTCGAGTGTGCACCATACAACAGCATCATCCGTACGTCACACGTGTGAGCAAATTCCATTATCCTTACAAATACTTCACAAAACAGCCGCCACAGTAGCATGCTCCTTTTTCATCCCCTCCCTTGAGGTGGTCGTACGAACCTCAAGGTAACTGCAAAGCACACCTGTGCTCCCCTTAAGATGTGGTTGCTCCTCTCTACGACCCTCCACAACCTAAAAACCTGCAGAACCCATACGGATCAACCCCCATGTGGGTGCATGAGACTAAAGCCTATGCTCCAGTAATGTAACTTCTTGCAGCTCACCTGAAGTAAAAGGTGCATTCTGTTGTGACATTATATATTAGGCTTTTCTATTAAATCCAAAGGATTTCATGTCATTTGATTTCATTTATGAAAGACTAGAACACCTGTACTGCAGGGACGCAGCATGCATGTATTAATGAATATCACATTTTTTAAGAAAAATAACAATCTTGAGGTGCATTAAGGCTGAAAAGAAAGTATGACAAAGAAAAATGCAAAAATAAAACATTGCCGGTTTTTTTTTCAGATTCTGGGTTCTAGTCAGAGCTGTTTTGCTCTTCTACCAATTTACAACCACAGGGTGAAGGAGCTTCAAGAGCCCATCTGAGGGTGAACAAGAGGAAAAGTTCACAAGCTGACAAACTTTCACAAACTTTCTCTAATTACGTATGAACGCCAAAACGGTTATGACAAACCACTAGCCAATGACAAAAAACTTGTATTTCAACATCCCTCTGTTGTTCAGACACTCACATTTTTTAAGTTGGAGAACAGGTGAATGCCCCAAAGATGGAGTTCCAGGGTAAATAGAAGCATCTCATCTGAGAAGTTTGTACAGTTTAAAGTCACTGACTGACTGGGCGTGCTGTATTCCCAGATGCCAAAACCATCAAGGAAGGAAGGAGATTGCTCTGTCGAACGCTGAACCTCTCTGACCGCCCCAAGACTCCATCCCACCTTCTGCTCCAGCTTCTGACTAAAAGTAAACTATTTGACAACAAAAATGTGTTCCCTTTTCTTAGAGATGGAGTTTGTATTTTTTTTCTATTGCATTTTTCCAGGAAATTGTTTCTGAAGAAGAGTTCTCAGACGTTTAAAGAAAGTTTGAACAATGGAATGATGGGTAGGTCACAGTGGCACTTAAATTCATTGAAGTAGGTAGCATCACATGAAGCAATTATGTGACGCATCCTCTCCAGTGTTTGCTTCCTGACATGTTCTGTACATTTCTGTATCATTAACAAAATGAGACTTTAGCCACAAGTGCTTTTTCAGCACTAATTTAGTCTCATCAGAAAAAAAGAGGTTGAAATGACATAAATATAATCAATGTCAAACTCTATAATTTCTTCCTGATATCATTTGATTCAGTTGAACAACATGCGGTTGAACATTTTTTAAAGCTTACCCACACATTTTCTTGCTGTGCATAACCTCAAAAGATGAATACTTCTTTGTACTTTATGTTCTATTTCCCTGATACAAAGGTTGGAAACATCACTTTTACTTCTCTTTTGAAGTTTTTTTATTTCCTGATTGTTGCTTGGCAACTAGTCCTAGCCCTGAAGTTCACTCCACTTAGAGCCACGGTCAATTGTTTTCTCAATCCTTTTCTCCCGCAGACATGCTAGATTTTTGACCATTGTTTAAATACTTTTTGACTGTATTGTTCTGTTGAAGACAATTATGTCCAGATGGTGAATTCCTTCATAAGGACTTTTTGTTTTGTACTCTGTTCTTAAACATTTCTCAGTTTGACTCCATGTCACAGCAGTCATAAGTCCTTTGAGATCCACCAACACAAAACAGTTCTATGAGTAATCTCCAAACTGCCACAGACCGGTTTAATTTCAGACAAATTTTTGTCCAATCTTGCTATTATATTTGTTTGGCTTCAAGTTTCTTTTAGCTATTAGAGGTAAAGTTTATCTTCATCCTCTGAAAAATATCTGCAGCTGCTTTAACCTTTTTATATACACTCTATTTTGTGTGGGAACCATTAAAATATGATAGCTTTCCCCCTTAACTCATAACTGTCAAAGAAGAAGTTAAAAAATAAGTTAAAAATTAAAAAACATTTGCTCTGCTGCCCTGGGACCGGTAGCTTGGGCAGCGACCCTGCTAGCTCTACCGGCCCCTGGGCTGAGGCACTTGGTTCCTCTGCCAGACCGGTAGGCCAAAATGGGCAGACACAAGTGGGGTCACCTCGGAAACTGTGGACAAACTCAAATGGGGCCCACATATTCTGCCTACTTTTAAACTATCAGGGGCTCACTTGACCTTGCTGGCTGGGGAGTGACTTGACACGTGCCACGAATGAGTTGAATGCGGTGGAGAGAATGCAATCGTTTTCCAAAATATAACTTCCTTCAGAATCACATCATAAGGTAAACAGAAAAAATGTAGGTCGGTCATGCCTTTTTATTTGGTTCCGGGTAACAACTGTCCCACAGTTACGCTGTCCATGGTCTGGGGGTTTGGGACTCCTGCTTTAAGGTACCTGGTAATGTAAGAAATTTGCTGTCAAACTAAGCCATGTCTTCTTTTTATCTTTTTTATGTGAACAAATCAATTTGAAAAAAAGGTGCAGCAGTTGTCCGAACAAGCTGAAAAAAAGAAGTAACCTCACAGTCACATAAATAGTGATTACACCCATGAAAACACAACTTAAATGCACACTTTCTTTCAAAAAATGTGTTCCTAGAGAGCCTCTGGTCGCAACATTTTAAATAATGGTTGGAAATCAGTTTTTCTGAGCAGCTCAGCCAGGTCACAACAAATTGCTGTAGAAGGAACAAAAACCGTTCACACAGTTTGAGAAGGGGAGCAGACCGGCTCTGAAATATGACTGTGCCTCAGAAAAACAACTGCAGATGCAAAAGGGACAGGCGCTCCTGTTACCCCCCATGCAAATTAAGATCATTGACAAACGTTGCAAATTATTAAAATATTCTTAAAAATATGCTCATTATGTTTACTACATTTCTTCATCTGCTGTAATTTTGGTGACAAAATTAAGTGCCAGTTTGCACATTTGGGCTCATACCTGGTCTCTATTTATATTTATCCACAGTTTTCGTACAGCATAGCTACTGCTGAAGGACTTTCACTTTAAGCTGCATGTTTGTAAACAGTTATCAACTCAGAAAAACTGAGTCTATTTTTTAAAACTTTTTCCTCATTCTAAATGTCTTTGTTTATATGATTTTATACAAAATTACCTCCAGAAATGTTTGTTCAAAAATTTGGAATGATTAAATTCCCCTTTTTTATTATGTTTTGATCTATTTTCAAAGTGTTCCAGTGGTCTTTTAATTATGATTATGCCGTTTTTAGCCAAAATCCAAAAACCTGTCGTTTTCTAGCATATATTTTCTGCAGATTGTCAGGAGTTCATTGGAAATTCACGTTCAATGGAGTAAGCCCTCCCCCCATTTCCCATCATCCATCTTTTTACATGCTTTCCCACTAGCTTACAGCTCCTCACACCCCTTATCCAAACATTACCAGTGCAACAAAAGTGGAGAGCAATTTTGGAGCTATCCAACTGTACAGCTTTGAGCCAGATGCCAGCTCAGACAAGGAAAACAAAGGCATGCATGTATCTAGTTCAAAAGTAAAATTCAATGTGAGGCTTAAAACATTCCTCTTTGGACAGGTTTATTGCCTTACTGCTTCCCAAGCTCATCTAATAGAATTAAGTTTTGGGGTAGAAATATAATTTTCATTGCATCCATTATACATACTTCTCACCGCTGAGCTTAGTGGACTTAAGCGGGCTTAGATTAGATTAATAATATATTTATATTGACATGCTAAAACTGCAGATTTTCTCATATTATTATTATAATCATCTGTTATTTGTGCCATATGACATGCAACTTACTACTAACATTGTTGAATCAAATTTCATTACCAATTAGTTGCTAGCATGCTATTAGAAGTTAGTAGCTGGGGAAAGTATGGTGCACTGGAGTTCTGTCATCTATTATTACTCTCCTCTATTCTTTATCATTTATCCAGTACTATTTTTTTATGTTGTTCATCATGCCTTTGTTTGGTGCAGTGCGATTCAAATGTTGTCCCTGTTTCCCACTCCCCTCCGGGAGAGCGGGAGAGGTTCCACGGGGATCGTCGGTACTCCTGTTCTTAGCCTGGTCCTCGCCTCTGGCTCGTCTCGCTCCCCCAGCTGTCCCCCAGTTTCATCTGGATGAAGCCCATCTGCTACACTATTGAAACATGTAGTTGCTATTCAAGCATGTTGTTGTAGAGTTAGATAAGCTTCTTTAACAGTTTTAGAACATCATCCTGGGAGAAGATCCCTCGTTCATGTGGACATCCCTGAGGTTTCTTATTGTTTTTCCCACAAGATAGGAGTTTTTTTCTCACCGAGAAGGAGGGTCTAAGGGCAGGGATGCCAGTTTAGCTTAGTCTGTTAAGGTTAGTCTAGCAACCAGCAATTGTTTAAATTTTTACTGTTGACTTTATGTTCTTTGCATAAATACAGGTGTGAAGCCCATTAAGATGGCTATGGTTGTTATTTTGGGCTATATAAATACAATTAAATTGAATAGTTGTCTGCAGGTGGATGCATTAGAATGGAGCAGAGCAGAGCGCTTGTATACCTGCCATAGTGACAGTGTTGGGTAAGTTACTTCTAAAAAGTAATTGGTCACTTTACTTAGTTACTGGATCAAAATTGGAATCAAATTTCTTCACTCATTACTCATTTGAAAAAGTAATTCACTTCTCGTTACTTCACTTTACTCATACAAATTCTTAAAGGAAAAACAGCTTAGCAAAAACAAGATTCTCTTGCCTTTCATTTAACAGAGCTCCTTTGAAAATAGATTTTTAATCTCAGTAAGATTTATCTGGTTAAATAAAGGTAAATAACAATAATAATAAAAATTATAATAAATAAAATAAAAATAAATAACTACATTTTTAAAGCAATAACCTTGCACAAGGTATGAACATAGTTCAAGACATAACCTGGCTTCATTTGGGGCGGCCGTGGTGCCGTGAAAAGGGCAGTCAGCCTCTGATCAGAAGATTGCAGGTTCGATTCCCGCCTTGCCTGCCCATGTGTCAAAGTGTCCTTGGGCAAAACACTGAACCCCACATCGCCTCTGATGGAAGGTTGGCGCTAGGGTTCAGCAGCGGAGCCACCATCTGTGTATGAAGCACTTTGGGCCTTCAATTAAGAAAGTAAAGCGTTGTATAAGTATACGCCATTTACCATTCATTTGAATTCAGCCAACAGTGTGAATGACACAAAAATAAGTTACTGTTAAAACATATGTGGTCAAAGTCAGATGTGGAGAATATTCAACAAATCAAATCTGCAACCAAGCCATTTTTTTTTAAACACAGAGAACTATGAAATGCTTCCATGTTTATTTTGGCTGACTTCATGTATTCCATTACAATGAGTTGCACCCAATGTATCAGTCTCTCTCTCTCTCGCTCGCTCTCGCTCTCTACATCTGCCTTTTGTGCACAGTTCTGCACGGCTGCAGGTCAAACTATGCACCCCCTCCCGCCCCCGCAGAGAGCATTGAGCACAAACTCATGTTGACCAGTCGCATGCAGCTTAGTGAGAAAGTGAAGAAAGAAAGGGTGAATCAATCATAATAATCGTCTCCAAGTCCCTTGTTTTTCACACCAAAGAGTGGCTTTAGTGGAGTGGCGTTTCATTCGTAAAAAGACACATCAGTATATGGGGCGGATCGGAGAGAAAATGTCAGAGCCTACAAAACCTAAGTAACGAAGTAACAAGGGTTTCTAAAGTCCAGTAACTGTAAGTAATTACCCAAATTTGAACTGTAATTTGTTACGTTACTCCGTTACTGATAAAAGTAATTCAATTACAGTAATTTGTAATCCGTTACCCCCAACACTGCATAGTGACTTGTATATCACAAATACAACTCTTTAACCAAATCGATGTGAGGGGAGGGGAAGAAAAGAATGCAGTTTGAAACAACATTTTTTTTGTCTGCTCCTGATTCACATCGATTTGGTTAAAGAAAAACTCAAAAATACAATTTTAATCTTAATTTTATTTTTATGTCCTCCATCATCAGAAAGTACCACAACACCGAGAACACAATTTTCATTGGAGTGAGTTTTTAAATTAAAATGTCTAAGATTTTCTGGGCTGTAAAAAAAAATCTGTGCAGGTAGAAATCCTTTATTTGGGGAAACTCTTAGGCTGCTCCAGAGTTTGCTAAAAACCGACAGCTTAACATTTGTGTATGTGTTCTTTGTTCTTTTGCTGGTTTTCTTTTCTCCATTGTCTACATTTTTAGGATAATCTGTGATCCAGTTTGACTGCGGGGTGTGAAAAGCATCATCTCATTGACTGCCTGCTGACTTTTCCACAGAGCAGATCAATTCCCAATCTATGATTAAAAAAACAAGATTCTCCTACAGCCTTAAACGATATATGAGAAGAACGAAGATTTGCGAAGGATGCATGCTTTGGATGTTTATTTCTTTATTACCTTTCGGTTTATTGCAGGGAGGAGTTGCAGCATGAACGGCAGCAGCTGGAGCTGTAGGAGGAAGATGCGGCATCTGGACGTCATGTCTCCATCGCCTTGAGGAGTAATTTTAGTTCTTGCTGCAGAGCCATGTTCGGGTCAAAGATTACTCTTCAGCATTCTTCTCACCTCCAACAAGACCAGGAAAAATCCTTTTCTATTTATTTCAATTTTTAAACTGTTATTTCATGGCTATTGATTTGGGTTTTTTTGTATTGTCTTTACCCTCTTTTACAAAAAAAAAAAAAAAGCTTACCGCATTTTATAAATGAAATCAGCACACCGTATAGATAAGACAGTGAAACATTCTTCAAATTCAGTTGTGCTGCAGATGTCAAAAGATCAATTTGTGTGAGTGTTGGCGTGCAAAAAGAAAGGAGCTGTCTGACTCATTATAACTCTCTGAGGAAGGACCAGAAAGAATTTTTTTAAAAAGCATTCTGTTTGGGGTTGAAAAACAACAAGCATGGAACGAGGATTACAGTCATTAAAAAGGGAATGTGCAGCAGCTGGAACAGGCAACAAACAATCAGAGAAACCCAGGATCGAACACAGGTGGATGCTTCTTATGAGCAGAACCGAGTCAAAGAGACTCGCTGCGTCCTCTTGCCAGGTCATCACTGTAAATGAGAAAGTGTTCTCAACTGATCCTCCTGGGGGGGGGAGGTTTAATAAAATAAAGAGGAGAACCTCCAAAGCTTCTGGTTTTCAGGAGTCCAAGAGCACAAAACATCCTTTGCCTGACTGGAATCCATCTTGACCTGCAATTTAGAGATCATAAGAATAGAGAAGAAGAATGAATGCAAGTGGTATGGCGAGCCAAAAGCGACAAAAAGCTGCAGAGAGTCTGAGGGCGCCCATGGTAAAAAGCCACAACAGAGCACATGCTGGTTGAAGACTAGACGGCATCGGCAGCACAAAAAACAGGAGGTTGAAATAATTCAAAGCATAAAGAGCAGGCAGCTCTCAAGGACAAAATAAATAAAGGTATTTCTGAAACATCAAAGAAAACAGAAAATATGTTTGGGTGTTAAAAGATCAGCTATCTTTTCCAACCTAGTGATCTGATTTAGCTTTTATTGTCAGGATCCTGGTCGCCTCCCCCACACACCTGGCTTCTATCTCCTCACCTGCTCCTCATTGCCTCATCAGCCTGGAACCTTCTTATGGACCTCCATGCCCTTTAGCCGGCGTCAGTCCGTCTGGCCCCTGCTATGCCTAAAGCTACAGGTCTTGTCTTGTTTTTGTATTAACACTCATAGACTGACCTATCCTGTCTTATTCAAGGAATTCTACGCCTCCACTGCCATCCACTGCAAACCCACCCGGACTCCTCATCACGTCTGTCATCACCTCTCTCCTTCTGACCAGCGGCTCACCCTCCAACCCAACCCAAGCCAAGCAACAAACTGTCCGTAACTCCCCACCAGGACTGGCACTTATTAAACATTTCTTCAAACAAACTTCTGTCTCTAGCCTGCTATTGGGTCCAGACCCCCTCATCCCCTGACATTTATGATCAAACACATAATCGGAAATTCATATCGAGCTTTCTAGAAACAGCAACAACACACATCTTCATTCTACTCATCAAATGTAGTTATTCTTATGACCTTTGTTGGAGCCATTTGGCTGAAATGTGATTGTTTATTGCATTTCATGCATGCGCCCGTCGTACTTTGGTAATGCAGCTGTTCTGGCTCTTTATTGGTTAAGATGCATTTTGGTAGCTGCCGTGTCTTTCCATTGGATTTTGTTGAACTTGGGGAAACACAGCAGCACATTAATCTTAGACCGTGTTGTTGTCTTATTTAGGACGTTAATTTTTTTGTAAACGACATAAAAGGAAGAACGACTCCTTTTTTTTTTTTTTTTTAAGCACGCGTCGAGACACTATCTGCTCCCCGAGTTACCTGAATGTAACTGCAATGGCAGTAACAACCTTGATGATTTTTCAAATCAGGTTCAACTCACAGCATGTTTTGTGTTTCAGCCTCATTGTTCAGGATACCAAAACTATCAATTATCCACAGCTTCTGTTCCAATCCCTTCAACATAAACAACAATTAATGCTAACCACTTCTTCATTTACATAAATGATAATTTAGATTCATTTGATAAACCTGCGTTTTTCAAACATAATCGCCATAATGCCAGAAATGCCATAATGATTTTTCTCAAACAAAATTGTGTCCATGAATGTTAATGTAAATCTTTTTTGTTGTTTTGTTATTACCCAAAGATTTTGAAGTTGTACTTTTTATCTAAATATGAATCTAATAATGTATTTAATATTATATCAAATATGGCCAATTTCTACATTTTTCATGTTTTACAAGTTTCTTGTTTGACTAATTATCCTACGTTTGATATATCTCTGTATAGATGTACAGTATTTATTTAGTTATTTTTTTTAGCTTCTTTGTATTTTTGTTTTGATTGCTTGAAATAAACCACTTCCAAATCTATGTTTTAGAAGTCTAAGCGCGCTATACTGTTTTAGGCATTGGCTCTGTGTAAACATGCAGCTCCTCTCCTCAGCAGCTCCAGCTCAGACTGTCTTGGCTAAGAGTACAGATTTAAATGCAATAAGAGGATTGTTTGGAAACTTCCCAACCATGGCCAGGTTGATGGGTCAGCAACTGTTGCTTCCATCAGATGATGTCTTCCCTCCTTGGCGTTGAATTAACACAAACCTGAATACTTCAGAGCAGCAAGCTTGCAAAATGCCTGCATTAACAGTGCTGGTCACACTTAGGATCAGATAATCAAGTGCTTTTGATCGGCAGCATTTGGCTGCTTTTCACCTTCCAGAGTGAAGTAGCAGCAGCTTGTTCCACTTGCTTTGCTCATGTTGTTACACAGCTTTATATATGTCATTTTTTTTCCCTTTATATATTGAATCTAAAAAGAAGTTAAGCCATTAACCATGAAAAAAAAGCTAAGTCCCACTCTGATAACTTTTTGATCTATTTCCTAAACCTTCCCAGTTGTCTTTTAATTATGATTATGCTGTTCTTAGCCAAAATAAATTAAAAAACAACCGTCGTTTCTAGAACATAGTTTCTCCAGAGTGGCAAGAGTTTGGTACAAACTCACCTCCGAGTTGTGGGTGGGACTGTTGCGCAGAGTAAACCCGCCCCCACTTCACATGCCGTATCTGTTTACGCCATGTAGCGGTGCAACAGAAATCATGAATAATATTGGAGCTATCCAGCCATACAGTTTTGAGCCAGATGCCAGCTCAGACGAGGAAAACGAAGACGTACATGGATCTGCTTGTCTGCAAGTGGACGCATCATAATGGCGCGGATCAGGGAGCAACAAGGTTTTTCAAGGACTTTTTTTTTTTCATCTGCTCCTGCATCAACTAGATTTGGTTAAAGAAAACATAGAAATGCAATTTTAAGCTTATTTAAGCTTATTTTAAGCTTTTTAAAAATGTCACAAGAACATGTTAAAAACACATTCATTCATTCATTCATTCATTTTCCAATCCGCTTTATCCCTTGCGGGGTCACGGGGTTGCCGGAGCCTAACCCGGCTACTCATGGGCGAAGGCAGGGTACACCCCTGGACTGGTCGCCAGTCTGTCGCAGGGGCCACAAACACACACCCATGCACACTCACACCCACACCTAGGGACAATTTTACAGTGACCAATTAACCTATGAAGCATGTTTTTGGACGGTGGGAGGAAGCCGGAGTACCCGGAGAAAACCCACGCATGCACGGAGAGAACATGCAAACTCCACACAGAAAGGTCCCCCAGCCAGGACTTGAACCGGGAGTTAAAAACACAAAAAACACTATTTTCATTGGAGCGAATCTTTAACCTCAAGATTCTCGCCAACAGAGATGGACTCCAAAAGTCAATAGCAGAAAATCGTAAAATCTGGGAGGAATTTATTGAGTCTTAAAACTTGACCAGAGAAAATTGAGATTCTGTTTCTTATTCATTAATTGTTTTGAATGGATCCATTTTTTGAGGAACTCTTCTTTCGTCTTCTAAAACCTGTCAGTTTCAGGAGTCGAGCGACTTTGATCATCCATAAACTGCCTGTTTCTTGTTTTCATGAGAGGAAGAATCTCAATCACTAAATCGTTCTGAAAGATTTCATAATCAAGTGGAGTTAAATTTGTTCATAACACATTCAACAAATATGTTGAATAAGTTAAATTTCTGTGAAAACACTTCCACTTCCACTATGACTGGCAAAACTTTAGAAGACTCTTGATATTAAATGTTTTAAAACTGATTTATTCATCAAAAAAAAAATTTATGAGCAAAAAAATTTGAGAAAAACATCCAGTATGAAGGTAGTTATCTTAGTTTTCCCACACACTAAGGTAAAAGACAGATAGTTATTCAAAAATGACACCCAATAATTCATACAAGCGGGGAAGGAAGTTTGTAAAGACATATTTTTAATCATGCATCAAAAAATTAATTGTTCTCAATCCATCAAATCTTGGAAATCAAAGTCCAGGTTGGTGTCTAACCTTGAGTTTTGGGTCAACAATTAGTTGTCATGTAGAATGTGAGCTGACCTCATGGAAGCTTATCTGTTCTGGTTCTGAAGGAACAATCTTTCTCTGTGAGGAGAAGGTCTTGGATTTTCAGAACTTTGAGTTAATTTACCATCAATAATCGCTCCACCACGTTTAAACCTGAAGGAGCAGGATCAGACAAGGAAACAAAGGGGGTTTGAAGCTGCAGAGGTCATCCTTCCTCCAGAGGAGCAGATACGCTTTACATGTAAGTACAGAAGATCATGTTTTGATTATTATGAGATAACTAAATCTCTGGAAATCTGAGCAGGATTTAAATTAAATTGAATCCCAGTTTTTCACACGAAGTTGCATTAGACTGTGGTCTGAAAACATTATTGATATCCTGAACACATTCATTTTCAATTTTCATTCTCTCTGGGATACTTTAAGAAATCTCAGAGATTTCTTTTGTTTTATTAAGGTACTAATAGTTTGTCATAGCAGCCTTTCAGAAGTTTCTAAAGAGAAAGAGGAAATGTGAGAAAGTAAATGGCAACATATTGCTGAGATTCAGTCACATTTGTGCTCACAATATTTTCAGTGAGTGCAAAGCATGCATCCTTTGTATAAAAATGCTCTTCACACATGAACAGGATTCGCTTTTTAAGGAAGGAGGGGAATCAATGTGTTCTAAATTAGATTTGGTATTTCCCCTATTTTCTGTGTTTTCTGTTCAAAATAATTCGTGAATTTCAGTTACTGAATCAGACTACAGCAGAAATTTAGCGAACTTGATAATTGTCATCACTATACTGACTTAAAATGATGCATAATGGCTGCAGAGGCAGCAAAAACAGGCCTGTGAGACTTTCTTTTGAGCATGTGGACGCTAAGCGGGCCAAAAGATCCATGCTGCACTCCAAAAGTCCCGCCTACAACTCAGAGGTGAATTTCAAATGAACTTCTGTCACTCTGCAGAAACAATGTCCTAACGACGCAGGTCTTTGAATTGTGGCTAAAAATTGCACAATCATATTTATAGGACCGCTGGGACCTATAAATTGAAAATAGATTGAAAATAGATCAAAAGATGGTCGGATTGGGACTTTAAACTTTGGAGTTGATTTTTAGGATGCTGACCCATCCTGCCGCAGGTTAGAAGGAACCCAAGGTCTGCAGGCTTCATCAGATGCAATGGAAAAAAGACTGATTGATATTTGCCATATTTGGGCCTGTAGGGTCCACTGCTGTGTCAACAGGGAAAGAAGGTTACCCAGTGGGTGGTTAACTGTCTGAGCCCACCAGCAGAGGGGCATGTCCACTCCCCTGCAGAGGCCCATCACACGGGCAGATGTGGGGTTGGTGGGCTCAAAACCCTGGCTGACTTGTCGTCCTGCTGAATGTTTGAAGGAGCAGGTGGACTCCCTGATCCAGATCCTGCTCAAAGGCAACGGGAGGTGGCTCAGGAATTAGCAATAGACAAGGCTAGTTATTAAATCATAAGATTTCTTTAACCTTTGAAAGCTGGAGATGTTGCTAGCAACACCTAAATAAACCTCGCTCTTTAACCTTCCATAATTCTTCGACCGTTTTTACAGTATGGATCCAACGGATTCTGATGCAGAATAAGGCGACTTTGTAGTATTGGCTGATTTACATGAATTGCATAAGCTTTTCAATAATATATAGTATTGAATATCAGCGCAGTCACTTCTCTGCACTTCAGAATCTGCAGGAATACTGTAAACGTTTGAAGAGTTACAATAGTCCAAAGAACGTCAACGTTGGAGCTGAATCTTAAGTGTAAAAGGGTTCAGGAGGAAATGAGAACATCCCAGGTTAGCCCTCAGTTTGGGTTTGTTGGCACAAACTTTAATACAAAAAAAGAAATAAAAATACAAAAATCTGTCATAACTTACACAAACTTTGAAGCAGAGAAAAAAATATTTTCTCAAATTTCTCTTTCTCAAATTTCTCAAATTTTATCTTATTTCATTGATAAACATTGTTAATTTCCTTTATGAAACATGGATCTTCAAACACAATTACATTAATCTACTATTTGTAAAGTTTTTTGCTTTTGTCATTTTTTTGCTTCAGCAAAAAGAGCAAACAAAACCCTTAAAATGTTGTTATGATGCCTTCAAAGATTAAAAAAAGAAAACATTTTATTCCTGGAAAGTCTGAGAGTTTTGGCCTCATTTAGAAGGACCAGTATGCTGTTCCTCAAGCTTCTCCTTTTTGTCCAAATTAGACCATTAGACCAGAAAGCAAAGAAGACATAAAGCAGACAAGAAGCCCTGGGACTGTCGGGTCACGGCGGTGCCGCTGGATTCTTTTAGTACATTGGTTACCCCCGAACCAAACTGACAACTCCAACTTCAGGAGATTAAAGTGGACACTAGTCGATAGACGAAGGAGCGTTCAGAATGAGCAACAGATCAGATTGTTTACGTTGTTTGCTCTGGGCGCTTCTCTGTCTTTGAGGCAGGTGAACCTTATGTGCTGTGAAATGTGGAAGTGTTTATTTCTAATAGACATTTAATGATTTAAAACTAATGTATCATGGGATTAGAAACCACTGATTCAGCATGTAGAGTGCAGCTTTGATCACATTAAAAAATTGTCTAAAATTATCTTTATTTTCAAACCATTTGAGTGATTGAAATATTCAGTGACTTGGTCAAATACAGCTCATCTACCAAAAACATTTTACTTCTGCAGACAGTTTGAAAGCCCTCAAATGAATTTCATTCAATCCCTCCAACTGTTTGACCATGATGGGAGAAAGAAAAATATTCATTCTCTTAATCTTTTTGTGCAAACACTGGAAAAAATGTGAAAACTTATGCATGGTTTATCTCTTTCACCAACATTGAATATTAGGCATTTGGGGTTTGTGTTTTTTGTGTTTAGTACACTTGAATAATCCTAGTTTCTCTGATTGTATGTCTCTCTCTATAGGGCATCTTCAAATTGTAGAAATAGGAGAGAAAAAATGACCACGAAGCATGGAATATTCTGCAGTTGATACTGTAACGTCATGTCCTCACCTTATAGTTTTATTATTGTGGGGAAAAAACATATCCTTATTTGTCTGAATAAATGTTATTCTTAAATTTCAACGTTTCTTTATCTGATGTTCAATATTTGAATGTAAACATGCATGTTTTATCACAGCTACAAAAAGTAAAAAAGAGATTTCCTCTTTACCTTTCTGTCTTAAGCTCCTCCCACTAGAAATCCCTGACACTTTTCACTGAATGTAATGGGGAAGCTGAGACCCCACTTAGAGTCCTCTGTCAACCCCATTCATCCAGCATGTCCCACTCCTTAAAGGGACTTATTGGTTTCTAAAGTGCCTCGCCTGACCTGCTCTGAGGCTGTGTAATTGGCCACAGCCATCAGTCACAACTTACATTATCTACATTTTTTTAAGCTGAAACAAAGAAGCAGGAAAAAAGTCTCTGCTTCTCACGCAAACTAGTTAAACAACCATTAAGAATAATCTGTATTATATGAACATAAAAAATTGATCCGCTTATTAATTAAAATACTTGCATTTTGTGGTACAAACACCAAATTAGACATGATCATTGTTTCAGAAATGCACGTTTGCCACAAGAAATCCAACACTGGAAAATAAATATAGTATATCTTTAATAGTGTGCATTAACAGCTCATACTCTGGGACAAAAAGAAAACTGAATGTGTTGGAAACTATAAGGTGTATGGTCTTAATCCTGATCCACTCCAATGAAAATAGTATTAGTAATAAAGAATAAAGAATATTAGTAAAAAAGAAAAGAGGAGCGGTGCGTGCAGCGAGTGTTGTGGGGGTGGGGGGTAAAGAAGGAGAGAAAAGGGGAGCTGAGCGGCGGCGTGCGGGCAACAGTCACGAGCAGGGGGACGAAGGAGGGGACACTCAGTGTCTTGTTTTTGAGTTGTAGTCATGAATTTGAGTTGTTCTGATTTGTTCTTGTGTTGAAATGTTTCACTAGAGGCTTTTGCAAAGAGCTTCAAAGTAATCTGATTTGTTTCTTATTGAGTATAAATAATAGATTTGTTGGTTACATTGTGTTACTGTATTTAAGGTTTTTTTTGTGAGATGACCTAATGAAGACACTAATGACACTGACATGACACTAAAAGAAGAGTAAAGAGGCTTTAATTATGTTTATGTTTTTATTACTCCTCCAAAATCCACAAGAATGAAATGATGATCAAATCTATTGTCAGAACTGTATATTATGAAGCTTAAAGCACCTATTCTTACTCAAGTATACTGCCTCTTTGTCATTACACCCCCACCTCCCCCAATCCTTTTGGGTTGACCGTTCCGCCGCATAAAGGTTGGGAAAAACTGGTCAGGATGGTCTAGATTGCAGAGAGAAATAATCTTTCATGAATTTAAAGGCAAATATATGATTTTGATTGGCTGAAAAGAACAGCAGGCTATTTAGCTATTGGTTCAGTGTGAAGGTCTGATGATGGCGAGTAGAATGACAGGTCCTCCTTCCTTCTCAGTTTTTCCCTCCAAGTTTCTTTGCTCCTCTTTGTTTCCTCCACCTTTTTGTCGGACTTCACATCTGTGCTTTTCTGATGACCTTTCAGCTACAGAAACCTCTGAATGGTTTTGTAATGTGACAAACTAATCCTGTTAGGCTCATTTTTGTGTTTATGATGCTTTGCAGACAGAGGAGAGAAAAAGTTCACATGGATTTTGCCTCCAAATTTGTATTTGGTTCCAGCTGGGATCTTTCAACAGTTTTAAAAGAACAAGGACAAAGTCTTCTCTGTTCGGGTAGCCACAGCTTCAAGGTCCAAACACAAAATTTCTGCTTGACTTTCTGAACCATCTTTCTAAATCTTCATATAATGAAAATACAGACTCACTTTCAGGACACGGCAGGGGGGATAAGTGTCAAATCCCTGTGATTTTTTGAGGCAAGCAGCCCAAGGTCAGATCGTTCTGACACATGTAACGGTATCTGAGAATAGAGAGGTCTTATGGATCAGAATCAGCCAAGAGAAATGAGGTGAGAGGGGAGAATACATTAAGAGAAACGGTCCAGAGACTCAGCAGAAGGCAACGCTCTGCAGGAAATGTGGAGGTTACTTTGAATCTTTCTACCTGCTGTATGCATGGATAGCAATAAAGAAAAAGATTAAGAATTTGAGTCAATTTATTTCAATAAGCATTCACTGACTGACATGCAGATCAAACGTCACAAAGAACAAACAGGATGAAAGTGAAAAGCAGGTGTTGTCAAAAACTGTCATTTTTTAAAACAAAGGATTTTGTTCCTGAAAACCTGGAGCTCTCGGTGGAAATCAGCCTCAGGATTCAGACCGGTAAGAAACTTTTCCATCAGAAGAGGTGAACACCAGAGAAAAGAGGAAGTGGACAGACAAATGGCTTTATCTTTCATACATGAAATTGCAGTCATTTTAGTTGTTAGTATGTCTTATGTAAACATTTTCAGACCCAGTTTGTTCATTTTAATTTGATTTTCCTTAAAAAAAAACGTTTAAATATTAAAATTTTAGGTTTACTGAATAATTTATAAAGTCCCTGACAGACTATTGGTGCAGCACCACTGAAAGTTTTCATTTGTGCAGACTACATATTCAAATGCATCCAGATGCTTGTTCATTAGGTGCATTTGTTTGGTAAAGCTCTCTGTGTTTGTAATCTACCATCCAATTATGTACAGCTTTACTAAGTTATTGAACTGCTGTAGGGTTTGAAAGTATGCTTTTGGAAAGTTTTTTTATTTTCTTCAGGCTTATGGGAAATTGCCCAAATTGGCAGATCTTGAGACGCTGTTTGAAGGCCGAGGCAAAAGCAAAGAATCTGAAAGAAGTTTACATCTAAACTTCACCTCATCATTCAAAGCTCTTTTTCTGACTGTGCATAAACTGCTGTCGGCGGAAGTGAGCAACTTAAATTCATGCATTGGTCTGTTCGTTTAAAAGAGCAAAACCCAGAAAAGCCAAAAGATTTGGGGTTTGAATTCATTTCTATTCAGAATGAACTTAGTGTTTGAAAGATGAAACATTTCATTTGGTTAACATTTAGCTGCTTTAAGACTCAACGCTTCATCACTTCACAAAAATCAAGGTGAATGCTGCTGACCGGAAGCCAAAGTGATTACATTCATTCTACTCTACAAATTTCTATTTTTCATCTCGTTTCTCTCCTGAGACAGAAACAGTTTGACAGCAGAAACCCGAGAGGTGACAAACCAGACAGACCACTTTTGTGAGAGAAAATACACTTTTTTTTCAGATTTCTAGACTTGAATTGGTAACTAGAAAAATTCCAGTTTATTTTTCATTTCTGATGAGCCCAAGTTGTTCTGTCGACCTCAGTTTAACCCTTACCTTTCTTTACAATCCAAGTGAGTGACAGCTCGTTTATTTCTCCAAACCAGCCGCATTGTTTGAGCTGTCAGAAGAAAAATCTCTCATTGCATAATTCGTTTTTATCTCCATAAAGAAGGAAATTTGTTGTAATTTGTAACAAAAAGTTAATTGATCAAATCAGACAGCAAGAACAAGCACTCTCAAGGCAGCTGCCAGACACGCCGGCTGCTGTGATTGATGTCTGACAAAGACAAAACAGGAATATTAGATGAGGAAAAAATGCAGATTAGTGCTGCAAATCAAACAGACAGCAAAAAAGACAAATGGCTCAATACAGAAACAGCAAAACACATACAAAAAAAATCTACATATTTGTCAAAAACTCAAAGTAATGTAAACGCTGAAGACCCTGACAGTAAAAACCACACAGCCGAGTTGTCATTTCTTAGATTCTGTGTCTGATAGTTGAACATGATAGGAAAATAAAGCAGAGGAAAGTAACAGAAATCCTTCAGACAGACTGAGTTTCCAGCGTCATGGTGCGTTTGGTTTTAAGTTGAGGTCATGGAACCTCAATGAATCCCATAATTCATGAGGAGATAGTTCAGTCATTTAAATCTAACAGATTTGAGCTTTATTCCAGCAAATGCTGATTAGCTTCTATCTGTTAAGTTTTTTCAAACTGTTTTTTTTTTTTTTTTTGCTAACATTTTTTTAAACTGATTTGGTGCAGATTCATGCTGTGCCTCAGTATCACTCACTTCCAGATAGTCCACACTTCACCGGACCTCATTTGCATGAGTTAGCCTTGAAATTTCAGAGAAAATTCATGAGAATATCTTTAGTTAAAAGCTTTGGGCCATTGAAGTTGTGGATGCTGGTGGTCAAAATGCAAATATAATCAAAGGCGGCGGTGCTGCTTTGATTTCTGCTGTGTCGAGCTTTTACTAAAAGGTAAACACAACAAACTTTTGGGAACTTTTACTCTAAAAAATTGAACAAACTTTCTAAAACAACAGTGCTGTTTGTGTTTGTCAAAGATGAGCACCAGAGATGATCCATGCAGCAAACACTGGCATCTTTATGTCATTCCTTTATTGCACTATGTTTCAGGTTGTTAATTAGGAAGCATATATGTATGGCAAAATGGATCCAGTTATGAGAATAACAACAGTATACAATGAAAGCCACAAGATTATGTTGGTAAAAGCTATTTAATTGATCAGGAAAAATAATCTGTTTTTGTCAAACTTTGTTTTTTTTTGTTTTTTTTTTCCTCCTTGCTTCTCCAAGTCAGGTCAGTTTCAATTGACTGTCTGTGAACCACAGTGAGGGATGTGTGTTGTATTCACTAAACGTATGGGAACTATTTTCTCAATTGCAAACAATACCTGAATAAACTTAAATGATCTTTTTTTTTAACCACAAAGTATAAAACTGTCTGAAAAACCCAAATGCTGTGTTTTTATGTTTAAAGCTGTTATGTGCTTTAGACATTTGATTTTATTACTAAAAATAAAAAGTGAGTAATCAATGAGTATCTGTTTAAAAACACTTTTTAATTATAATTTTAAATGCCAAATAAATAACCAGAATTAAAATATATAAAACAACAGAAACCCCTATTCATCAGGGCTGTAGGAACTTCAAAATCGAATTGATAAGAACCATAAACACCACTTCTGATGTAAATGGTGTTTTTGGCATTTCTAAGGGCTTGGTCACACCGCCCAAAGTTTGCTGGAACGTACCTGGAGCGGCGCCGAATTTTGAGAACGCTCGTCAACGCGCACAAAATGGGAAATAAAAATCGAACACGCGGGCGTTGTAGCGATGCATCTCTGAAGCCGGCGTAGCTTTAGCATTGGTTCAGCGATAGCGAGCTATAGCGAGCGTTGAGGTTCAGATTCTGCTGACGGACTAGTGCACCAATCATTGCAAGTCTCTCAGGATCCATGGTGACGCAATTTTTGGGCTAATTTGGCTAAAAAAAACATAATCATAATTAAAAGATCAAGCTGGGAACGCTTTGAAAATAAAAAAATAAAAACCACCCGCCACATAGACAGCTTTTTCCCCTGAGCCGTCAACTCTGATGAACTCTTGACCAGTCACGTGGTACAGAGTAGAAACCACAAACATCAGAACTTTTAAACTGACTGAAATGTTGCACACATTTTGATTTGATTTAGTTCGTTATTTACTATATTTATTTTTTTTACCCCTCATTGATGCTTTGTCCTTTTACATGAGAGCATAAGTCAAATTCTTTATTCGTACACTCATGTTTGGCCAACAAAGATGATTCTGATATTTTTGGGGTAAGCTAAAATCAAACAAACGGAAAAGTCAATTCACACACAAATATTAAAATCATAAATAAAAGATTATGTATAATTGTTTATTAATACCTCTTTATAGTTTAGCTACATTGTATGTAAACACAAATAAAAAGAAGATAAATAGATGTTTGTTTGCCTGTTAAATGGTTAACAAGTCGTTGAATAGAAGGAATCTGTGAGTGATTTCCACCCTGTGTTTGTGCTCCATCCTTTCTTGTTATGAGGAAAATGGAAGTGGTATATTTTTGCTGAAATAAAGAGCAATCATGAAACCCAGTAAGCTCGGCGACATAAAATGCAGTTTTTATTCTGTGTCCAACTCATTTACAACACAGCCCAGACTCCATTTTTCAGAACCACTTAAGCTGCCTATTTCTCTCTGGAGAAAACACACATATTACTCTCTATCTCCCTCTCCTCGTCCTCTTCCCTCTTTCTCTGCCTCGGCTTTTCATTTACATTCCACCACAAAAATCTCCCCAATATGTTTCCATGTTTGTTGCTGAATCCGATCTAACCTGTGAAGCTCAGAACTTAATGAATTCACTTGGATGACTCAGAATCTCAAAACACATGACTTCCAGTCCATAACTGAATCAAAGGGACGGTGATTTAGTTATGTTTGATGTGCTGGTGTTTATCCTGCCTGAGATATTCCTATAGCCAACAGTGTGTGCTCTGCTCACTGTGGTGGTGGGGGGTCCATAAATAAACTATTTTCCTGAGTGTTTCATTTCCTGAATGTTACCATGTATTTCAAGCAACAAACCAATTTCAGTTTGACCTTTAAAAGTCACCCCAGAAGTTTTTTTTAAGCCTTTTGACGAGTGTCTGTGAACTCAGGAAAATCATAAGCGGTCCCAAACAAAATCCCCAAAACATTTACAAAAAAATTCAGTGGGTCGAGTTTTACATTTAATTGTGACATTCGGATTTAGCATGACTTTATAAAGTTCTAATACCAATGTCTTTTCAGGGCACTGGCTGCTAACGTATGACTGGTTACTATTTCGATGAGGTACATCATTGAGGGTTAGTAATGTCCAAATCTGAAGACACTATTTTTCAATAACTCGAAAATTCGGAAGGCTAAATGTAGGGGTAGGGAGAAGCCGGAGGAGTAGGGAGGGAATTCGGATCCGGCCTTACTTAATCACCTCTTTGATTCAAACTGAGGGATAGTGGTCTTAAATTGTGTTGTATAGTTAATGTGATGGGTTTTTTTTTTCAAAATAACATTTAAAATTTTAAAAACAAAAAATATTTGGAATAGCAGGCCCATTACAATAAGATAAACTACAAGTTTAGCTTAGTTATATTTTATTGAAACTGTGGCTTCAAAACACATGACCACAAATCAGAACAGTTTATTTCTAAAGAAACTGATTTTAAAATGCTTTATTTGATTTAGTTTCATTCTATATTTCTCCTTGTATTTTGTCTTTCCTCTGTTTTATACTCTTAAGTGTAGTTTGTCATTTAAAGTCCCACTCCGTTCATCTGTTAATCTATTTTAAAACTGTTCTCAGTGGTCTTTCAATTATGGTCTTTTAGCCGTTTTTTAGACAATTACAATATTTTTCAAATGACATTTTTTTTTGTCTTCTCCTGATTCACAGCAATTTGAATAAAGAAATACTCAGAAATTCAATTTTGAGCTTAAGTGTCTTTATCTATGCAATACAAAGTCACTTTCTAAATATATACATGTTCAAATAAAATATGAACATTGTGGACATTTTGCTCTTCAAATAAAAACATTTAAATCATAAAAATCAAATAAAAAAATCATTAATGTGTCGATCTTTAAAGATAATCTTTATATAACTTATTGACATTATTAAAGGAGCAGTTTAACTCTGGAAGGTTGCAGGAAAATTACAGCAGAAAGGTCAAGACAATCATGAAAAACGTCTATCATGAACCTGTGGAGCTCACTGATCAGTCTATCAGTTCCTGCTCCTCTCTGCAGGCAAACACATGCTTGGAGGAAGTCCTGCAGTGAAGGAGACGTTTAGCAGATGTTTCCCATGAAGCTTCACAAGGTTGACTTAAGGTTTTGTTGAATTTCATAAAACCATCAGCTCCAAAATAACTTTTCCTGTGAAACAACGGGGGCAGAAAAAGCATGAGCATACCTCAGCACCTCCTGGTTGAAGAGCTTTGGAAAATGAAATACCTGGAACCAGTTGTAGTTCACTGGGTGACCACTAGGACTTACTACAAAAGCAAGTTAGTTCTCACTAACTACGATCTAAAACAGCCCAACTTGAACAATTATGATCTATTCCCTTAGCCCAGGCATGTTCCACCTGACTATTTTGGAGAGATTGGTGTTCTGAAGGAGTTGAATGTTTTTGATGCCAAAGATATGAGATTAGAGTCTCATTGAAGTACATTTTTTGCAGTAAGTTAGGAACAATTTTCATTTCATGTTAATCATGAAACTTGAATCCATCATCTGAATTGTTTGGAGAAATATTGAGATTTGTTTGTATAATACTGAGATCAGGAAGAATGTGAGCAGACACCATAAGATCTAAATGAAGAGTTAATCTGACTAAATTAGGTTAAAAAATGCATCAACGTCCACATTTGCATCATCAAACCTGTAAAATATACGAAAAAGTCAGAAAAATCCGGTTCTGCTGGTAATTCTCACCTTGACTGCAGTCAGAGCACTTTTATGTCTTGTTCATTTTTAAATTAAATAACATTCTGTCTATATTTGTATGGCTCTATTGTTTGAAGGAAAGAATTTGTGAATTAATTTGGCATATTTTCAACAGATTTTTGAAGGAAGCAGCTTGAGCTCCAGACTGAATGAAAAAGAGAAAGAATGATTATTTAATACTGAAGAGACGTGATGGTAAAATATTACTGAAGGAGAGAGTTGAGGTGAGTTTAAGAAAAAAGTTGTTTTAGAAAAACGAATTCAAAAATCTTTTGAAAAAATATAATCAGAATTAAAATAAAAAAAATATCAAGATTTCATCTGTACTGCAAAGATGCAGAGACAAAGTGTGTTTACATGATGTAAGTACATGGATAAAAGACCTAAAGAACTGAAAAGAGGAAAAGAATAGGAAAGATGGATAAATGCTCCCATTTTGATCAAACTGGTGTATAATTAATTTTGCTGGAAATTTGCAATCACTTTAAAGAAAAAGTTCTCCCATCAGGACCACAGTGAGAACATGATCTGACCATCAAATGTCCTAACGTGCCATATTTACAACCAAACAAAACAAGATGAGAGAAAAACTAAATTCACTTCACATCAATGCGGATGTTCAAACAGATCCTTAATAAATGTATCATGAAGGCTCAGTGGCAGTGGATGTGAATGTAAACTGTGCAGTGGTTAATTTAATTTCCCCAACAATCGTTGCTTTAAGGGCCAGTTTATGAACATCAATTTAGCATTTTTTATTTATGATTCTCAGCTGCTCGTTGGCTTTATCTGTCGTCTGAAGGAGTCCAAATGGAAAAATGGCTGTGAGGAAAGAACTTGAATTACTTTGGACCAAAACTGGACTTTTGATGTCCGAATCCGATCATCTTTTTATCTCATTTCAAAGCGTTCCCAGTTATCTTTTAATTATGATTCTGCCATTTTTAGTCTGTCGTTTTCTAGGACATAGTTTCTGCAGAGAAGCAGTAGTTCATTAGAAATTCACCTCTGAGTTGTGTGCGGAACAGCTGGTGCAGAAGTAAGCCTCTCCTTATTACCCGTAACCTCTTTGTTTACACTCTCCCGATCACTTACGGTCCCTCACAACCCCAACCTAACATGACCGGTGCAACTAAGAAGGTGAGCAATATTGGAGCTATCCGGCCGGACAGTTCTGAGATTGATGCCAGCTCAGACGAGGAAAACAAAGACGCACTTGGATCTTTTTGTCTACTAGTGGGTGCATCAGAATGGAGCAGGGAGCTTGTGACCTTCTGACAGTAGCTCCTACATCACGAATGCAATCTTTTCCCAGTGACACTTGATTTACAACAGTTTGCATAAAGAAATACTCAGAGATGCAGTGTTAAGCTTACATTTATAAATGTCTGCCATCAACACCAAAAAAAAAGGATTTTTAGTGATGTTATTCATTTATCTGTTGTTTTTTATATGTTTGAAATGAATAACTAAACAAAACTAAAGTAAAAGCACCAGAACATGTATTAATATTCAGTGGGCACTCGATAAGACCACTGGAGTCCTTTTAGCACCATCGTAGCTCCCACAGAGAAAAGTGGAGAGCCCATCCTGAGGGATGGGGGGATGGCTCCAATCTCCAGGGCTTGTTTTGGAGACATGAGGAGAGATAAAGAGTGTTGCTGCAGCGCAGCACTGATTACACAAAGTCCAAGGATGCCAGCAATGGCTGTGAGTGATTGGAGTCATTGTTACTCAGCTGGGGCTCCAAATAGACCTCATAATGTCCGACATCCCAGCAGAACACCATCACCTGGCAACATGTTGATTGATAGCAGCAGGGGAGACTCTGCCGCATCATTTCAGGCAGATTTATCCATCACCAGTATTTGGATTTGATGAATGATGATATGAGACAATACCAACAAAGTGGCGGGGATGCAGCCGAGGAGGGGGGCTCAGATGACAGAAACATCCAGAACGGTTTCATTTACTGTGGCTGACATGCAAAGGACAAACACACCGGAGTGAACATGAGGAGGTGAGGATGTGTTTGTGCACAACATGCTCTCCATTCAGCAGATTTTTCGTTATCACACGTCTCTAACTTGCCGATCACATTTGCCAGCTCTGTTGCAGCAGGAGAGGGCTTACTTTTGCAGAAATCTGCTGAGGTTTGCTCGCCTTCCAGGCTGTTTGCAGTGAAGGGTGACAACTTAAATGGCTGATATAAATTCTGACATGACTAATCCATCATACGTCCCCTCCTGTCTGCTTGGAATTCCTCCTTTTAAGGGATGGTTTATTGTACGGCTATAAGTCATTATGCACAATATTGCTGCCTGTGGCCTTGTGTATTTACAAGATTGAATGTGTCTTCCGTATTTAAATACCTGTAATGTGGATATGTGTGATGCTTTTTGGATGTCCCGGAGTCTGGATTACCAGGTAGGAGGAGAACAAACACCCTATGGCTTTATTAATTTAAGGAAAACATATTCAGTAGATTTAGGATTCAATTTTAAATTTGACCTTGAAGGGCAAATAATTCCTTAAATGTAAATTAATTTGAAGCTTTTATGAATTCAAAAACCCTTTAATTTGGTAAATTAATAGGAATTGTGTTGCAGTAAAACATCAAATAATCCTTACAGTAATATCAGGCAGCAGAGGATGCATTTCTGTCAATGCAAACTGAATGTGAAACTTCAAAATAAGAGTCTAAACATTCAATAAGTGACATTTAAAGTGATTTTCTCAAATCAAATAATCATTTTAATCCCCGGAGAACAAATAAAATGTTTTCTTTTCGTTTTTGTTGTTTGTTTTTGATAGCAGCAATTAACAGCAGCCAAAAAAAGTTTAAAAAATATATAAAAAATAAAAAGTAGGAAAAAAAACAGCAGCCAAACTTAACCCAGCAGGTTCTCCAGCGTTAATTTATATTGACAGAGTTATTATAGACCTTTCAGTTTAGGAAAGTAAATGTTTACACACATCGCTGCTGTTTTCCTTCTCCGTGAACATTCAGTATCTCTCATTATAGTTGCCATTTCTGCTCCTCCAGGCTACCTGTCGGACATTTCTTCATCTCCATCTGCTGCCTTGTGCACGTGCTGGATGAACAGAAAGAATCAGATTAAACTGGACTGAAAAGAAATAAATAGGGTGGAACTAGATAATAGGATTGACTCAGGCTGCATTTCATGGGATTTGTATCGAACTCATTTGCTTTGACTGTAAAGCGTCTCCAGATTACCTTTGTTGTGATGTGGCCCTGGGCACATAAACTGAATTGAACTGAACAGAAGTTCAATTCGTCAAATTAAAGCAGAGAGCCTCATTCTTGCACACAGCTTTTTATAGTAAACCAACGAAATGCAATGACGTAAATTAGTTGCAATATTTTCAAAGACATAAATAAATGGTTTTAATGTTGAAATACCTCTCTGGAAATAAAAAGAGACTAAAGTTTGTTGCTGCAACAATAAAATGAGTGAATGAGCTATTTTCATTGCACAAAACCATCAGTTAGTTACGTGTATCTGCACTTTAACTCCTTAAGAGCCCTATTAAAGTCTAAATAAGAGTATCCGTAGCTTCAGCACCTTCAATGCAGCAGTCAGACTTTAGCAAGAAATAGGAATGAGAGCAACGCTCATTTAAAATGATTCTGGGTCAAGTTGCAGCCCGCTAAATGAAGAGCAAGTGACTGCTGGTGTTACATGAAAATAAGCAGCCAAACGTCTAAAATCTATTGTACTCTCTGGTTATCATTGGGACAGTTTATGGCTCCCTAAAGAAAGTGGAGGGTCTGAGTTTTACTAATCCACTTTAATGCTCCCTCACATTCAGGAACAGGTCATTAAAATTAGCTTTAAAAGGTGACTTTATGAACCGTGATGCAGCTCGTATGGGTGTTTAAAAATCTCCGCGGCGTCCTCTTATGAAGATGTCAGAGCAGCTCCAGCCAGCGCTCACTGCTGCGCTCAAACACATCTGTCAGCAGGAAGCTGGAGCCTCTCGACTGCATAATGCAACACCCACCTTCCTGTCAAACACAACTAACCTTGTCAGATGTGTATCGCCATGGTTACAGGGGTTTAGCGCTGCTCATGTGTTTTTAAGTCCTGGCATTCTGCAAGAACACCTTTGCAGCAGAGCTGGTTCACATTGAGATCTCTTCGTTTCTCCACCCCATAACAACTTGATGTTGGCAGTCCATCATGGAGTCTGACACGGCCCCTTTTGAAAAACCAGTATCTTGGAAACGTGTCGCTTTAGTCATTCCCTCCACGTAAATGCCTTTTCTGTTTGCAATGACGCTTCTGATCAGCAGAGATCTGACAGGGAACACCAATTAGTGGAGACGTTTCCTTTTCTACTCAATAATGCACACAATGGCTCTGAAATTATTTTATAAATGCCCTTGTCTCAGGACAAACAAAATGCAAATTCTCTTGATTGATGGCTGTAATCCTGCTGTAATTCCAGCCCCTTGGCATTTCTTGTTTTATTGTGTTACAGTCTGGAATTAAAATTGATTTTGGGGGTGTTTGGAGCCTTTTATCAAAACAGTGTTTCCTAACACTTAAAAAATGCTAAATAATATTTCACTGTGATGACACATGAATATTTTTACATCAATTGTATTATTTTAGAGCGGTTTTATCTTTCTTTTTTAGAGCGATTTTTGCTATTCCTTAACATGGAACTGCGACAGATGTTTTAACCCTTTAACACTGGCGATGTCGATGGCGATGGGTTTTAAATTCTTCCTACCTGTGATTTTTTTCCCTACCTACACCCACTGTGCATGCGCAGACCAAAATTATGTCATCATTTTCTGTTTTGGTGGACCTTGGTGGACCAAGTCATTGTTGAGAAAGTTACTACTTGTTTATTTGTGTTTACCTTTGGACATGTGAGGCTCAGATGTTTGTTCTGATCAAACTGTAATCATTTCCATCTGGTCTCCCTTGGATTCTGCCTATTTTTTATTTTTTTTTGCCTCCACCAGTTTCCTGCCTCCCTTGTAACTTCTTCTTTGGGGCTGTCCAAGTTGCTTCATTTTTCCCTGGGATGTTCTGATCAAAGGTGGATATAGGAAATAAAAGCATGTGCTGCTTTCATGTGTTTATGTTTGCACCTATAGGACCTGTCTTTGATTTTGTAATCTTTGATTTTTTTTTTTTTGCTTGTTCTTTGGTGTTTGCTCAACACCAGCTATTCACAGTAAAGTAAAAACCCAGGTGAATCATGGGAAAATAAGCAACCCTGTTGGAGATATGAGAAGCACTTTGCCTGCTGTCTGCAGCAGCGAATGCTGAAATGTTGTTTGCACTAATTGCAGAGCGGGAAAAAGGCCAGTCTGTCAAAACTCATTAAACCTTTTTGTCTGGTTTTATTTATAACCAATGGGCGAAAAATGACATTTCTGTCATTGGGAAGAATTGACAACAAAAGCACACAACATGATCCACTCCGATGAAAATTGTGCTTAGCGTGTTATTGTGGCATTTTCTAATGATGGAGGGCATATACTAAGAAAAATGAAGGTTAAAGTTGCATTTCTGAGTGTTCTGTTATTATTTTTTTCTGCATCAGGAGCAGAATAAAAAATGCCATTTAAAAATTTGTGACGAAGAACATCCGCTGGGCAGGCCACAAGCTCTCTGCTCTGAGGTTTCAGCAATTTGGTGGGAAGGAGAGCAGGGTTGCTTCACGCCAACGGTCCCACCCACACCTCAGAGCTGAATTTCTAATGAACTATGTCCTAGAAAATAGAACTGTTTTTTATGTTGGCTAAAAACAGCACAATCATGATTAAAAGACCACTGGGAATACTTTGAAAATAGATCAAAAGATGAACATAGTGAGATTTTAACCACATTATTATTCAGAACTCTGTAGTCTGGATGCATTCATTTATATTTTCAGCCTTTACCTGGGTTTTTTGGTGAATAAAGGTGCTGTAAAGCTCGGTTTTCTGCAGGAGAAACTGCAGCTCAGGCTAACGGTTTCTCACTAACTTCTGATTTGTTCTGTTTCTTACCACAGTCTCATACGTCTCACACTCCCTCCCTGCTGTCACTGCCCTCTCTTGTCTCTGGATCTCATACTTGTTTCATTTCCCGAGGCGGCTGTTTTTTGTATTTATCGGATGTAGCCATTACATTTTTTTCATCTTCACATGCTGCCAATCAAAAGCGGAGCTCGGCCTATGAGGGAAACAGAACATTTCACACAATTGTGGGTTAAGGCTTCTGAGTTCTAGTGGAAATATTCTGGTACTTTAAAATCTGCTGCACATTCACAACTGAGAGTTTGCAAATATTATTCTATGCATAATTGATATGCTCTAGTTTCAAACCAACTAAGCAGAAAAAAATGAATTTGTGTCTTCAAAAAAACTCAATGCAGTCATGGAGTGTATTTTTCCTGGGCTCCATATTGTGATTTAATTTATTCTTTTTTTTTTTTTTTTTTTTGCTGCAGTCTTTCTAACATGACTGCTTTTTGTCCTTTTTTGAGCTTTTGAGCTTGAAGTTGTGTTTGAACCTGCAGAAAACAAAAATGTCATCTTTGTGGAAAAGTCTCCTCCTCACAGAGTGTAGTGCAGTTGCAGCGTACATCCATCCATCACTATCTGTGGAGGATCAGAGGTAGGAGTTTCGAGGAATCAGTCTGCAGCGCTGTGTAGGCGTCTGGTTCTTGGTTTGATTTTCTTAAATTACGAGCTCCTTCCCAGACAAACTAGTGCAGAGGGTCAGGCTGTGGATCTAAAGCACCAACCTTGCGCTTTTATGCACCATATTTGGATCCATCATTGAGATGAGTGTGATTTTATTTGAAAAGAAACTAGAAAAAACTGCAGCTTTTCTGAGGTTTTTTTCTGATAATCAGTTTAAATAATGACTTTAAGCTGCTGAAGTCACAAACAAAAAGAATGATTGAAAAGGTTCAATTTAACATTTGTTTCTCACATAATTAGATGGAATTTTTGCCATATAATTTTCACAAAATTGTTTATAATTTTACTGTTGTTCAATTTATCAGAACTACAGAGGCAAGAACATTGCCAAGGTACCATAACCTTTCTAGTTATTTGACATGCATGAGTCTTAATGATCCATCAACCATTTATCTACCAGCTTTTAAAGTGTCTGAAGTAAACATGCTCATTAAAGCAGCACCTTCTCCGCTGAATGCTTTTTACAGAAAATGGGCAGTTTCAAAGTTTCTTCCAACACTTTGGAGACCCTGAAGCAACCTGAACTCTTCTTCTTCTCCTGCTGGGATCCAGCTTGGCCTTGTGCTCCAAGTTAGAACTTGACCTGGGATCTGTGCATGCAGAAGCAGCTGCAGAATCCTTTCCCAGAACTCTATAGCTGAGCTTTTTGTCAATTATTAAAGCTTCTGCACAGCCCTCCTAAAAACCTGGCTGTGTGGTTCATGGTAAAGCCGAGAGCGGTAATGAGTAAAGATGGGCCGCAGCAACTAATTCATGCTTCACCACGAGTGGTCCAGATTCCTTTTGTTTTCTGAATCAAATCTAAAAACTTTGCCCGTTTTCCATGTTCGCAGAAATCCACGGAGGTTGTTACTCTGAGGCAGAGTTCTCCGCAGAGCGTTGTAGCGTTTTGTTGGTACTTTTTATGTCTGCGACTTCCACAGAGGTGTAACCTCCACAAAGACAGAAGAATGGAGCCTCAGAGGACATGCCCTTTTATGTCAGAGAAGTGGGGCTGGAGTGAGAGGAAGGCAGGGAGGTTTGTGGGATGGTGGGGGAGCCAAGCTAAACCTCCGCCCTACTTGGTATTCATGTCTGCACTCTCCGGCTATGCTTAGCGCAGAAGGAAGGCAGAATTTGTCACCCAGCTCAGAAAATTATTCAGAATTAGTCAGACATGCTTGATATCTTGGGCTGCACCTGCCATTTATGTGATGTATTTACATACTGGAGTTCAACAGAGTTGATGGGGGAATGAGCAAAGGCCTCTTCATGGATTTCTCCTGTCATTATCTGTTGGTTCGTTAGCATTTCAAAGAGATGGGACACTTAGGTTTACTTCCTCCTGTTGTGACGGAGGAACAACAAGAAAAAAAATTACAAAAAATCTGATCACTTTCAGAGATCAAGACATTTCTAAAAATCTCTTGAGAAAGTGGATTTTACCAGTGAAAGATACCAGAAGTAAAAAAGGTTCTGCAAAGCATTTTCATTAATGCTTGTAAATGACCTCTAAAAAGCTTAGATATTTATTCAGAATGCAGCAGCAATATCTGCAGCATCATCACTATGAATGATTTATGAATATTTATGGTCTTAAATTAAATTCATAATTTGGTAAAAATGGGTCATTGTTAAGATACAATAGTTAGTAAAATTCTATGGACATAAGGTTTTTAGTAACATCCAACTAGACTAAACTCTGACATATTTATCAGCTTAAAATGACCCAAAAATATCTTTTTATTCAGTCAAAACTGTGCTTGAAGTTAATCTAATTACCCACAGTTCAACCGGAAGACTGAACAAACTGTTAAAGTGCACTTTGCATATTCCCACAGATTTATCTTACTATTAAAAAAACAATCCAAACTCAGTTTAAGATGCAAATTGAAACTTAAATCACTGTTTATGGTGATTAAAGTTCCAATTTGAGACGTTTAAGACGGGTCCACAAACAGCTGCCTGCCATATGGAGAAATACTGGTGTTCCCTGGCAGCACAGCGCTCTCATAAGCTGATGGTATTGAAAGAGGAGAGTCCAAATAGGTTTTTTATGATCTAAACATGGAGAAATATCATCTGCTTCATGGTCTTTAGGTAAAGCATCGCTTTAATCGTATGTTTTGATTTTATATTTTTCTGGTTGTGTGCTGTTTTGAGCATTTTATTAATCTTTAATCCTAAAATGTCTGACGTTATTTTCAGATAAAGAGACCTTCTCAGAGCTGGGCCAGTCCTCTGGGACTCTACATCTCAGACTTTTCACAATTCTTCAAGAGATAATGGCAAGCCAGGGGCAGCACACAGGGGGAATTTCTCCTGATAACCACAGATTTTTGGCTTCAGACCACCTATCATGAAGTTTAATGCATTTAGGTTGAAGAATCCAAAGAAAAATTCTTGCCATTTAGTCTGAAAGTGTCTTTTTTCCCCTCTTTTATGAGGCATTTGAAACCCATCCAACCTCCCCACACAGCAAACTAATCCTAATGTCCCAATGCAGACAAAAGAGGAAATTTACTTATAATTTGCTTAGATCACTATAGTCAATGTGGCTTAAATAATAACAAACAGCAATGACCATGTCACTGTTATAAATGACATGTTTGAAAAGAAAACAATGCATATTTATCCTAAGCTTCTACATGAACAGAAATCGTAAAATGATGCAACATTTATTCTAAAAAATGATTGAAATAAAATCTATTACATCATAACATGTTTATTAATTTCCCTTTTTTTAAGTCTCTTGTTCTGCCCACAAATGAACAGAATGCATTCTGATTCATCATATTGAAATATACATTTTAATAGATTCAATGAATCATGAATGTATAAGTGCAAATATGTATGTTTTTGATTAAGAGTAATTATGATGGCATCATCTGGATACATGTATATGGATATAAATTCACTCACTTTCCACTTGAGTAGGTCAACCTTGCTAGTATTGGGTTGGACTCTTTTGCCTTCAGAACCGCCTTAATCCTTTGTGGCATAGACTCAGCGAGGTACTGAAAACATTCCTCAGAGGGTTTGGTCCATATTGACATGATAGCATCAGTTGCTACAGATTTGTCGGCTGCACATCCATGATGTCAATCTCCCGTTCCGCTACATCCCAAAAGCTTCTCTATTGGGTTGAAATCTGGTGACTGTGGAGGTCATGTTCAAGAAACCAGTCTGAGATGATAGAAGCTTTATGACATGGTGCCTTATCCTGCTGGAAGTGGCATCAGAAGATGCTACACTGTGGTCATAAAGGGATGGACATGGTCAGCAACAATACTCAGGTAGGCTGTGGCGTTGTAACCATGCTAAAGTGGTACTAAGGTTTCCAAAGTGTGCCAATAAGATATCCCCCACACCAATACACCACCAGCCTGAACCATTGATAAAGGAGGATTGATCAATGCTTTTATCCTGTTGACACCAAATTCTGATCCTACCATCCAAAAGTCCAGCAGAAATGGGGACTCATCAGACCAGACAGCATTTTTCCAAACTTCTATTGTCCAATTTTGTGATCCTGTGTGAATTGTAGCCTCAGTTTCCTGTTCTTAGCTGACAGGAGTGAAACCTGGTATGGTCTTCTGCTGCTGTACCCCATCTGCCTCAAGTTTGGACATGATGTTTGTTCAGAGATGCTCTTCTGCAGACCTCGGTTGTAACCAGTGGTTACCAGTGAAAGCAGGTTGGCCGTTCTCCACTGACCTCTGGCATCAACGATGCATTTCCACCCACAGAACTGCCGCTCACTGGATATTTTCTCTTTTTCTGACCATTCTCTGTAAAAAAAAAAAAAACTAGAGATGGTTGTGGGTAATATGTGGGTATGGGAAATATCAGCAGTTTTTCAAATACTTGCTAGAGCCCGTCTAGCACCAAAGGCCATGCAAGGATCCAAATCACTTCAGTCACAAAACAATCTATGAGACGAATTGGAAAATCTAATAGTAAGTTTGTTGTTCAGCTTTTAAGAATGTCTTTCTTTTACTGTTTAAAAACAACCACTTGAAAATAATTTTCATGGGGATCTGGCAGCAGTTAGGAATCTAAATCTGGTCTCAAATCAGAGATTATAATGGCAGAGCAGGGCCAACTAGCACTGAGGATGGCAGCTCCATCAAAAAGGAAAGTTTTTCTATTTGAATCCATAAACTATCCATAAATAAAAAAGGTGTTAAAAAACAATCAGAAGGATGAAATGGATTTTTATTAAGAAAAAGGTAAAAAAAGGTAAGTAGATCATGATGGGGATTTTATTAATTCACTTCCTTCCACTCCTTTTCAAGCAAATACTTAAACTCTTTTTGATAAACTTCACATTTAATGGATTCAATAAGTCATCTACTGTGTATATGTCTTGTAAATATACATTCTTTTGGGGCTTTTTATGATTAAGAGTAAATTGTAATGGCATCATTTACATGTCTTTGTGGATAAATATACATGACAGTGTCATCTTTGACTGTTAATTTCATTTTTTCAATCAAGTCATGACTTTTCACCCGAAATTTAATTTATCTCTGTATGTAGTTCTTTAGTAATCTTTTGTTTTAGCTGCTTGAAATAAACCAATTCAATTTTTTGATAATTGTGTTGAAATATTTAAACTGAAATATCTTCCAAAAATGTGACCGCTTGTACTTCTGCCTATGAAAATCACTCAGATCTTTTAGGGAAAAATCTTTACTTTACAACCCAGAGACCAAATCCATTTAAGAAACAGGATTTGATTTGTTTTTGCTTAGATTTTAAGGTGAGATTTCAAATTTCTTTACATCGACACATACAGATGACAAGCGAGAATCCTGACGCTCTGACCTTCGGTATAAGTGAAAGCATTCATCATGAGCGAGAAATTCTCCCAGAGCCACTTGCATATAAATTGTTTTTGATGATAGCGGGGGTGAAAAAAGCAGATTGCAATTTTGGTGTCAGTCCATTTATTTACTGCAGACTGAAATAAAAAGGCTCTTGACCACTCTAGTGTTTGGCTCACACAAGCAACTGCAAAGAAACACAACATTTTCTGATAACCTCACCGCACAACCAATTCTGTAAATCAATGAAACACAGAGGAAGTTTGAGTTAAACTAAAGAGCAAACAGCCTTGACTGTGTTTTCATGTAACAAAAAATTCACCTTCTTTCAAAGGATGAGAAAAGAAAACAAAATAGGTTTCATTCAGATGAAAATGACTTTCTGACTCTTTTCTGCTACATTGATTTAAATTGGAAACATCACTGATTTAATATTTGGCTTTTTAATGACACTTCCATTTATGACAGACTCGGAACTTGACTGATGCTTAAAACTGTGCATTTTTAAACAGTGTGAAGGTCTACTTCTAATCTAGTTTTTTCTGATTGTTTTTTTTTACGTTTTTGTCAGAATGTCTCATTGGTTTACAATAAGACGTTTATTTCTCAGTGTTTGACCCTCAACTTCTTGACTCTATTCCCTCTGATGATTCTGTCTCAGCACTTTGACCCCCATGTGTGTTTTGTTTCTGTCTGGGTTGAGATTTTTGGATAAAGAACAGGGTTTATTTGGGTGACTGAAGGATGGTATAAAGAGTACAGTTCTGTGATATATATGCACTGAACTTTGTTTGTATTAACCTTTTAGCTACCACTGCTCTTAACAGGCTGTCTGTTGGCAAAAATGACCATACCTGTACAGGGCACGCAGGTGGCCTGTTTAAACACGCTTCACTCTGGAAGTCACAACGCCGCTCTACAGATAAAACTGTGCAGGCAGATTCAGATGATGCAGCCTCACATAACCGGCCTTATCTGTTTGAGGCTTAAATCATTTAAATTTTAAAGTAACCTTACAGCAAATCCATCTGGAGTTAGTGCAGAGAAAATGTATTCTTATCTAGGAACGCAATACCACAGCTTTCGTGACTTGAAATAAAAATCGTCAAAGCAAGAAAGATCATTTTTACGCAGCTTTAGTTTGTTGTGGTGAAACTGCCTGATGTTCTGAGAACGTGATGCAAACTGTCTGTCAGCGGGCTTACATCAGGACCACCATTCAGGGGCAGAGGACACACCACAACACAAATGTTTTCCTCCTCCAAGTGCTAATTAATTTCTTTAAGCTGAAAACAGATTGGATTTTTACCCCATTTGACGTTTTGGTCACGTTTTTATTTCTGCTGATACACTTCAGGATAATAAACAGTTTTGTAACAGCTGCAGCAGGCAGCACATGAGCTGTACGTCAGATTTCTGATTACACAAATTTAAGCTCAATTTAATTCCGAATCCTTTTCCAATCATATCGTCAGCCGCATCACTTTGAGGATTTTTTATTTTTTATTTTTTTGAGACAAGCGTCATTATTAGGCAACACACGGAAAGCCAGAAAAAAACACTGCATGGGAACATTTTTATGTGCAGCACACACCAAAACAAATCGTCTCTTTTTATGGTTTACTGCAAGAAAATACTATTAATTATTTTTTGTTTTGTTTTGTTTAGTTTTTTTGACAAGCTCAGCTTCACTGTAATTACACAGGAAGCAGTGAAAAATGTGTGACTCTGTCCTGCTGAATTGATCAGTGTTTGTTTTGGTCTGACTCCTAAAATATTTACAGCCAATGAATATTAAAGCACGGGACGCATCCATCCTTCCTGTCCTGAGTTGTAAAGACTTACAGTAACGTGAGAGTGCATCCGTCACAGTGGGGGAAACAAAGCGAGGTTATAGTCAAATGTAAAGTAGTGCAGGGAGCTTAATGTGAGGACATCAGTCTCTGTCAAAGCTCGCTGAGAGGGAGTCATGTACAAAGCTGTGCGACATGGCAAACATCCGGTGGTGTCAGCAGGGTGAAAACGGCCTCATTTACCTTTAGTCTTTAGTCAGCTGCAGCCTCACTTCTGCGATCCTCATTTAAAGTTCTGCAGAGTCTACACTCAGCTGTCTTTGGGACTAATTAGTGGATTTAAACTTCAGGCAAATTAAGTTTTTGCTACAGACTTCTCTTAAAATCAATATATTGAATAAGGTTAAAGAGGTGGAGCTCTTTATTGACAAGGAAGTATAATAATTTCACATCTAGGCAGGTGATGCTGGCTCTCACAGTTTTTTATTATGTTACAATTATTATTTTCAATTTGCAGAGCATCTTTTATTCCTGCTGTCACTTGTCAGCCAGAGCTCACCCCCAAATCTCAAAAGTGTTTTGTGTCTAAAAGTGTGGGAATGGAGCTTGGAGGGTTTTCACGTCTTGCAACACAAACACATGTTCTGTGTCTCACAGGGTCACACCAACGCAGCCTGTGTCTGTGTATACAGACCTCAGCTGCACCACAACGCAATCGCAGCTTTTTACTGCAACTTTATTGCTCTGCATGTGAACGATGGGAACAATACTTTCAAAATTAATGATAAAACCATTTTCATCTCATTTAAAACTTTAATGTGTTGAGTTCATGTTCTTCCAGCTGACAATGGCCTGCATTAAACTTTAACATCTTCCAGAGGATGTATTCATCTAACATGACTGCCGACATCCTCACCCATTGCTTCTTCTCAGATCAATAAAATAGATCCTAAGTTCAGATTTTTTATTTTTACATTTTTCTATTTAACATGGAAAATTAAACCATTCGGATGAAAAAGCAACATTTTGCCAGATGTTGAGGTCCAGAATGCTCCTCCACTTATTTCTCAGGCCACAGAGAGCAATATATGAATGACATTTGCAGACTAATTGTGTCTGTGTGGAGAGCTTTTTTCACTGAGAAAGTGGCTCCAAAGCAGAGATGTCCATTGCCCAATTAGTTCAAATCCTGTGTGATTGTGTGAAGCCTTTTTTAAAGTGGCTGTAATGACAGTCCGTCTGTGTCTAGCACATTTCTCCATCTTAAGAGTGACTGCAAATGAACGAAATCATATACTATTCCATTTTGATGGAATTTGCTTGAATGCATTTTGTTCAGAGTTGCACTCTTGTAATTAATGTTGTTGTTTTTGTGTTGGCAAATAAATGAATCAAGTCAGAACTCCTGGGAAATGTTCTCTCCCTCTTTCCACTAGGACTGTTTGGACGCGGTGTAGCGTTTTTCTTGAATCAACTAATGTGAAGATCTGCATTTTAATGGAACATTATTGCCCCTCACTCCACTGGGAGCTTGGGAAAAAAATCAATTTCATGTCAACTCACTCATTCATTCACTTAATCATGTCTTTGTGGCCGTATTGACATAATTATCAGATGCTATTTCAAAATGAATACATTAGAAAGTCAATTTAAATGGGTCCATTTCAAATGGCTCCTTTTAAAAGTATGAAATTATAGATTAAAATATATCTAATTATTGTAAAGCAGCACTTCTTGGCTGCAGACAAGGAAAATCTGAAAGGAAAAGATGTATTTTTGCATAACTGCTCATAGCAGTGAAATATTTCACGTTAATATAATTTGTTTCCAAATAAATGGCCTCACTTGGGGTATTTATACAGTTAACTGAGAGTTCTGCAAGCGTGGTTGAGTGTTTGATTGAGGTCTTTCTGTCAGCACATTGTTGGTTTGTTGGTCCCTTAGCTGATCTTTTGTTCCTGCCTCCAATCGTGAGAAATCCCTAACTAGCAGCTCTGCATGTTAGAGTGATCTGTAAATGCAATGCTGTTGGTAGACAAATATTAACTTACTAATAGTAGCCTATTTTATAAACCAGGTTTCAATATAAAAATTCTTTTTTTCTGTGCCACCAAGAACACATCCAAGAACATCCTGGAATGTCAGCTGAGACCCCCTGAGGTTTGCTGGCTGCGCTCTCTGTGGACTGAGCCTGCCATCCGCAGATCCCATCAGATCCTGTCAGATCTGGTCAGATTCCATCAGATCCCATCACACTACAAAAATGAAGTTCCCCAAAATAAGTCAAAAATTCAGAAAATATGAAATGTTGTCTTTTAATAAGCAAAAAGACAAAAAGTCTGCCATTAAGGTAAGAAAAATGGTTTCACCAAGAATACTTATTTAAGAAAAAATAAATAAAAGACACGAAGACATGTTTTGCTAAACAAAGAGTATTTTGTTGTTGAAAATTGTATTTTTCATTATGTTTTTAGATTATTTTTCCTGCAAAACAGAAAGAAGACAATTCTTTTGAAAACAAGTCTTTTTGCTTTCTCTCAGAAGTTTCTGCTGTCTCGTCAGATTGGAGACTTATATCAGCACAGGTAGCACCCAGACTTTTGGATGTATTTTTGCTAGGCTCTTTGTAGGTCACTGTGATCCTGCAGTGAGGAGCTGCTGTTGAAGGTTAGTGCTGCTGACAGGTGTGGACAGGATTACAAGATGGCCAGTGGCGATTCATTTACCTGACACAGATTTTAATGTAAAATCTGACTGGTGTGAATGGCCTTTCTTTTTCTTTATCTTCGTTATTATCAGACAGAAAATGAAAGATTTACATTTACATCTTTATCATCTTAAGTTTACCTTAATTTATATAAACATTTATCATTTACATCATTTTCTTTCTTTTCTTGTTGTTCTGGCCATTTAGATTCTTTATTTATGAAGAACAAAGATGTTTACACACAAAAAAAGGATGGTGATTTATTGTCATAATGATATTTTTTCAACTTGTGTTGCATGCTCCAAGACAAACAATTAATCTAGGACACTTTCAGTGTAAACACTTCAGCACTTCAGTTAGGGTAGGACGCCAAAATCTACAACTTCTACTGCTGATGTGAAGTAAAAGACGCTATATCTGCAAATCCGTATTCCAATCAAAGATGAAAGGCGTACACACTTCGACAGAAAATTAAATGGTTTATATTGAAATGCTTGACCTGCAAATGTTGCAATACATCCTACGTTATGAGTTGTACTCTCACACAATGAGATTCACACCGGGTTGTGGTCTTGTTAACATCAAATTAGGAGCCACAAATCAGAGTTAACATCAGCTTGATCATCGATCACCTGCTTCTCATTGGCAAGCAACTAATGGATTTGGAGAGTTTGTACACTTGCATTAACAGCTATCTTTAATTGAAGTCAATATATTGGGATGTTTTCACAAGGACTGCTTTATTCTTTGCTTAATAACCATCTTCAGAGAATAAAACATTTCAATGCAATTAAAAAGGGGATAATGTGAATCCTGAAATGATAGCAGAAAGCTCAACAGATGAAAAATGCTCGAAAAAATGTTGGAGAACCTCATGCAGCTGGTTTCACAGTTGTGGTGCCTGATTCTCATCACTTTTATTTTCTTGTTTGGTTTGATAAGAAAAAAAATGCCTCAAATAAAATGTACTTCAGGAGTCCTCCTGTTGTTTGGCAGCTGAACATGTCCCTGGAACCAATTAATGATTAAGTTTTGTGCTGCGTAAAAGAAAGTCTACTGCTAAAAGAAGGTCCAGCAGCTCAGAAATGCGCAGACAAATCATGCCCATGTTGCTGGTGTGCAGATTGATCTGTGATTTGCTAACATGATTAAGCTTTCATTCAGGAAGAGCATCTCAGCAGTTTTCCTACAGTCATTGGACTGCCCTTGTTATTGGCAGAGGATAAGCTAACATGTCCTGCACTTGGAGCTTGTGCATGGACATGAACAAAGTCTTTGGAAAGGAAACGTCTTGGTTTATTCCAGATGGTTGTGATTTTGAGATAGAAGCATAAATGAATTCAGTGAGTTGTTCCTCTTTTAACTGCAGCTGACTGGGGATGCACAGAGGTTAGCCTTGTAACAGATTTCGTGCTGCATTTGTCTGGATAACGAGTCCTCTGCTTGTCGTTAATAGCTCTCATGCTGCGTTTTCTTACACTTTTTCATTCATACAAAACAGGGCTCAGATTTAGATAGCCTATTTGAAAGATGGAGACCACTTTCTGAGAAATGATCTCCAGTTTTTTCCACTCAAAACTCGTACACTTGTTCATTTAAACTCCATTTGCTTGATTGTTATGCAGCGATCTTGCAGACGTAGCATCAGATCATAACCTACATCGTAACGTCAAAGCTAAATTGAGAGCAAGTAGAGAGTAACGAGGGGATTTCCGAGCAGATGATTTACAGGACCAAAATAACCTAATCTCCATCCCATCTGAATAAATCCATAACTGACCATTCATGAAAATAGGAAGCCCTCTATTAAAGCCAAAGTGGATGCTTTCCTGACTTCATTATTTCCTCAGGCTCTACCTTAAGAATACAGATGAACTCTGACTAAATGTCAAGACTCTGCTTTTGGCTATGGGAAACCACACGTTCATTTCAGAATTATCATAATTCATTAGCATCAAACATTTTTCCAGTTTCCATTCTTTCTGAGGTCTTTGGGTATTTTATTCATTGACATGAAAGCAGTAAAACAGCTTTGGGAGTTTTGAACTTTGCCATCACCTGATCCAACCAGGGGGCTTTTGAAATGATAACTGTGTCATAATTAATTGTGACAGTGCTGGTTCTGGGAATAATCTTTGAATTGCAGCTCTGGCGGAGTTAACAGCTTTCACACCTCTGCGGTCGCTGTCAGAGGTATCTGTCTTTTTTCTTTCGGTACGTTTGTGGCTCCAGCAGCAGAGCAAAGTCTTATTCTGTCCGCAATGAATCACTGAGTAACCAATTCTGTGACACCGCCATGTCAACATAAGTTCTCTGACTGAAGAGATAAGATAATTCAGTGATTTTATTCACCCATCATAAATCGAAATCTATTCCAAGTCTGGATTTGTAGAAACTTTTTTAGCTTTTTGATCTGCATTAGATTAGAAGGATAGCGTGTGACTGTGCACACCCCAACCACAGATGACTAACCAGGCTAAAGCCTTATATTATCTGGAAGGACCCTGCCATATTTTCTGTGTCGCTTATGAAGGATGTTGGATATCAGGCCATCTACTTAATAAATGAAAGCATAAGAAAGAGAGTTTCAGAGGATGATTATTTTGGGGCTCCTTTATAGCTCTGCCCCTTTGCACTGCCTGCGTGCTATGATTTGTAGACAGATTGAAATGAGGCTGGCTGGTCGAGCAAAGACTAGCACTTGATTTACACACCCTGTTAAATCACACAGACAGCCGGCTGCCCATTCTGCCCACCACCACCCCTCAGACTCACATCCTTCTCCATGCAGGACTTCCTCCCAACTCTCAGCCTTACGGCACAGTAATGCAGAGCCTCCAGTCAACGATGCCGCCCGCTTAGGATGGCGGCTGCTTTTGTGCAACAACTGGGGATAAATTCCCTCCGGCCTACAGATGTGCCGAAGGACACCGGGGCAAATTGTAAAGAGAAGAACAGAACTGGTGACAGAAAAGCAAAGAAAATGTGTTTGGCTTATCAGTTTTTCTGGACAGAGAGTAGTCATCATTTGTACTTATGAGGTTTTTACTTTGGCGTGATGGGTGATATCATATTTGCCATGCAAAAAGTGTGTCTCAGTTGTTTGTAAAGTGTGTTACTTTCCCTGATAATATTTCTGTTAACACAAATGATTTTTCTGGACATATTAAAGTTGATTTTCCTATCTTTAATGAAAACTGAAATAATTTAGAGTCATCTGCTTTCTGATTGGATGCTGATTTCTAAATCTTGCAGTGAGATAGTTGCACCTTTTTACTAACTGGGTTGTGTTTGAGATGTAAGAATAACAGAAAAAAACCTGGGTTCAATCTCCAAAGGAAAATTCTAGCGGTGACTCACACTGGTTTTCATGTCAGTGTTGGCTTACTAAGTCATCACAGAAACAACAAAGCTTCACCTTTGCATCATACATCTACAAAATGCCCTTTTTTTTTTACCCGATGCTATTTTTGGGTCGGTTTTGGAACCCACATTCTCCAAATCAAATGAAAAGTTTGCTCAGGAGCATGTCAGTGTGTCGCATCTCCCGTATCCTTTAATTCTTGGAACAAAAAGTGACATTTACAGAGTTTCAATCAGGACAAAAATCTGTCAAACAGAAGCTAATTTTTCTCATGCAGCAGTTGAAATGTTGCAGCCAAATACTTTTAATGGAGGATTAGTGTCAGTGTGGCTTTTTACCTTCTGTGGTGCATGGCTGGCATGAAGCACCTGCTGGCAGCTGAACTGAGGCAGCTGCAGGGGTGATGCCACTGCTTAATCTTATTAGTGCAAAAGACCTCTTTTCTTCAGGCGACAACATGTTTCCTAAATAATTCCATGTCAGCTTTCAGTAACCGTGTTACTTTTTAGTCATAGCAGCACCGGGCGGCGTTGGTACGGCTTAGGTTTTACACGTTTTCCTTGTGATTAATGCAAAAATAAATTTGTTTTTAAAGAATATATTAATCACTGTTATGTATAAACTTGAAATAGAAATGGACATAGGTTTATCTAGGGTGACAGAAAGCACAATGAAATTATCAAAAAGGTTTTGAACAAGATTTAGAAATGGATTTGAGTGCGAATGGTTGATTAATTCAGATCCTGTTTGTTACCTGGCAACTTCTGAAAGTAAAAAAAAAGTCTTTTTTACACTTTAGTGTATCAGACAAACAACTGGGAGTTAATTAGTGAGGATTTTAGTTCCTCAAAGGTGGATTTTGTTACTCATGGACGCAGGGTAAATTTCATTTTCTCAAGGCCCACTCCAGTAAAAATGGTGTCTGGTGTTTTTAAAATGTTCTTGCGGCAGCAATAAAACCCAGAAAAAGTCGCCTGACAAATACACGTTAAAGAACCATAACTTAGAAATATATAGGTGGAAGATGCATCTACCTGATTTTAAGCTTAGATCAAATGAAAAAACGTGCTTGAAACATGAAATAACTAAAGCATTTTAAAAAAAATCCAATATGGTCTTTCAAAAGATTTAAAAATGACTTGGGAAATAGACAAAGACATAGTTCTATAATGAAAATCAAGTTTTTACTATCATAATATGGTTTCTGTTTTTAAAGAACCACTTTGATGAAAGTTAAAGTCCCATTAGTTGTAACTCACGTAGGTGTGTGAAATTTGCTCTCTGCATTTCCAGACACACCAGCACTCGGGAACCATTTGGTGAATTTAACCCCCCAATTCAACCCCCTAATGCTGAGTGTCGAGCAGGGAGGCACCGGGTCTCATTTTTAGTCTTTGGTATGACTCGGCCTGGATTTGAACTCATTAATTCTCAGTCTCAAGGCAGACGCTCTACCACAAGGCCAATGAGCTAGTCAAATGGCGTTTTTAACATGTTCTAGCATAATTATTCTGATGATGGAGAGTAGCTTAAAATAACATTTCTTAGCATGTTTATGACATGGAAAATATGCTCTCTCCTCTGCTCCATTCTGATGCATCCACTTGTAGACAAATAGATCCATGGATCTTCCACATCTGAGATAGCATCTGCCTCAAAACTGTAAGTATGGATAGCTCGCCATTTTTGTTGCACCTGTAATGTTAGGTTGGGGGTGTGAGGGGCTGTAAACTAGTGGTGTAAACAAGTGGATGATGGGAACTAGTGTCAGGCTCCACACCATCGGTCCCAGCCTCAACTCAGAGGTGACATTCTACTGTCACTCCACGGAAACTATGTCCCAGAAAACGACACAGGATTTTGGGTATTGGCTAAAAAGGGCATGATCCTAATTAACAGACCACTGGGAACGCTTTGAAAATAGATCAACAGATGATGGGAATGGGACTTTTAGGTGAGCTCCTGACTTTTGTTTTAGCTTGGTGGACAAATATGTGAGAGAAATGGTTTTTTTCATGTCATTTATGCCAGGAAACACTTCAAAAGTTTGAACTGAAATGTTAACAGATACTTTAAAACCATCTGCATAAAACCTCCCTGTACTCTCATCTGTCTCTTCCTCCTTAAATCTCAGTTCCCAGTTGCCAACATTGTCTCTGAATTTTTCAGAGCTTCCTGAGCCCTCCCACTCCATTCAACTGCCCCGTCACTAATTTGGTGACATGAGAGAAAATGTGTGAAGGAGTCGGAATACGGAGCAACGAAACCTTGCAAGGTCATGTAGGCGTTGGAGTGAAAATGACATGTTTTTTGGAAGAAACTTCGTGGTGTGGGGTACGCTAAGACTTTACCCACACCACATGCTGTCATCTGGAATATATATTGCTCATTGAAGCATGAGGTGCATGATTGCCTTCTTTTTATCTACAATATTTTATTAGCTTGGCTACTTGGCAGCTTAATATATTCCTCCTACTCATTGTCCAACACAGTTTCAAAATTTATGGTGCAATGAGCTTATGAATAATCCCTCGTGTCCACAGACACCAAGAAAGTTAGCAAAGTCGCTTCAGAGGGTACTGAGACGGGTTCTGTGGTAGGAGGAAAATGCATCCTGTCCCGGGCATGAAGGTTTATCCCAGGAGAGTTTTCAAAGACGGGTCATTTGAGTCGGCGTGGTTTCTGACTCACCAGAGTTCAGCTCAACTCCTTCAGCGTGTTTACAGTGAAAAACCACCAACTGACTTCTTTCCTTTCTTCTTCCTGCTGAACTGCAAACTGATCAATGGTGTCCAACACCCCCACCAGCACCGATTTACCCAGCTCTGACCTAAGACCTCTTCATCTTGACCCCCGAGGAGTCTGCCATTTAAAAGCTTGGAGAAGTGTAGTTAGTTAGTGTTGGTAAGCTTAAAAACAGAAAAACATTGTGATATTAATAAATTAATAATAAATTCTATCAAAAAGGGCGCAGACCTCTTAGATTCTCCAATAGTTAATGTAAAGCAACACTTCCAGTGTTTTGAAAATGACGCATTTTTCTGCACTTCATATTTAAATCCCACCTCTCCCAGAGCGCCAGTGACCTGCTCCGGTTTTTGACATGTGGGTTTCCTGTTAGGTGAACTAAGCATTTCTGGCAGGGTGACCCGGGATGGCACTCCAACCGGGGAGTCAATCACAGCTGTTATTACTCCTCATTGTTAGGAATAATCACTCCTATTCTCCTGATCTGCCCCCATAAAACGCACTGGGATAATCATTTGAGTTAAAAGGTTTGATGATGAATTGGGATCAAAGGTTTTTAGCTTTTATTTTAGGTGGCTGATGTGTTTTTGTCTCTCTCCATAAAGAGAACATTTTAATGCAAATGTACAGTTATATCTGGATGTACTGCAGCACTTTTTTTTTGGCTGCTGGCTCCAAGTGTCTTTGGATTTTTAAGGACACAAAGCCTGTTGGGCTCTGATTTATTGTATGCCAGACATATTGCATTATTTCTCTCCCTTCATATTATTATTATTTTTTTGTTTGATCAACCATTTATGTCTAACAGTCCTAATGGCTACATACATCTGCGTGGGGGAAATGGTCAAACCTGTACAGACCACGCAGATGACCCATGTGACATGTCAAGGTTGTAGGCCGCTCAGTGAACCCGAAGAGAGAAAACGTTCATGCACATTGTTTTCTGCGGGCATGCCGTGTGTCATAGGTCATACTGAGCACTTACAACATATGAGGGTAAGGGGAAAGTAGATGAGAAGCAGGTGTGTACAGATTTTTTTATTTTTTAACCCCCTCCAAATCCTGCGCAAGGAACCCGTTAGTGCTGTTCATGTGATAAGTGCACACTCTGCATGCAGCCTGACTGTTTTGTATCACGTTCACACCCCGTGTATGCAGCACTTGTAAGGAGCCAGTGCTCAAAGCTTTCAAATGGCTAGAGCGTGGCGTAAAGACACGCAACTTCCACTATCCTTACAAATACTTCAAGATGCACTTACCGTGCTTATGACAAATGTACGTTTCATTTTCACTACGTCCCTTTAGTGCTCTCTTTAAGATGCGGCTGACTCTCACCATGACCCTCCACGGACCCGGACTGCTCAAAAACCCACAGAACCCATCTTTTTCCCTCAGTTTATTTATTTATTTATTTATACTTAGCTTCTCTTTGAGCTGAACTTTTTCATTCTATTTTCTATTTTCCACTTCCTTTTCCACATTTCTCCTTTTTTTTTCCACCCGTACATCTTAAGTAACTTCCTGTATCCTTACAAATGCTTCACGATGTACTTACCACGCCCACGACAGAAAAAAAATGGTTTTTGTTTTCCCTTCTACCCCTCTGTGGTTGGTTTGTCCCCTCGTCCCTGACACTCCATGAACAGGGTTCTATTTGTTCAGTGTTTCACAGCGTCCTGACCTGAGGAGGTCTGAACCCGCAGGGGAGAGTGTGAACTGTTACATTCTGCCTCAGAAATATCACTGAATCGAAGCAGTTTGTTAATCCTGGAGCTGGTTCCCCAAAGCAGACTTGGGAGCAACACACAGTTCCTGTTAAAAATATTACAGCGATTGCATGAAAACAATATAGAAAGTCCTTTATACTGTCCTACATGTGAATCATTTGAAAAATTGTTTTCAAACTGTTTCAGACGTTTGTCCTCACACTCCTGAGTGCACTGAAGGGTTAGCATCAATTTCTACTCTCAAACATTTTCCTTAAAGCTTGAATGATTTCTATCCTGCATATATTTAAAAATCTTCCAGTTTCAATGTTCAGCTCCTTCAGCAGCCCCGTTCTGCCTGGACCTGCACAGATGGGATGTTTGGAGTTTTACTGCAGCAAAAACAAATGCACTTAAGTGTTGGCACCACTCTGGTAATGAAAGACATATGGAAAGTTATTCATAGTTTAAAAAAAATACAAAATCACAAAATTTCACCAACTTTCTAGCTTAAAAATCTTATTAATATACACTCCATATGAGACCAAACTAACTAATTAGTCATGTTTCAGTAAGCTGCAATGACTTGTTTTAAGATATGAAATCTTAAAAATCTTGTTGTCATTTAATATATTATTTATATTATTTTAAAAAATCCCATTCTAAGCAATATCTTTAATGAAACAAGTTCTTTTTTTCACTTTCCGTGATATTTCTTAACAAAAGTTTCATTTGTGAACAAATAAAGCAGACTATCTCAATTAGGGAAAGTTTCATTTGACTCCTGTAATTTTAACACAAATTAATTTTCATAATATGTATTTCTGTTTTATTTTAGGATTATTTTGGTATAGAAATACGGATAGTAGGACTGTTGGAGCTCTTACAATGTGATATACTTGGAGGGAAAGTGCATAAAAAAATCTACTTTAAAGACATAAAACTCTTTTTTGAGTAATACATTTTTATTTGAAGACATAACATTTTCAATTACTTGAGTAATACACCTAAATATGAGTGTTTATATCTAATTATAGGGTTAATTCTAGTCTGTAAAGGGCAGGACATTATAAATTATGTTAAGAAATCTCACCAAGACAAATTCTACCATGTATTTTAACTTTTAACAAAGGAAAAACATGTTGTATTCTGCATCTTTTCAGGTTGTTTTCCAGTGTTGATGTGATTTCAAAGTGATGACATCACTGACAAGTTTTTGTGAAAATGAAAATACATTTTTAAGGAATTTTCCCCCAAAGTAAAAGCCATGAAAAAAGAAATAGGATGGATTCTGGGGGGAGTTTGAGTTGTCCAGATGTCCTCTGTTTTTTTTTCTTTAAAAGTATCAGTATTTGACCTATCATCCTCTAGATCTATTGTTTTATGTTCCAGTTTTGCATGTTGTGTCCTGTTAGATTTGCTTCTGGTTGTGTTAGAGTCAGTTTTCTTCAGAAAATCATCCAAAAGTTTTCTCTGCCTCTGTATAAAAATGATTATTTCTGCATTTTCCACCTTTAGTCCAAATAAATGTTTTTTTCATCGCCTGGCTGCAGCTCCCTTTGCTCTTGTATTTTTGCAGCCAGACTCTACAGCAACACAACAAAAGCATGAATTATATTGGTTTGTGCAGTTTCTATGTCTGGGAGAATGCCAAATTTGGGGGAAAATATTTCCTCATTTTCAATGCGCTACCATTGTTTCAAAAGATAAATGCTCTACTTTCAACAGTGTTGCAGTTATACCAAAACTGTGTAATCCAATAGTAGATCTAAATTGCTGATGATGTAACTCTACAGGCCAACAACATTGAGAAATTATTGCTGACTATAGTGGTCTAAAGCAGATATCTTGGTTTGAGTCACTCAAACTTGTCTCCTTCCCTCAGCTGAGTCGGGCTTGGATGGGACTGTTGGATGGGTTCCTGCCTCCTTAGAGCTTTACTTAATTTTAGATTAAGTTTGGCCAGACTGGCTGTAAAGTGTGTTGCTGTATCTGTAAGACCACTTTATCATTCCTCTCTGAGTGAAAAAAGGTTTGGAATGATCATGCTTGGATCAAATTTATTCAGCTTTAAAGAGAAATAAAAATCATCTGAGACTGTGCAGTATAATTCAGAAAAACTGAATCAGATCAAAAACAGATCAGGACCAAGTCCTGCACAAGTCTGAAAATAACACTTTAAAGTCTTTAATTACAGGACTAAAAAGCTCTTGCACCTGGTTGATTGTGAGGAAATATGCTCCCAGCAGGAAGTCCGGCGCTGCAAACAACAAGAATGGTAAGAAAACTGTTTTAAGAAGAACTGAGTGAGAGGAAACAATAAGTGTTAATCAGCTGCAACGTCTAATTTCTGGAACAGGAAGTAGATGTTGAGATGTTTACATACAGGCAGACCTGGAAGGATGTCAAATGTTTAGTACAAAAACAGAACCAAAAAACAAAGAAATGTAAAATCAGAGTAATTCAGCATGTGTCTGGGAAAAAAAGCGAGGGGGGGAGTCATCATGTGGTTGACGGGACCAGCGAGATGAACTTCCACCACAGGTGGCAGTTGAGTGGTGAAATCATGGTAATGGTAGAAGATTATAGAGAGAAAATAGTATCATCCCAATTTGTGCGTGCATAATTGTTGATGTGTGCGTAACTTTGGACTTGTGCGTAATTCTTGATTTGTGCGT
>BSAI01000096.1:15954529-15974507 GCA_036245035.1 Adrianichthys oophorus
AACTTTGGATTTGTACGTGCGTTATTCTTGATTTGTGAGTAATTTTGGATTTTTACGTGCGTTATTCTTGATTTGTGAGTAACTTTGGATTTGTGCGTGCGTTATTCTTGATTTGTGAGTAACTTTGGATTTGTACGTGCGTTATTCTTGATTTGTGAGTAATTTTGGATTTGTACGTGCGTTATTCTTTATTTGTGTGTAACTTAGGATTTGTGCGTGCGTTATTCTTGATTTGTGAGTAACTTAGGATTTGTACGTGCATAATTCTTGATTTGTGAGTAACTTTGGATTTGTACGTGCGTTATTCTTGATTTGTGAGTTACTTTGGATTTGTGCGTGCGTTATTCTTGATTTGTGTGTAACTTAGGATTTGTACGTGCATAATTCTTGATTGTGCGTGACTTTGGACTTGTGTGTGCAAAATACATGATTTGTGTGTAACTTAGGATTTGTACGTGCATAATTCCTGCTTTGTGCGTAACTTTGAACTTGTGTGTGCATAATACTTGATTTGTGTGTAACTTTGGACTTGTGCGTGCGTAATTCTTGATTTGTGCGTAATTTTGGATTTGTACGTGCATTATTCTTGATTTGTGTGTAACTTTGGATTTGTGCGTGCGTAATTCGATTTGTGCATGCGTAATTGTTGATTTTGTACGCAACTTTGGATTAACAAAAAATTGGTAAATTTGTACGGGGCACAGTGGTAACCCACATGATTTATTAAGGTTGTAGACATTTTTCTACGGGCATGCTGCGGACAACAGGTGGTAGTGAAAAAAAGTTTGTATGACACGCTTGTGTCTGACATACTTCCCCCTTACTTACTTACCCTTGGTGTTGTATAAGTGTTCACTGTAGCCTTTCACCATCGGCATGGATGTTGAAAAATGTGCATTTTCATTCACTGAGCAGTCTACTATCTTGATATATTGTGCTCATCACCTGCGTGCCACATACAGGCTTGACCATTTTTCATATGCAGTATGTAGCCGTAAGGGCAGTAGTGACTAAGGCAAAAGCTTGTATGTATAGATCTGTTGAGTGTGAGCTTTATAATTTAAAATATAAAAAACAACAGCAAGAAGGAAAAAAAAGTCCAGCCTTTATGGTGCTGATGAAGGCAAACAGGTCTTGGGGAAAAAAAACAAATTTTAAGAAGAAAACAAGACGTGTTTTTGCACAGATTCTCATCTTTGAACCAAGCCATCCATTTGACTCTTTTGTCTGAGAAGCAGCACAACAATCCTCACAGCCAGTGTGTGAGCTTTGGCACAGATTCGGCATCTACGGAGGAAATCAAACAGGTGTTCATATACAGGAGCCGTTCATCCGTCCTCAGCTTTGCTCCTTGGCTGTGTGTGGAATCCTACAGAAACTGCACCACACTCAGTCTTTGCTGTAATTAAACTGTTTGTATTCTGCATTTATTTTTGATGTTTTCCTCCGGTCTGAATCGGCAGTAAAGACATATGCAGTCACGCATAAATGACCTTGCAAAGGCACTTCTTTATCAATTAGGTATAGTCTCTGCTGGAACAAAATAACTCAAATAATTATGAGATGTGCTGCAAATTTTAATTGAAATAAAATCTACTTAATGCCCTGATTTCTCCTTTGATAAATGCACTCAAAGCCAATGAAAAAGCAGGAAACCATTTATCTTGTCCACAGTACTTTATCAAAGAATCACATAAAAAAACACTACTATCAACACAGAGCTTTAACTTCTTTTCACTCCCTTTACTTTGATCGTTCCATCAGCTGCTCCCTTTTAAAGTTTAGACCCTCAATTACTGAGAAAAACCGAGCAACAGATAAACACAGCACAGGACGAGACCCTACATTTATGATGGGAATGCATCACACACAATTGAAAAATATATCCTCTACTTTTGCAGTATAGTTGCCTTTTTAAATTTGTACAGTTAGAAAAAATACACAGTAAATTAGATTTACCAGGAGAAATGTTTACAAAGTCCCAAGTGATCCTTGATTTTGCACCATAACGGCTTTGAAAATGCCACAGCCTGATCTTCGCTGCGGCGTCCTGTGTGCCGGTTCGCTTTTCATGGTTTCCTGAGCGTTCACACCACCCAAACGGTGTGGGGTGCCGCATCCTGAGGGTCATATTTTCGGTTCTAGGGCCCCCACCGTTGCTCTGTCATGTGTGTTCACAGGTTGTCACTTCAGGGAGGGGTGTCTGCTCCTGCGTGACCACTTGGGGAGGGGTGGGGGCAGGACGAGCCACAGAGTTTTTCTGCAGCTCCACTCCGAAAGCGGGTGGTGCATTCTGCAACTGTCTCCTGTACTGCACGAAGCTGCAGGTCTTTAGTATGATGGCCAGAATGTTCTTTCCTATTAGAATCCCAGATACCCTGGCATCCCTGTATAAAATCATGTTCCCCCCACGGATGAAGAGTGTGATGACGTTTATGGTCACCAAGCTGAGGATGGGGTACAACAGCATCTTGTGGGGCACAATGTTGATGCCCTGCATGCTGATCTCACTCAGGGACACGCAGGGCAGGACCAGAAGAAGGATATAGCAGTAGAAGAACATCAGGCCTTCAGCCCAAAGAGGCAAGCCCTTCTTCTGCGGCTCCCACAAGTTTGCCTGGATGTCCAGTATGTCCAGCAAGTCCACCACCACCCAGAAAAGACGGTTACGGATCTCCTCGCGCTTCTTGAAAGCTCGGACGTATTCCATGTGGTCAATGGCCACCAGAACAATAAACAACACCGGGATGCAAATAGACAGGAGCAACGTCAATGCTTTCCTCGCAAGAGCGTCCAAGCTCTTCCGGTCGGCTTTGTAGTTCTGATAGACAAAGTAAACCTTGATCTCCAACACGAAGATGTAAAGAAACCAGAGGATCATGGCGTAGCCTCGTTTCGCTGTGCGCACCTCAGCACCCACCCACACAGCCACGTAGCGCAAAACAATCAGGAAGCAGATGTCTCCCACCATCACCATAATGCAGATCCCAATCTTGCGTGGTCCGTGGTTCTGCTCAACCAGGTAGGCGTCAATCAGTGCCATGCTGCTCATGATGAGAATAGTTGACAGGCACACATGGGGCTTGTTAGTGGGGGGTGGGGGTACCATCCTTGCCCGTGAGGAAGAGGGAGGAGGAGTGTGGTTGATCCCGGAAAGCAGACGTTCCTCCGTTTATCCAGCGAGGAGGCAGATCAGATGCTAGATAGTGGCGTTCCCTTCCATGGCTTCTGTCTTTGGCAGGAATCCAGGAGGCATTAATTGAATTCACTCAGATCAATCAATCCTGGTTTGTGCCCAAGTCACCTGCCAGGCAGACAGTACCGCTCATTTAGTTATTGATGTTCATTGGTAAATGATCTGTAAACATGTCAAAAAAAAAAAAAATGGCAGGATCGACCTTTCATTTACACGTCAATCATCATCCCTCAAACACAACAGCTGCAGATTGTTGCTGATGGCTGGGTTTTTACTTGCATACTCACTGTGACGAGCCTTTTTCTCTTCATAAGATCTGGGACTGATCTGGGACAGAAATTCATCAGAATACTCACTTGTGCCCCTTTTTGTACTTGAGCTTAATGACTGCCATCGAGTGTTCGTCAACGCCGTTGCGGTTGGAGATCATAAAATCCATGTGTAATCCACAGGATGAAAAGGGAAAGACAGATTTTTCTGTGCTCCTGCAGAAGTAATGCATCCAATCAAAGAAAGGATCGTTTTCCTTATGAAGCAAAGGAGGAATGAATCCCAGAAGATGGTCATTGTAATCCACTTCATACTGAAAGACAAGGAGACCTCCTCATCATCAGCAGAAAAACTCTCAGTTTCTTCAATCAAGAGGTTGTTTCAAGTTGTGCTTAAAGGGTTTAGAGGCCCAACTCCAAAGAGAAAAGTTAGTTTAAAAACATTCAGCTAAACGCTGGAGTCAATGTCTGGAAGGTTTTTCCTTTTCCTGACACAAAACAAAACGGTTTTCTTCTTGGCGGTGTGCATTTCAGCAGAAGAAGAGCTGTGTTGGTTTTTTAGACGAGCTCAGCTGCCTGCATGTGTGCGCAGCTTTCAGCTGTCTCTACTAAATGCTGGCAGATCCTGTCTGCTCTGCCGTCTTCCATCTCCCGTTTTAGCAGCTTCGGCCATGAAGGGCCGTCGCAATCAACAGTGCCAGCGGATTCCCCCGTCTCCACTCAGCAGGCTCTGCCAGAGCCGTGATACTCCAAGTCCGCTCCCTGTCTGTCCGTGTGCACCCCTCTGCCCTCCCTGTGAAGTGCAGGGACGCTCCTCCGGTGCTTGCAGGCGCGCTCTTCCTGCAACCTTCCTCCTGCTTCTCCCTCTTCTGTTGAAGTAAAGGCACTTGCTGTGTGGAGTTGAGCTCAGCTGCAGAGAGACGGAGAGAAAAGAGGCAGCGAGGAGGAGAGAGACTTTTTCGGGGGGGGGAGGGTTGCAGCTCAGCTGAATGCATAACTTCTCTCCCTCATCCTGTTTCTTTTTCCGTGCTTATCACAGACATGCTGTCTTCTTTGGTCGTCTGTCAAAGCCCCCCACCGGTGTCCTCTGTCTTTTTTTGGAGGGGGGGTGGGATGCAGCTCTTCTGCTGGAGCTGGAGATGCACTCATGAAGAGGGATGCTGAGGAGAGAGGACCGGCGCTCCGGACTGGCCAAGTAGAAATCTCGCTTCCAGAAGGCTGTGTGCCCGCAGAGTGGGGAGTCATGGGAGCAGCAGAGGGCGAGAGGGGGGGCAGTGGCTCCTTCTGACAGAGAGCCTTTCTATTGATCTCCCAACAGAGCAGTGAATCAGGACACTGAGATGGGGCCAGACACCAAAAGAGATGGGGGTAAGAGAAGATTGGAAAGTACAGATGTGGATGATTAGAAAACAGGATGAAGCAGCAGACCGATGAGTTAAAGTCCCTTTCTGATCATCTTTTGATCTGTTCTCAAAGCGTTCCCAGTGGTCTTCTAATTATGATGATGCTATTTTTTGTAAGGGTGTAACGATTAATCAGTCAATTAATTATTTGATTTGTATTCCTGCGATCCGACCAGATCGATCTGTCTGAGGCAAGTTGGTAATCAAATCAACCTATTCCATTTAAAAATAGTTTCAAAATTAAATAAATCGATTAAAATCACTTTTGGAAAAGCCCTGTGACAGACTGGCGACTAGTCCAGGGTGTACCTTACCTTTGCCCGACAGTAGCCAGGACAGGCTCCAGCAACCCCACAACCACGAAAGGAATACAGTGGATTAAAAACATGGATGGAAGGATGGATCTTGGAAAATACCATTTTGACTTCAATTTATTTGGCTATAATGTAAAAATGACCAAGCACCATCACAGCAGTAAACACACATGGGATGGCAACAAAAAATGATCAATCCATCATTACAGTCCAAGGTATGGAAACGCTGAATTTCGCAAAGGCGTGTGAGGTCAATCATGAGTATGGGATGATTCAAGAAAAGACAAGAAATGTCAGAGTCCAGGCGAGGGTCAGGGTAGGTGGCAGGCAATCGGAGAACATACATGGATCTATTTATCTACAAGTGGTTATTAAATTATAGATATATAATGTATATGTAACAACTTCGAACTTTTTCCAACGGCACTTTTCATCTGCTATTTATTAAAAAAATACAAAGAAATGCAATTTTGAACTTAATTTTCTTTATGTCCTCCATCATCAGAAAAATTCCACAATAACATGTTAAGAACACCATTTTCATTGGAGTGGGTAGAAGCAAGAAGCATGGTGGGATTTCTTTTTTTTATTTATTATAGCTGATGCTAATGCCAAAGAGAGAAACAAAAGATAGTGAAAGGTTTGCATATTTAGTGCTGCAGTACGCTAACACTTCTAGCTCTGTTTATCCAGATGGGCCAATTAGGGATAATCCTTCTATAGAAGTGCCCAATTGCTTTCATTACTCTAGTATAAAGTCATTGGCTGCTTGCTGCATGAATTGAAGTTGTTTCAGATCCAAACATATTGGTTTTCTTGCAGTGTGGGTGCTCTTTTCATCCAACTGTGTCATGACAGCTGATGACAGATGTTTTTTGCAGGAATGAATGGATGAGAAGACCAGCTGCAGATCAGCTGACAGTTGCCATCATGGAGGTTTATGGCCTCTATCATGCTTTTTACACACAGGCATATGGAGGTGGAGATGTGCCATTTAAAAAAATGAAGTCAAGCAAAGAGCCAGCCCCTTTTATATTCACCTTCCTTCCAGATTTATTGACCATAATTGAGCCGTGGCAGCAGTGAATTATCTTTTTCTGTTGGTAAAGTTAGTATTTAGCCACTTCAGCGCTGTCTAGGTTGTTTCATCCTCTTGATAGGCAGAGCATCAAGTGAAAACAGCGTCCTTGAATGGAACAGTGAACTGCTGCCTTCTTAACTCAAAGTTGCAGCGCCAACTAAACACCGCAGCTGTTCAACTAAACGAATTGTTTGCCTCTGTGTGGAAAATGATGCACCGACTCTATTATTCATGTTATGCATTAATTCATCCATTCATCTTCTGCTATGAGTTTGTCCTGTGCAGGGTCAAGGGTGGGTGGCTGGATCTTATCCCAGTTACTTTAGGCCAAAGGCAGGATGCAGTCTGGACAGGTCTCTATCACAGACATACATTCTGTGAAGACCATTATGTTTCTGGAAAACCTAAACAAAGGGAGAACGGTGCCAACCTTCATGCAGCCACACACGTTAGCTAGGATAAGGTTAATATCTCTATTAAAAGACCCTGGACTCAGACCTGTATATAATGTATATATGTATGTACAGTGGGTACGGAAAGTATTCAAACCCCCTTAAATTTTTCACTCTTTGTTATTTTACTAAAATCATTCACATTCATTTTTCCTCATCAATGTACACATAGAACCCCATATTAACAAAAAAATACAGAATGTTTTACATGTTTGTAGATTTATTAAAAAAGAAAAACTGAAAAGATCCTAAGTATTCAGACCCTTTGCTGTTACACTCATATATTTAACTCAGGTGCTGTCCATTTCTTTTGACCATCCTTGAGATGGTTCTACACCTTCATTTGAGTCCAGCTGTGTTTGATTATGCTGATTGGACTTGATTAGGAAAGCTACACACCTGTCTATACAAGACCTGACAGCTCACAATGTATGTCAGAGCAAATGAGAATCATGAGGTCAAAGGAACTGCCAGAAGAGCTCAGAAACAGAATTGTAGCAAGGCACAGCTCTGGCCACGGTTAGAAAAAATATCTGCTGCTCTTAAGTTTCCTAAGAGTACAGTGGCCTCCATGGTCCTTAAATGGAAGGTTTTCAGGACGACCAGAACCCTTCCTAGAGCTGGCCGTCCAGCCAAACTGAGTAATCAGGGGAGAAGAGCCTTGGTGAGAGAGGTAAAGAAGAACCCAAAGATCACTGTGGCTGAGCTCCAGAGATGCAGTCGGGAGATGGGAGAAAGTTAGAAAAAGTCAAACATCACAGCAGCCCTCCACCAGTCGGGGCTTTATGGCAGAGTGGCCCGACAGAAGCCTCTCCTCAGTGCAAGACACATGAAAGCCCGATAGGAGTTTGCTAAAAAAAAAAAAAAAAAAAAAAAAAAAACACCTGAAGGACTCCAAAATGGTGAAAAATAAGATTCTCTGGTCTGATGAGACCAAGAAAGAACTTGTTGGCCTTTATTCTAAGTGGTTTGTGTGGAGAAAAACAGGCACAGCTCATCACCTGTCCAATACAGTCCCAACAGTGAAGCATGGTGGTGGCAGCATCATGCTGTGGGGGTGTTTTTCAGCTGCAGGGACAGGGCGACTGGTTGCAATGGAGGGAAAGATGAATGCGGCCAACTACAGGATATCCTGGACGTAAACCTTCTCCAGAGTGCTCAGGACCTCAGACTGGGCCGAAGGTTCACCTGACCCTAAGCACACAGCTAAAATAACCAAGGAGTGGCTTCACGACAACTCTGTGACTGTTCTTGAATGAACCAGCCAGAGCCCTGACCTAAACCCAATTGAGCATCTCTATCAGGTCCCGAAAATGGCTGTCCGCCAACGTTTACCATCCAACCTGAAAGAACTGGAGAGGATCTGAAGGAGGAATGGCAGAGGTTCCCCAAATCTAGGTGTGAAAAACGTGTTACATCCCAAAAAGACTCATGGCTGTATTACATCAATAGGGTGCTCATACTAAATAATGAACAAAGGGTATGAATACTTAGCACCATGTGATGTTACAGTTTTTATTTTTTTTTTTAAATCAGCAAAAATGTCAAAAATGGATGGATGGCTGGGTCTGGGTAGTTGTGGGCATTGACTTAAGGGCTTTATGACTTACGTTTGATTTGATTATTTACTTTTTTTTTTTTTTTAAAGGCAATTTCATGTGAGTTTGAAGTATGCAAAGGGGTATTCGGGTCACCATACAAGAAGCCAAATGACCAAATATATGAGAGCAAAGTCGTGAAATAAAAAACAATTTACACAATTTACAAGAATAAAATTGTAGATGTATGCTTCAAAAAGTTATAATTTTACAAAGAAAAAATGTATGCTTTATCAAAAAAATATTTTTTTAAATGTTTCAACAGACAGTCAGACATGAGTGTTTAGTTTTTGTCTTAGACAATTCAGAGCAACGGCATGTCACACTGCTCAAGAATATAGCTGAATCTAACTCACTTTTTTGGAAATGTACGACTTTATTTTCATGAAATTATTATTTCAGTTTTTAAAAGCATGACTATTTCTTTGTAAAATTACAACTTTTGACTCATAAATTCCCTCGTTTATGTATGACTTTTTCTGATATATTTGTTTTTTCTTTTGGCCTTAATGCTCTGTTGTAATTATGTAATGTAAATGTCTGTAATTCTATGTCAACATTTATATTGTGAAAAATTTCAAGATTTTTTGGTTTGTTCAAATTAAATCAAACTTTATTTACAAAGGCGTTTTCAACAGCAACGCAAAGTCATTGACAGACTTAAAGAAATAAAAAATGACTTTTGAAAACGTGCAGAATGAGCTCAAACCTCTGTATCCAATATAATGAAAAATAAAATGACTTATGAATAAAACTCTAAATAGAAACTGAAGTGGAGGTTTTTTGGGGGGTTTTTTTCAGTCAGAATGAGGACATTCGGAGGTGGTCATGCTATGGTTTTCTCAGCCTGTCCCTCAAATCTGGTCCCAAATTTCTTTGAAGTTCAAAAACATAGCCTTTACATGGGGAAATGTCCTTATGTAGACTCAATGCTACAAGCTGTATCTCAAGCCGTACTTTAAATCCTGCATGAAGTTTCCAAACACTGCAGCATGACTAAAAAAATGTTTTCCTCAACTGAAGTTACAACAGAAAAGTGGGGATTCGAGAACTGCAACTCCTGAAGTGACAATGAAAGAGTCAAACTTCTTCAATATTTAAACAAAAGTACTGAACCTAATTCTTCACCCGCAAGTTCAGATGTTTTAGTCCCACAAGCCTTTAGAAAAACCAAAACCATTTTCGAAAAGGTTCACCCAAATATGACTGGAAAAGCTGATTAAAGTCAGAGGTAATTAAATAAACCATCAACTTTTTACAGCCTGAATGAAAGAGCTTATCTGTGCCATCATTTCTGTCCTATTAGTTATCTAACTGACAAAGATGACAAAGATTAGATCCCTAACTTCAGCTAGTTTATGAAACCTTTAACCTAGCTGCATTTCAGTAGAAATGTTTTCTACTGTATTGCTGGAATGAAACCAGCAAACCTGTGACCCCAAAAGGGATTCAATGGGTTCTGAAGATAAATGGAAAATTGCAGTGAGAATGCAGACAGACCCAACAAAGCGGGTAAATAACAAACGCTGTGCATTTCTAGAGTAAAAAAAGACCAATTTGTTGAAGCACAATTCTAAAAACAATGCTGATGAGTCTGCTGTTTTTGTCTTCTTTTTTTCAAATTTCATTTTGAGTGCATTCTGGGAAATTCAAAATTGAGTTTAGCAAACTTATCAACATTCCTTGCCCATTCATGTCCAGTCCAGAGAACCAGCTCTGTGTGAAAGCATCCTAACGCTGATGTGATGCACATTGAAGGTCTGAAGAATCGTGAAGACGCAGTGATCTGAAGTCACAGGACTGAGTTCAAGGAAAAGGAAAGGAAGTGACAAAATAACAATCAAGCAATCCATTGAGACTTTATTTCAGCATAAATGATCACAAGATGCTTATGAAATACTATTTTCACATTGCTATTCAAAACAAAAACTCACTTCATAAGACTTTGTGGTGAAAACTCAAACAAAATTGACTTTTTTTCTGACATGACCAACACTGATTCACAAAGCAACCTGAAAGGAGACTTCCATGTGCACTTAAGAGCTGCAAGTAGAGGCATAATTACGGATCACCAAATGAATAGGTTGATCTGATTCATCTTATGTTCAGACTTCAAATGATTTACTTAAGAGGCAAGGAGCAAAATTAATTTCTGAGCCTCGTGCAGTTTGAATATGTGCAGATCCGTGATCTGTTATCCTGCAGGAAATTGTTTCTGTCTTTGTTTCAGAATATCTTCACGTGTTTAAGATATGATGTGGGCAGCAAATACATGTCTGCTTCATACAAGTAAACATGTTGTTTTTGAAAGACAAAACCAGAAAATGTGGTTGCAAACAAAGATGATTCACTCGGGTTTGGCAGCTGGTTTTCGGTGTCAGCAAGTTCTAAAGAGTGTGGAGTTTACATCAGGAAAGACAATTTGTACACGAAGCATAAGAGAGGAAATAGAGGACATAAATCACATTAGCTGTAATCCTGCGTCTGCCATCGATTACCTGCAGGAAAACAAATGAGGGCGTGCAGGCTCCTCTTCCGCAAACACACCCATCAGGGGTCTTAACCCCAGAAGGGGATCACGAAGAACATGGGCTAAGTAGCCTCCACAGGGGCAGTTAGATTAAATTGGAGTGAGAAAAAGTGTCATAATGTCCAGCTCCCGTCCGCCTCCATCCATGACATTCAGACAGGTTAATGTTGTACCGGTTTTCAGATCTCTTTCAGCTTTTTTCTACGTTTCGTTTTATTTTTTTTCATAGTTTGTTCAAATTAAAAATGAAAACCAATCAGAAATCATTGAACCAATGTGTGCTACATTTCACGTAAAGTCAAAAATTATTTAGCTGCCCGTGTTAGGTCAGTTCCGTTCAGACATCACATCTGCTTTTGTTCATTTGTTGCATCAGCTCTCTTCCTTTATAAGGATAAACTACAGTGTCCCAAAAAGGTCACAACACAACACACGACAATTAGTCACAAAAAAATTAACCCACAACACAAAAAAATCAACTCACAACATGAAAAAAATCAACTCACGACACAACACATCATGTCAAAACAGAAATATATCTGCAACGGAAGTTTGACCTGCAACAGAAGCACTGCTTTATTTCTGTTGTGGAATAATTTTTTTTTGTTGTGACTAAAAAAGTGTATCGTGTAGTGACCCTTCTGAGCCACCGTAATAACCATACAAGACTTAAAGTACATCTTTTTAAATGAAAATTAAAAAATTTAATCTTCAAAAAAAAGAAAAGAAAGCTGAAAGGGAACCATATTAAATCTGAAGTTAAACTAAGGCCTCAATGTCAACTGTTCAAACATGTATTTATTTTGTGTTTTTAGGACCCACTATGGTAACCTTTTGATCTATTGTCAAAGCATTCCCTGTGGTCTGTTTAATATGATTATTGATAGTGTATTGTCTACATTACAAATACGATCTTTTTCAAACTATTTTTTTTTTCATCTGCTCTGGATATACAACAATTTAAATAAAAAAATACTCAGAAGTAAAATTTCGAGCTTAATTTTTTAATTCATGTACTCCATCATCAGAAAAATGCCACAAGAACATGCTAAAAACACCAAAAACACAATTTTCTTCTAAGTGGGCCTTTAACTTCTCTTTTTTTTATGTGAGTTTGTGGTTTGAAAGACGTTTTAGCTGAGACATTGAAGAAAATGTCTTTTATCCTGTCTGCCTCCTGCATTCGGCTTCTCACTGAGACACATTTTTATCTGTGTTTCTCCATCTGGTTCAGGCCAGTCCTCTCCACGCCTGCATCCAGCTACCGTTCCAGCTTTTGGCAAATGATCCGTGTCCAGGTTCCTCTGATGATCCTCATCCTGGCTGCTCCAAGAGGCTACCGGACAGGATTCTGCCCTGCATTTCCACATGGACTCTTTTTTTATTGTTCTGTTTTTGCTTCAGCTCTCCTCCAGCTTCTCTCCTCCCACCTGTCTGCTGATTTTAGGACAACTTGTACCTGGTTTTTTTCTTGTTTTTTTTTTTTTTAGATTTAAATGGCCATTTAGTTGTTTAGGTTTTACTTCTTTCCATGATCACATTATTTTTTAATTTCTCATTATCTCAGCTGTTTCTGCTGAGTTAATAACCTTAATAAATGTGAGTTTTTAGTTACATTTGTCAGATCTGCAAACATGCACCTTGAAGGTTTTCTTGAAGTAAAATAAACACCAAGTTAGCTGAATATAGCGTCTGCATTTGTTTTTGTTTTTTAAATTTATTTTATTTTCATGACCATGGAGGCATTTAAAATGTATTTTTGAAAATTTTCTTAACTTCAACAGTTTAATGAAGATGTTTTATATTTGATTATGTAATTTCCATCATGGTCTAAAGGTCAGATTGGAAAGGGGAGCCAAGATTTTTTTTTTAAACCTAATATCGTGTCTAACCACAGATAAAGGAAGAGCAGAGCCCACCCTGACATTAACAGAGAATTCAAAAAGCGCATTAGACTCTGGTTTGGTCAAAGCATTTGTCACTTTTCTGATAAAACTGACTTCTGACTCAATTACAGAAAGCCAAACCTCATCAGGTTTAGCATATTCTTACTGTTATGTGCTTTTCATTAAAAAGTTTGCAGTTTTAAAAAAACATAAAGCTGACTTTAATCTTTGATGATACAAAATTACAACATTTTCTGCTAATGAACATTAAGGAATCTGAAATAATGATAAAAATGTGTGATAAACACAACCAGCAAAAAAGTCTATCAGCAATGGAAATAGTTAACAGGAAAGTCAATGATGCGTTTATGGTACAAATCTTCCATTCTTTCAGAGCAGACTGTTAAGAGTTTCTATAAATGACAACACAGTTTATGATATTATTGTGATGGTTGCAGATAATTTCCCCTATTACCAGAAAGTTCCGATTTTCAGGAGAATTAATGTCATTATAAGATAATGGAGTTTGACGAACAAAGTATCTCCTTAAAAGCTTATTTGCAACTGTGTAGAAATGTGGAGTGCATCTTCACTTAAGAGGCAGGAAATGAAAATTAACAGAGGATATACATTTCATAGCTTTTATTTCATAAATGTAATAAGGCCAAGGTTTTTCATGTTCAGAAATGAACATTGTGTTTTTTACATGAAGGTTTAGGAGGTGCATGGCTACACAGCCAAAGAACAGACTCTTATTGGACATGAAACAGTTTTATTCTTCTGTCCTGCAGCCGTCCTAGACTGAAGGACCAGAGTGTTTTCACAATTCTTCCTTTTCAATGCGCCTTTGAGTGAAAATTTTGCCCCTGCCACATACACAAAAACGGACCAAAAATTTGCATGCACCTAGTACCGGGTGAAAATGAATTTTGAACATAATGAACCCCCCCAAAAAAGAAAAAGTGGGAAAAACCATAAAAAAATGAATTTGCAAAAAAAAAAAAAATCACCTTTAGTTCCAGCTACAAATTTAAACTATTCTTCGCCTCCTCGAGTTGATACATAAAAAAAAAAACTTTGATTTTAAAAGTTTGTAGGTTTTTTTGCCTGGCAAGCTCGAAAATGTGGTATTTCCATGTTGCTCACATATTTTTTTGTCATGTGAAAATTCAAAACAGCAATTATTGGCTCAAGCTGAATAAAACAATATAACATATGATATGAACATATTAGGAATGTGGGTGTGGTTCCTGTTCGTCACCCCCAGGCGACCAAAAACATGAAACGGTTGCTATGGAGATAAAAACCACAGAAAAGCAGTCATTGTTTTTTTAATACGTTTTTCACGTGCAGGCCCAGCCAATGTGGCAGGCACAGAAGGGGAGAGTGAGGGGAGTGTCGCAGCAGCTCAACTCAGTCAATATTGATATTTTTCTGCCTTTTCCCATCTACAGGTAGGATGCACAGCATCACGGATGCAAAGCCAATTTTTCTGTAGTTCTCAAAGTTTGTCTCTGAACACTCAAGCGTAAATCAAACACTCTCAGGTGAAACTTTCTGTAGTTTTCCATTCAAAACATATTAAGTATTTTTGTCTTATATTTGCTTTTGTTAAATATGATCCGCAAAAGAGCCATGAGGAGTTTCCCACCCCAGCACAATCACTGCAGTTTAAAATATCAGCAGATTTTTATTCTTTTTTTTTGGCTAAAGTAGGTGGAGTCTTCTCTTGTAAGTGAAATTGCTTCTTTGGGCTGGTTCCAAATAAGGAACCTGGGACTGCTCCAAATAAGCCTTTTGATAGTCTAAACAAGCTTAACTTGGTTTGTCTTCCTGTAGCAGAATGTGAAAGAACTCTTCTGTCTGTCTTTGTCCCGTACATGCAAGCTTTAATCCAAAAAGTGCCAATGACTAATTCTCTGCAGTTGCTGCTCGGTAAAATCTGATGACCTAGTAGCAGAGAAGCAGACTAATTATGCCAAATGATAAACTCAGCTGTAAGAGCACGCTTCTGTAAATTGTGTTCAGATTTTGTAATAAAATGTCGTACTGTGTAGCCTGTTTTTCCAGTGTGAATGCTCAGTGCTGCTGACCTTGTGCATGTTTCTAAAAAGGATCTTGGAAGAAGCCTCAAATGTTTGGATAATTGTGCCTCACAGGGAACCACAGAGACATCCAGAGGTGTAAATAATGAGAGGAGCAGCGAGTAACGTCATGCAGGTGAGGAAGGAAGTAACAGATCCCAGGTGTGGAAAAGACAAGATGGAAATCTAAAGCCATATTTAAAAAAACAAAATTATTCTGCAACACACATTTTAATCCAAAGGCATGACACAGAAAAAATAAAATGGGAAACAACATTAAAACAAATGCAACAAAAAATTATACAATTCAGTACAGCTGGTACTGCTCAAAGAAGGACAAAGTGAAAAGTTTTTGGATGTTTTTTGGTTTTTGGATGTGCTTGCATGGTTGGTTTTTGGTTCACTTGTGAAACATTTGAAGAATTGACTTGCATTGCAGACCAGGCTAATTCAGTGGAGTTTTTAACCCTTTACCCCATGGTTCCCTTGCTCTGGTCTCAGGAGGACAGCAGGAGAACAGGGCGGACAGCGTCTTCAGGGTTCTCTCTCTCTTTCCTTTTTTTTCTTCTTTACATATATATATTGATCTGCGGGTTTCATTCTATGATGTATGGGGAGGATGTTTTTGATGTACTGTATATGTTTGTATGTGTAAAGCACTTTTAGGTATATCTTTTATATGAAAAGTGCTTTAGAAATAAATTAAATTTGAATAAATAACACAAACTCTTTGTAAATCTTTGAGCCTTCATGCCAACATTGTGAATCAGCTGATTCTGACGCGGATATCAGTGCATGGCTCCTTTTCTCTGCTTCAGAATCTGCTGGAATTACGTTTATTGCGTAAACAGTTGAAAAGTGACGCTACTTTCACATCGAGCACATGAAGCGCATTCTAAACGCAAGTTTTGGTATACAATGTTGACACTGGACTGTCGCTATCCGATACTCATGCGTGTAGCAACCAAGAGCCTTGGTGTTGAATTTCGAAGCAGTGCAAATCTGGTGAAATCTTGCTCCAGACTTTGTCTTTCACGTCTCTATTCCAACATATGAAAGACTTGGTGTCATATATTTCCAGCCAGGCACAAACCACAATTATTAATTTCTCCCAAATGATCAATTTTCTGGTATAAAACAGTTGGTCCATTACAAAAACTGGAGTCCAATCTGTGTTTTCTATCTGAGACTCAATGAACTTTTATATGTTTAGGTCTGGGCTTTTATTTTGCGATTTTTGGAAATTGCATATCAGAGTTCCTGCGTAAACAGAAAACCTTACTGTGCTTGGTTTTTTTTTTTTGGTTTTTTTTGCTTTTGCATAATTATCACTGTCCATCATTCCAGTCGGACTATCCTTCTGCACCAGTGAAAAACTGCACCAGCGCTATAGGTGATATTTTTCAGATGTGTAGAAAGCAAAAAAAAATGTCACTGTGTAAAAAAAAAAAAAAAAAAAAATTGTGCATAATTTTAGCTCCTGGTAAATGGATGCATTAATATCTCACCAACACTGGCAGTGCCTATTAATCACAGTGTGGGGGATAAGCTTGTTTTAAAACCATTAAAGCTTTTGCCATTGCACATGGATTTTAAATCTGTGGATGGCAGTAATGAGCTGAAACACTATAGCCAGGTTGTACATCAGGTCTGTGTGTCTGCAGACAGGAAACCAGACAAATGCGTACTGCAGGTTTTATTAGGTGAAAGTTTTCAGTGATAATGCAGGAGGATTGCAGCAGGACTTGGACAGGTCCTTTGAGCCAACAGTTTAGGAAAAAGAAGATAAATTACATGGTAACACTCATCTTACTGGAAGCATGTGGCATGCGGTACATATTTTGCGTTGCATAACCGTGTCACGGTGCTGAACATAAGAAAAGGAAATATTTCTGGCCATGGAAATAATACTTAGTGTCATCTTCCAAACATGGCTGCTGGTGATAGAATCCCAGTAATCTTTATAACCATCATTAAAGTCCCATTCTGATCATGTTTTGAGCTATTTTAAAGTGTTTCCAGCGGTCTTTTAATAATGATTATGCCTTTTTATGATTAGGACATTGCTGAGAGCTCTCTGTTTACCAGCTCTCCTGTTAGCTTACAGCTCCTCACACCCCCATCTAACATTAGCAACAACAATGCTGAGCAATATTGGTGCTATCCAGTCACACAGTTTGACCCAGATGCCAGCTCGGACGAGGGAAACATAGGCATACATGGATCTAGTCTAGTTGTCTACAAGTGCATGCATCCAAATGGAGCAGAGCGGGGAGTTTGAGGCCCATCCAGTCTATTTTTTTACATCACAAATACAATCTTTTTCAAACTGCGTTTTTTTTTTTTTTTGCTCCTGATTCACAATCATTTTTAATAAAGAAATACTCAGAAATGCCATCTGGAGCTTATTTTTCTTTATATATGTCCTCCATCATCAGAAAATCACCACAAATACATGTTAAAAACACCAGAAATACACTTTTCTCTAAAGTGGGTCTTCAATCTGATCAAGTAAATCAGATGGATTCTTCTCTTTCTAACTTAGTAATGAGAAATCTTCTATTCCAACACATCAAAGCTGTGACTCCAATCCAATAAACATTCTGGATGTCTGCACCCATGTTGATTTCCATGACTTATTGATGGGCTTTTTTCTTGCTTGTGTTATTGATACGCCAGTGTACATCCTTATTTTGATTTTGATTTACTTTTAATATCGGTATTGATTTATTTGTCAAATCTTTATTAAACAAGACAAATCAGTTTGATTGTAAGAAAATATACACTTAAACTCAACTTTAGGTTCAATTAAAATCACAAATAAAAGAAAAAAGCAAATTGCTCTTGAAGAAAACCATACAATAGATTGGAAGTTTACATTTGACAACAATGGATGGCATCAATGTTGATTAATTGATTGTTTAAACCAAACCTCATTCAACACAGCAACACTTGTATTTTTTGTGATGACTGTAGACGTTTCCCCGAACAGCTGCTGCTTCTCTGCTCAGGCAGAGCAGACACAGTGACTGACAACAGCTCTGATCGGTTTGCTCCACAGGTTCAGGCTCACAGCGTCAGATAACTGCTGCCAGACAAGAATGAACCTGGAGGTTTCTTCAGCTGACCTTACAGCTGCTGCTGCCTCGTGCGCCCACTGTCACTCTTTTATTTTGTTTTGCTTCATGATTAGGACATCTTCTTAGCTTGAGAAGGTTCAATGGTTCAGTTATGCATGCAGCTGTAGAAGTCACCAACCTTTTCACCCTGGAAAGAGGCAGCTTTTGCATTACAACAGACAACAGACTGCATTTTCTGAATGTAGGTTAAACACACAGATTTGACAGAGACAGTATTAGCTGTAAATGACCAAACTCCTTACAGATCTACATCAAAATCAAATTACAATTAAGGGAACAGCTTTGGGCATGTGTGTACAATAACATGTATCAGGTCTCAGAGCACTTTTCTATTCAGGAAACTATTTGAAGACTATGAAGCTGAAGTATGCTGCTATGTTTTAACTCAAAGATCTTCCAAGGGTCGGTTGTGCTTGTGTTAAGTGTATTATGAGGTATTCATAAAGCTAATGGAAGCATATGGGTGATGTTTTTGTGTCCATACGCCAAACTTTAATCGGATGTGTACGTGATACTTGAAGACGCCCAGATGTCCACTAAAACTACACTCTGATTGTCTAATTTCCTCATTTTTTACTACAGTCTGAATGCACGTAAGGAGCGCATACATATTTCCACAAGATTTTGGGGGTGGGAGGGTAAAAATGAAAAATCCATACGACAAGCCTATGCTTGAAGTCTTAGTCCTTACGAGTCCATACGAGTATGGGCAGTTGGGACTAAGACTTCAAAGAAAAATCCAATTTGAACCTCTAAAACTAAAACTTACCTCAGTAATGAAAAATGACCAACACATCCTTTTGCCAAAGTTGGTACGATGAATAAATGATCAAGTGTTTTCTTCTGTTTTGCATACTGCTTTTAGCATCACATCATTCAGAAACACCAGAATAAAATAAAGCATTTTCCATTTTTGTATTGCTGCACTTTAGCTCAGCTACACAGACAGTTTTTTTATTTTTCTCATCAAAGTACAAGGAGCAATTTCACATCCACTAAAGTAGAAATTTCACATTCTCACACACAATTTATTCTCTATGTACTGCTCAGTGACTTTGATGCCAGTAAACTAGTCCGTAGCTTAGTGCAGCATTTAGTGGAATATGTCTGGCGGGATCCATGCATTCAGGCATCAATGATCAATGAAGGCTCTGTTTTTTTAGAGGATTTCTTACTTATTGAAAGTCAAAATTCAAAGTTAAAGGGTTTTTCTTTTTGGGGGGGCAAGTGGAGGATAAAAATGTAGATCGAAGGCTAGTTTTCTCTGCTGACCTCCAGTTTTCCTCAGGTTTTAAGTCTGATATTGTTGGACAAACCGTCAACAAACGGAAATTACAATTTAAAGTGAGGTGAAAGGGAATGGATTTAGATTTTAGATTTTTTCAGCAGGTGCTGGTGCTGAACCAGCACTTTAAAGGTGGGGTCTATATACTAATTTGTTTTTTGTGTGATTTTTTTCTTGGTGTAATGAACATTTTTGTTTGACACCAAGAATGAAAAGTGCTATATAAATAAAGACTGATGATTTACTAAAATTGGCTGTTCTGGTCTCTAAAGGGTGGAACAGGTGCTTCAAAGATGAAAAAAAAAAAAAAAAACAGTTTCTCCAAAAGCATATAAATGTGATAAAGCAGTGTCGCCGAGTGAAGGAGAGCACATGAATGTGATTAGGACGTTTTATTTCATACTTTCTGACAGTCATTGCAGATCTGCATCTCTGTCTTCACACAAGCTGATGGAAACACGTATTTCACCCCTTACTGTCCTTTGCTTCTTCCTTTCGGACTGAAGCTCCACACACCCGCACGACCACAGACATTTATGTGAGCCCGCCCACAAGCACTTGAAAGGTAAAATGATTGGCTAGAATTGTAAAGCAAAACTGAAGAGAAAAACAAGTGATTGACATGTCCAAAACAAAGCATTGGTACCGACTTGGCACTGAGTTTCCGCACTCATCCCCATGTGAGGGTGGTTCGGGTTTGGACAATGATCCTGCTTTCACAACACTGAGATCAGGCTTGT